>OZ026515.1:99580828-99672828 GCA_964019695.1 Loripinus fragilis
TTTAAACGCTGTAAATCATTTTATTTAGTCAAAACTGCCTTAAGTGAAGGGGTTATAGAACTTATACTTAATTTTTGTTGCCATAACAATGCGGTTTTAATCTAAATTTGAACGTTAACTTTGAGGTTTAACAAAATGGGCATTATTTACAATAAAATTACTCACCTGGTCTTAAGGACTAGACAGATTGAACATATTTTAATTAATGTAAACACGTCATTAAGAAACAGAAAACTGCTTGAAAAATGATATAAAATGTGATAACTCTGTTAAAAGAGGACGGAGCATTTTGAAAACTTCCTTATGACTAATTAAGCATGTTTTAAGCAAAACGCAAGGAAAAAGATACAGCGATGTTCATTATATTGCTTCACCAGTAGATTACTCAAAATGACGTTTATCATAAAATTTATGACGTCACAAACGTGCCTGTTTATTCGAGATTGAAACAGGATTATATATAAAACTTTTCCTGCAAGCAACTTTGTCGATGTACCTTAAACTCGCACCTTAAATTTGCTGCCATTTTGTCTCAGACCTACAAAGATATTACACTATATCCGCACATGTACCAAAACGTGTATGGCATTTCCTTCAGAAAAACTTCAGTATACAGGAATGGCTTTTATATAAGCACCTGTAACTAGAAACATATAGTGAGTGTTTCTTTATGTTTGATGCCATTTTAAAGGCGACAAAAAGTTCTTTCCAGAAAGGTATGACATTTTGTCGTAGCATATATGTGAAGAAAGTTATGAAGCTACTTGCATTCATATTTGAACAGCCCTCGTATACTGAAGAAATCATTTGTAACCATGCTTTCCGTTTGGTTTACGTACACGATATCCTTAAATTTAGGGAAAAGATAGACGCTTAGAAAGTCAGGGCTATATGATCAGATAAAATAGAAATCAATCATATGGCCATGAATTTACTGCTACGAAACTATGTGACATCATTAAAAACTGATAGTATGGGTTAGTTCCGTGCTTTAAAACATAAGCAAAAATACCAAAAGGTCAAATATACATGCTTTAGACAACATTAATCGAAAGAAATTGGTCTTGTATGCCATATAGTTGGCAATCCGAATCGAAAAAAGATGCATATTTTTGGTTTTGTTGGCATTTTTGAGTACATTTGTTAGACCACTTTCAACATAATATTTAGCATGTGTACAAAGCCATAGGGGTGGATGCCAAGTCTGAATTTGCATATGAAGGCCAGAAATTAGGTCAAAGGTCACTGAGTGCAAAAATGAGAAAATATGTACTACTGTAAAACAACTTTATCTTTTGATATGTAAACATATTTCATTTCAAGCCAAATTTTGTATGCTTATAGTTATAAGTCTTATAAATATTGAGAAAATGTTTTTATAGCTAAATGTTCATATGTCGAGTTTAAAATGGGGTCAAAGGTCATCAAGTGCAATAATCGGAGCATTTTTACAAACTGTGTTCTTTTTTTTTTCTCTGGTCCAACAACAAGATGCTTTTTAAACTCTAAAAAGGGTAGAAGTCTTTTAGAAGGCTTAAATTAACATGTTTATTATTAAAGAAACCCCTTTGGAAGCTTCCTTTTATGGATTTTACAAAGACAAACATCGTAAGTTTTGTGCAATTCTGATGGATATTCTCCCTCAATTGGGCTAAACTGAGATATGTGGGCTACTTTGAGAGTTTGCTGCACCTCTCAGAAAGTAAAACTATTTTCAGTTTGGGACATGTCTTGGCGCCTAAGAAACCCATAATTTAATAACTTTTCTGTGGTCATTTTTGTATAAATTACCTGTAATCAACGTTACCCTACTGGCATTGAAAGTAACAGTACACACAGTACAAGGCTAATGTTGATTTATTTTAATAGTATATATGAATCAGTTTAGGCATAAAATGTTTAAACTAGACATAAAAATCACTTGCATACATCTGTGCTATGTATTTCTGCTCTTCAGCGATACGTACGTTACATTTTATACTAAATTGCAAATAATGACTTTACATGTATTAGAATAAACCACGATACATGACCTTAAATATACATGAAATAGATCTATATTTATTTGACAATGTTCATTTTCATATATTTGAAGTTGTTTATAGCTTTTAACTTGCATTGAAGTGGAATCAAGTAATAAATATGCTAATTAGTATGTAATTTGTACTGGCTCCAGCATGTAACGCATAGCTGCTTACAGATTCATTTTTCTATTATTTACATTGCATTGGAATTGGTAAAATATCTTTCATAATAAAATCAAATTATAACTATATTAACAATAATGGATCTTAAATTGCTGCACATATATTAATGAGGTAACGTAGGTAACAAAGGGTGCCTTACATAAATGGATAAAGGTAGTAAATTGTTGTTAGGCTGATATAAAATTTGGGTCTGCTCTCCACAATTCGATTACATATACTACACGCATTTTATTCTATATAAGACTTGATTTAAAAGAGTGCTATGGGTTGGTCTGCAATATGTGAATGTGACATTTCCTGGTCTTACTCAATTACTTTTTGTAATTTGCTTGGTCCGTGTACATTCATATTGCAGTTTTCAGATTTCTACCAATGGTACATAACTATAAACATGCAATCTACATCATGATTTAAATATTGACTTAATATCAATAACTTACTTAAAATAGCATAGCAATATTTCATACATCCAGTGGCAAGGCAGGAATTAAGGCAGGGGTAGTGCTGAGTGTCTTCTATAGCAGGTATAGGTTTTTGAAGATTGAAATATAACATCGTCGTACAGAACCAGCATGGTTTATGTCCAAATTTAGGATGTTACATAGATCTAGTATTAAAGATTTTCCTTGTATGCTGAATTCTTTTAATTTTCACTTTTCAATGTTGACAATTACATTATAAAATTAATTTATCATCTGTCCCCATTAAAATCTTCTATGTTTTGTTGAACTAGAGTTCATATCATATTGTAATGATGATTATCTTATTATATTCTGCAGCAATTCTGATAGAAACTATTCTGCTTGTTAATTATCTTAGACTAAGGTTGGTTGAGGTAAGGTTACCTGAGCCATGTAGCAGTCTTGTAAAACATCTGAACATATTTCATGGTAACATAAACAACAATTCAGTTGAACGTTAGTGATACTTTATTTTAAAGATCAGTTAACTGTTTTATTCTTAAGCTTAAAACAAAACATGACTTGCAAAATTTACTAGTATAGTTTGCATCTCTGAAACTCACAGATTAAACTGAATGTTGAAAAAGTAGTGTCACAAGCAGCTGATTTTTCTGCTTTTCTTATTCACAAGGTAGTTTATTTTTAGTTTTGTTTATGCAGTATTTCATTTTGTTGAGCTATTTATAACCCTAGAACATGTTTTATATATGTCCTATGAAAAGTGAGTTATGGTCTGTTTGTTGGTTTTAAAAGGTTTACTAAATTAGGCTCATTGTGATAGTCTTAATTATATATGCAAAACCATCGAAAATGTGAACAGCATTGCTGACAACAGCTTGCAGAAAGCATTTTAAGCATAAACTTGCTCACTCTTGTACCTATATCCTTGTAGATATTTGTGAAGACTAACACTGTTTGAAGACTGTCTTGTATATAGTGAAAGGAAAGTATTTCTGTTTTATTTCAAGAGTAATGCCATATTAAAACTACACATTTTAAGTATGTTACCAGTTACAAGTGCTATCCAATCTGATATATTGCACTTATATCTAAGAGCAGTAGATGTATACATTAATGTAAGTCACCTACCCTTTATGCAAGCAATCCCTGTCTTAGCAAATTGTCATGGTTAACAGATAGATTCTACACTAGAACAGGCGAGATTACTACCTTAGGATCTTATATACAACAAGCAAATCGGCCCTGGAGAGTCCCTTGTCGCGGTCTCTGGGGCACACTTCACATAGGGGACGATATTGATTGTAATTATTGTCTCCTCTGGGAGTGCTAAGAGTAGGCCCCACCAGTCTGCCGTGGGTGGCTTTCTCGTAACTCGAAGGGGATGGCCTGGAAGACTGAGAGCATGCAGAATATGGACGTTTATAAATTCTGTATGACTCAACACGTCTCTTTGGCCTCTTTGACGGGGTAGACTGAGGTGGAAACACGGCCCGGTGTTTCTAATCGGCTTTGTCATGCTAAGCCCCAGGATTCTGAAAATGTAAAAAAAAAATATTTCTTATATCTTCGTTCTATAGTATCGTTCTGATGCCAACCATGTGTCCATTATCTTAAACTTTCTTTCTTTTATAAAATAATCCTGGAAGGCAGTGGCTTAACGGGTCAATTGTGCAGATTCTATTTGTGCAAGTATACCTTCTATGTATCTCTAGCACTGGAGATCGGAAATCCACTCCATTAAAGTGCTCCCTTGTTGGGCTCCACGGTGGGTGGGGAGCATGGAGGATGAATCAAACAACTAAACTACATGGCTAAACAAAAAGCAAAAAAACGTCACATAGCAAATTCAGATACTGACTCTGAAAACTCGTACCCAGTTTCTCAACCAACTAATTCAAGTTCGTCAAGTTCGTCAACCTCAACAAAAAAACCTTATGTACCCAGATTTTTAATAATCCATTCAGAAAAAGAAGGAGAGACTATTTCTTCTCTTTCTCCGTTTGTAGTACATAAAACTATTATGAGCATTGCAGGTGAACCAAAGAGCATAAAGAACCTAAGGTCTGGTGATCTTTTGATACAATGTGCAAAAGAGTCACATGAAAAAAATCTATTACAGATGAAGACATTTTGTGGTTTAAAATGCTCCGTAACACCCCATTCATCCTTGAACACATCCAAGGGTATCATTCGCTGTCCAGCCTTGAGCAGAGTGACAAGCGATGATATCAAGGAAGGCATGGTTGAACAGGGAGTTACGGATGTACGTAGAATCACTGTACGTCGTGATGGTGAAACAAAATTAACCAACACATATGTTCTTACATTCAACTCACCAAACTTACCTACAGTTGTTAAAATAGGCTTTATGCAAGTGAAAGTAGATGTCTATATTCCAAACCCACTTCGGTGTTACCATTGTCAAGTGTTTGGTCACCACGAAAATAAATGTGGTAGACACGCTGTATGCTGCAACTGCGGTGAGCCCGAACATTGTGCACCATCTGGCGTGTGTGACAAACCAGCCAAATGTGTCAACTGCTCTGGAAATCACCCTGCAAACTCAAAACAATGTCCACAATGGGAGAAAGAGAAGAAAATACTGAAAGTAAAATGTGAAAACAATCTATCATTTCCTGACGCTCGTAAACAATACGAGCAATTTTACACAGGTCAAACTTATGCAAGTGCTGTTAAACCAGGCACTTGCAACAAATCTACACAAACTGAAAACAAAACCACACAGACAGACGACAGCTTTGACGAATACTTAAAACAGACAACAGAGAAAACACAAGGTACAAAGGAAAAACGTAACGCATCTCCTAAACCAGGAAAAAGTAACTCCTCTCATTCTGGGCCAGCCCTTAAGGGGGCGACCTTAGAAATGATGAAGAAAGATGAGGAGAAGAAGAAAAAAGAAGAGAAAGACAAACTTAAAAAACAACAAAAAGAAGAAAGAAAACAGCAGTGGCAAAAAGAACAAGCACAGAAAGAAAAAGAACAAATGGAAAAAGCAAAACAAGCTGAAAAGAATCCATATTCTGTGTTTGCTGAAAAAGATGATGAGGAGGTGAATATGGAAGAGGAGTCTGTGGTATTCACAGACTCTTCTTCCAGTGACCATCTCCCGAAAGGCACACTGCCAAGATTACCAGTAACCAAATAATGGAGGGTTTCAATCTAACCATTATTTTAGTACTTCTTTTAATATTATTTTCAAGTATGGATTTTAAACATAAAATTATTCAATGGAATTGTCGAGGTTTGAAACCTAATTATAATGAAGTATCTCTATTGATTTCCGAATATAATCCATCCGTATTTTGTTTTCAAGAGACATTTCTTAAACCAGATGATAACATCTCATTACGAGGTTTTAATATATATAACTATGTTCATACTGATTGTCTGAGGCCCTCTGGTGGTGCCTCAATATTTGTAAAATCATCTTTCCCACAAAGAAAGATTGATTTACAAACAGAACTACAAGCAACTGCTGTTTCTGTCACTCTAGACAGAGAAATAACCATATGTTCTGTATATATTCCTCCATCGTTTTCTCTTAACTCCAAACACTTGGACAATTTACTGCAACAACTTCCTTCTCCTTATATTTTATTAGGTGACTTCAATGGTCACAATATCCTCTGGGGTGGTCAAAACAATGATTCCAGAGGTGAACTTATCGAAAATTTCATTACAAAGAATGACATTTGTATTATGAATGATAAGTCTTATACTTATCATTCTCCAAGTACAAAGTCTTTTACATCTATTGATCTTTCATTCTGTCATCCATCACTGTTTCTTGATTATAATTGGTCTGTATGTGAAGACCAACACAGTAGTGATCACTTCCCTATCATCATTGAACAGAACACTTATTCCACTGAGGATCACAATCCAAAGTGGAAATTAAATAGAGCCAACTGGGATCTATTTAATACTCTGTGCACTGGTAAATTGGTGCCAGAAAACCTCAAAGAATCTTCTGATCCTATAGCTGATTTTACCTCTTCTCTTATCGAAATATCTAAACAATGTATTCCTCAAACCTCGACAAATCCAACTAAAAGTAATCCATGGTACAATGACAACTGTAAAGAAGCAATTAAACAGCGCAAGCAAGCTCTATCTAAATTCAAAAGATCTCCAAATACAAACAATTTCAATGACATCAAAGTATTTAGAGCTAAAGCCCGTAGAACAATTAAACTTTCGAAGCGTAAGTCATGGAGATCTTACGTTTCGAAAATCAATCATAAAACACCTATTAAAAAGGTTTGGGATATGATAAGAAAAATCTCTGGAAAAAACAAATCCCCCAGTTACACACATTTAAACATGGTGGGTACTGACAGCAAAGCAACTTCAAAAACAGACATTGCTGACACTTTAGGAGAAACTTTTTGTCACAATTCATCATCATTCAATTACTCTGAATCCTTCAGAAAGATTAAAACCGAACAAGAGAAAGTCAAATTGAATTTTAAATCACAAAATAATGAAATTTACAACAAAGATTTTAATTTAGATGAATTAGTTGAAGCTATTCAACTATCACATGACTCAGCCACGGGTCCTGATGAGATCCACTATCAAATGCTTAAACATCTCCCAGATACTTCTCTTGAAACTCTTTTGAATATATTTAATTACATTTGGACTACTGGTAAATTTCCAGAAGATTGGATCTTAACAACCATAATCCCAATTCCCAAACCTGGGAAAGATCCTGCGGAACCTAATAACTATAGACCTATAGCTTTAACAAGTTGTCTATGTAAAACACTTGAAAGAATGATAAATAAAAGACTTACTTGGTTTTTAGAATCCAATAATCATATATCGCGGTTCCAGTCTGGTTTCAGATCTGACCGCAGTACAACTGATAATTTAGTTAGATTGGAAACCTTCATACGTGATGCCTTTATTAAAAAGGAACATGTAGTTGCTGTGTTTTTTGATTTGGAAAAAGCTTATGATACCACGTGGAGATATGGCATTTTAAAAGATATCCACAAACTAGGATTAAGAGGTAGACTTCCTACATTCATTGAAAACTTCCTTGCAGACCGCGCCATGCAAGTCCGAGTTGGCTCCTCTCTGTCTGACTATTACGACCAGGAGCAAGGTGTACCTCAAGGAGGCGTTCTATCAACAACACTTTTTAGCATTAAAATTAATGATATTGTGAAATGTTTAGGTAATCTTACTGATTGCTCATTATATGTTGATGACTTCTGTATCTGTTATCGCTCAAAAAGCATGGCGACGATTGAACGCCAACTGCAACAAAATTTAAATAAGATTGAAAATTGGGCAACAAGCAATGGTTTTAAGTTTTCCAAATCAAAAACACAGTGTGTACATTTCTGTCAGTTGCGCAAGCAACATGATGATCCGGTTTTACATTTATATGGATCACCCATTCCAGTTGTTGAGGAATCTAAATTCCTTGGCATTTTATTTGATAGAAAACTCAGTTTTATACCCCATATTAAATATCTCAAAGCTAAATGTTTAAAAGCATTGAATCTTTTAAAAGTGCTTTCCCATACTTCTTGGGGTGCAGACCGAACAACACTTCTCAAGTTGTATCGGTCTCTAGTCCGGTCAAAATTAGACTATGGCTGTATTATATATGGCTCTGCACGAAAATCGTATCTTCAAATGCTTGATCCTATACATAACCAAGGACTTAGATTAGCTTTAGGGGCTTTTAGAACTTCTCCTGTTGCTAGTCTCTATGTGGAAGCAGATGAACCATCACTATACTCACGTAGAGAGAAACTCTCTTTGCAATATGCTATAAGACTTGCTGCTAACCCATCAAATCCTGCTCATGAAGTTACATTCCCACCAAACTATGTTAATTTATATGAACAAAAACCTAAAGCTATTAAATCATTTGGCATCAGAATTTCACCACTCTTAGAATCTGCCAATATCAAACCACAAAATATTGAAAAACATTTTACACCAAATATTCCAGCTTGGTGTATGAAACCACCTGAAATACTTTTTGATTTACATTCCGGGAAAAAATCTGAATCAAATCCACACATATTAAAAGATGATTTCAGAAAAATACAAAGTCGTTATAAGAATTACCAACAAATTTATACTGATGGGTCAAAGGAAGACTCAAAGGTTGGTTGTGCTGTTATATCAGACAACCATAGTAATATGCAACGTATACCTGACGATTCATCAATTTTCACTGCTGAAGCCAAAGCAATTGATCTAGCTTTAGATTTCATTAGCACTTGTGATGCTAACAATAAATTTATTATATTTTCTGACTCGCTTTCTGTATTGAAAGCAATGAACCATACCAGTTCAAAGAATCCACAGATTCAGAAACTTTTAGAAAAATGTCATGAGCTTTTAGCTTATAAAGAAATTGCCCTCTGTTGGATTCCTAGTCATATAGGTATCCAAGGGAATGAGATGGTAGATAAGCAAGCAAAAACATCGCTTTCATTAGAACCAACTTCTTTTAAAATTCCATTTTCCAATTTTAAGCCATCTATCAATAAATATATCTTGCAAGAATGGCAAACTTCATGGAATAACAGCATTGGTAATAAACTTCTTGACATCAAACCAACTATTGGTGAATATCAATCAGTTGTTCGAAACATTAGAAGAGAAGAAGTAGTTTTAGCTCGACTCCGCTTAGGTCATACAAGAGTCACTCATTCATACTTACTACAAGGTGAAGAGCCGCCACAATGTGTTGGTTGCGATGCACCATTCACTGTACGTCACTTCCTTTTGGAGTGTGGCGATTTTGCACAATTAAGAAATAATTGCTTCCATGTTGATAACATGAAAGAATTATTTCAAGATATACATATTGATAGTATTATGACATTTTTAAGACAAATAAATCTTTTTTACAAAATCTAATTGCTATTTTTAAAATCATGTTTTGTTTTACATTTGTATCAGACCATAATACAGATTTTTTAATGTTGTATTCTGTTCAGTTAGAGAACATGTACAGTTATCTGAATAGCTCTTTGAAACTGTCAGATATTGTACGTGGTCTCTCCTGTCAACAATCGTATTTCAACTAATTATCATTATACAATCTCATCAACATCATTCCGTTTATTTTATCTTATAAATTTTTACTTTTTCCATCTTCATCATGTTTAGTTTAATACCGTCTGACGCTTATGACCCACAAGGGTTGATGCGTCGTTAAGAACCAAACAAACAAACAAACAAACAAGCAAATCGGAGATGTTAAACCGATGGATTATGCTAGTAAATGCACATATTAGATAACCATTTCAGGACACATTTACTCTAAATACGAAGAAATGACCCCAAACTGTTGGAAAACTATGAACATAATCAAATCATCCGTTGCTCCAATATGGTGAATGCCTGTGTTCCCAAGAAGTCATCAGACATCTGTTTTGGAAAAATTTAATTTGGAATAAAACTTGCAGTGGCATTTTATAGTTAAAAAGAATAACATAGAGAAACACATGCCAATTACCTCATTGCATTTGATCTCTATCATCATTGCAAAAAATAATAAGCAAAATATGTTTAAAAATGATACTTAGAATTGAATTTATCGACACTGAAACAATTACAATGTATAAAAAGTTGCGCTGTGAAAGACATAGATATATATTTTATGGTATCTTAAAATTAGAGGTTACCTTTAATATCATATCTATACTGCTTCTATATGGATGCATACGTTTACACAAGCACCCTGATTTCAAAGAAATGCTGCTTTTGAATCCACATCATTTCATTAATATGTGCAAATGAAAGGACAACCCTACAATTAAATGTTTAAAATTATATGGAGGATTACCTTTAATGTCAGGGCTATTTCCATGATATACCCCACAACAAGTTTACATTGTTTTCACTGGATCGTCATTATTAGAAATGTACCTGTATATTAGCTTTATGTTATGTATGATACCATCTGCTAACAGGCTGATGTGAAGACCAATGTGAGGATAAATTCCTTCTAGTATATGGTATTTACCATATTCTATCATAGTTTCAACACGCCTGATGTTTTATGAAAGGAGGCTTGGTCTTTGTGCTTTCGTAAAGCTTTGCTTAGTATGTGCAATTAGCAGGTAGTAGCCTTGTTAAAAGTGTTTTACAATTACTCATAGATGGGAACAAACACAACAAATGTGTGAAATGAGAAAAGAAATATATTTTAGTCCTATAAGCATGAGATCATGGCCAAGTCCTCATGAAAGCTGTAGCTAGGAACATATACCTTTGAGAAATTACTCAATTTCTGATGGTAAAATGTAACGTAAGTAACAACTTAAACACGTCTTAAGTATAAAAGGATAGATAATTGCATAAAATGACGTATTCATACAAACATTAAGCCAAAAAAATAGTTCTTTAAAATGAAATTGTTATTCTTAGTTGTATTACATTTTAATTGATTTTATACAGTAACGTACTTCACATGCCTATTATGAATATTTTACCGCGGGAAACTTGGTAAATCATTGCTTTCCAAACACAATAGACACATACCTAGCAGGATAGCAATAAAAAAAATCTTATATTAGGATAGAAGGGAACTTAAAATTTGAATTTTGCCCCTATATAAATAAAATATTGCTACAATTTTCACCGATTTTGCACTTAAATGACCTTTGATCCAAACACACATCATGCCTTGATGATGCTTTTTGTTTATAAAGCATGGCTGTATTATCCAAAAGAGATTTTGCATTACTTTGAATCATAATTTTGGATAGCTAATTGATAAAAACGCTAAAATCTGACGTATATACAAGAATTTGCTCTCAGTTGACCTTTGACCTAATTCTGGGACTTTGGGGCATTTCCAGACTTGGCATCCACCCCTATCCTTCTTAAAACACATCATGATACACTTTGAGCATGGATGCCAAAATGTACTCAAAAATGCCAACAGATTTTTTTTTCAGGCTCTGGATGGCCAACTAATAAATATTACCTGATGAGCTGTCGATATGTTCTTTGCTCGAGCACGTTAAAAAATAACAGGAGTGTAGAACTAGTGGACGGTTCGTATTTATATATTGGAAGGTTTATTCCGTTTTATTATCAACAGAAATCGTCCAAACAAGACACAATATTTTAAATAATACTAAGCGATAATTTCCACTGTTAACAAAAGCTGAATTTTTTATACGAAAATATAGTTGATTACCACTGCTATGTTGTGTAGCGAACCTTTATAAGCGTTTGCGAAACGTTACCAAACGCCGATTTCGTAACATTGTGGGTTCGTTTGTTTGATTTGATTCTTTACGTCCCATCAACAATTTTTCAGTTATAAAGGGACGGATCTTCTTGGTTTGAACCAATACTAAGCTAGGATTTATGTTTTTGCTCTAACGACACATTGTTGTATTAAACACCATACCACCTTTCTGGAGATGACTTATATAAGCTTACGCTTACTGTCAAATCCCTTTCATTCAACTGCTTTTTTATATTATGTGTGCTTGCTTATTGTATAGTAGAGAATAAATAAAATATGTTTAAACCAATGTCTTGTGTTACACTGTCCTGGGTCTCCCATTTTGGCCCGGGAATTTAGTGCATAAATGCTTAAACCACGTCCCCACAAATGCGTTCATTGAAATTTAGGCAAGTTTCGCCCCTGTCCGACCTAATGTCGGGCTTGATCTGGATATACAAACTGTTTGTTAAGGTTATCAGAAGGTGACAAAACTCGCCACTAGCGGGGAAAGAGTCAAACCCCAATTTACTGCTTAGTAGATCCTTAGACGATAATTTACTACTTAGTAAAAGCTTTCGGAAATTTAAAGCGGCGACGCTGGAATAAATCAGACGTAATCCACGAGATTTTTTCTCAAATGCTACACGGTAATGGTCATTAAAAGGAAAATCTTGGCCGCTTCAGAATTTAGTGTCACTTAAGAATATTCGTCTTTCAATTTATTTCTTATTACCAAGAATATATTTTCCCAAGAGTGAGAATCTGACGCAGTTATGAAGCTATTTCATACAACTTCCAGGAAAGCTTTATCCTCGTTTGTTGTTTAGTGCCGTTCAAGGCGAGAGAATGGCGTCTAATGGTACGTACTTTAAGAGGATTTTGCCATTAGGGCAGAGAAAATCAAACATATCTTTAGGCATGATAATATATTATCTTAACAATTATTTAATATTATGTTTAGGGAAAATGTAACGAAATAGAACATTTTATTTGCTGTCTTAAATATTCAAAATAAAATCTGTACGTGACCACAATGAGTTGCATTTATCTTATCTGGGAAGACACCACCTAACCACATCCGATATTATTCAATAAGGTAAACAAGATGATTTATCCACTCGAAAAAGTGATATTCACTGAGGCCGCAAGGGTGGATAAATCCTTGTGTCTACCGAAATTGAAGTCAATACCTGTTTTATTATTATAAGACTTTTCAATTGTGAATGAAAATTCTCTACTTTCACTTTTGTAACTATATAGATTTGTTTTGTTGAAGTCTTGTTTAACCTAAGTACTTTCTAACAAATTTTAAGAAATGTTTTTAAAATATCTAATGTAGTATTGTACAATTTTACCTCTTGGCTCTCGTTTGTGGTGTCTACTGTGCGTTTGTCACTTTCCCATTGGTATCCTGGGTCAGGTGTGGTACTTGATTGTATCGATTCCCGATCTTTGCACCCTTACTTACTTGAAGTTGCGTGGCCGCGTTAATATTAATTTTTGCGTACCAACAGTCATTCAAAGTCTTTTATTTCCATTATAGATACCATTTAACCTCTTTATATCATTTATTCTACTGAACAATCTTAGTGTTACATAATATGCTATAAAAGAAGAAGCAAATATCAATATCCTTTATTTAGGTTGCCTAGCAACCAATTTTACTCATTTTTTATAACACAATACTTTGCGTTGCTATGGCAACTACGTTCGTGACGGATATCCTACAAAATGTATGGCTATGTGCAGCTGATTATAATGACGTATACATGAACAGAACCCTGTTCATTTTAATTGCATTCAACTATTTGATATTAACTTTTAAAGCCAAGAGGTCAGCGAAAAATACCATATATTTCTTGAAAACTTGATTTTTAAACCTTTGTTTCCATGGTAACAGCCAAAGACTCTGGAAAATGACTTTCACCTTTTGGTTATAGACAGATTGCATAAACATGTATAAGTAATAGTAGAAAAATAAACTATAAATCTTAATCTGTTGCCATGGTGACCACAAATACTGAGCCGTCCACGCACGTTTACCTAGTCTTCTATTGTTGCCTAGCAACAAAAGTTGGAATTATGAAACACTTTGAATATGGTACATGTGGATAGCCAAAAAGTCTTACTAGCTGTGAACCAGATTTCAAAAGCCTAGCATGTAAATTCAATGCGCTATCGAAAAAGTCTCATTCTTTATTGGATGACCCTCGTAAATTCTCTGAATGCAGATGTATCATAAAAACACATTTTTTACATTTTGTTTATTTAAACAAAGAAAAAATGAATAAACAAAACAAAACTGTTGTTAAAATTCATTAAAAAGTCTTTAATTTACCCGTTGGGAGATGAAACAGCAAATCATGTCATTTTTCATGCAGCCCGTGTTTATTTCATACTCATCATGCAATTTTAGCTCTCTAGAGGGTGATATAAGAAAAGTGTAAAAAATATCAACCTCCGGAAACTAGTTTGAGCTGGTTTCATATCAACCTGTATGCCAGTTTTTAGTCAGACATAGAGTTTTATGAAGACAAACTGGGCCAATCAAGAGACGGGACTCTCTCCAATCATATAACAAACAAAAACAATGACCGAAAATACAAAAATGCAAATTTAGGGGCTCTTTTTTGTTCCCCAAGAATCTGTGATAATCCAACGACTGGGCTTATTTATATTTCGTGAAGTCTTTCTGAAATCCCGAAGGGTCTTCTTCCTGCCCTTCGGACCATTTATTGGCGACACTTTCTAAAGAATTCAAAAAATAATTACAAATTCTGCGCAAACGCCGGAACCGACCTGAAAAATAATCCGCCGATTTTTCATTAAGTCTTAATTATCATGAAGAAAAGTGGTTCCCATATCGTCGAAACGGTTGACAAGAACGTTAACGATAAATTAATGTGTAATGCCGACATCTATCCTGGGAGAATACGAGCCACATCACCGGAAATCATGTTTGTATCATGTGCTAACAACACATGCGCTGATGAGCCTGCGCGCATGCGCAGGCTGATCAGCTCTTTTGTTGTTGGCATAGAATATAAATAACACGTATTCTTGACAAATCTAAAGTTTCAAGTTTGCAAGTAGTCTCTGTAGCTGAGTTGGCTCGTTAGTCTTGAGGGTCTTGTCGTTTTGTAAATCCCAAATAAGGACTTTCTCGTCACGTGGTTCATACGTGTCCGATTTGCGTGATCCTCTCTATTAACCTTTGTCCTGCTGTAGTGAAAATTTGGAGCCTGAGTAGCTCCTTTGCAATTTATCAGACACTTTGCTTACAAATCATTTCCTCTATGGTCGTAGACTAATAGATATACAATGTAGATCCTGGTTTATCATCTATCATCAGACACCAGCTTGCCTTGATATACAGTGTTTTGAAAATGAAGAAATGTCCGATTCAGTGAACATGTGTTAATATGGGCTTGGAAGAAAATCCAAATCGTGATAAAGTGCTAGGAAAATAAAGTCTTTCACATTTAACCCTTATTCTGCTATAGAATTAAATTACTTTCGTCTAGCTGCAAGTTTTAGTGCTTTATCGTATGTAACATGCATTCTCGCGGATAGATATAGTTTTAACGCATTATATATCAATTTCTATCCCTAATATTGCTCTCAAAAGAAAGGTATTCTTGGCCATAGGAGCTATAATTAATTCTTTTGGGAGCATACGCATTCAAAAGGATGACAAAATTTTAAATTAAGTGTATTTTACAGACGTTGGTAATTTATCAACCAATGAGATTGTTAAAAATAGAGAATGGGCGTGATTTTCTAGAACAAATTGGGGCGTAGAGTTTGTTATTTTTAGGTGTTGATATTTTTCATAATCCGGTCCTTCGGGAATATTGGGTTTAGATGGAAAGCAGAATACCGCTAAAGCCGGTGCTAGGGGGGGGGGGGGGGGGGCGTGAGAATTGTTACACTTTTCATTAGTTCTCATGAACAGATTCAATAAAACCGAGTCTGCTGTTTTCTAATATTGTACTCTCTCTATTTCTGAAGGATCCGGGTTTTTTTTTTAGATTATTTGAAATAAACGTTATTAAGCCAGCACACGAGATTTTGGTACGTATCGCATATGCGCAAATGTCGTAATAAGTAGCCATCATTCGCGGCTGACGTAAAGCCAGTGACGCTAGATATCCTCGATTTCTACATCCTGCAGCGAAAGCAATGCTAATCGAAGCAGTACAACCTGAGTAAAACTGCCACTCTCAAAAAGACTGAAAATTGGTTTTCAAGACCAATGATCGCTTAATGCAGTTCAAAAGTATTGCAGAATGCTCCCCACGGGGAGCATTCTGCAATACTTTCGACCTTCATTAAGCTACCATTTGTCATTAAGATCTTTGTTTTGTCCATTTTGAGTGTCCGTTTTACACAGGTTTTACTGTATGCAGACTCGTCTTAGCCTTCGCTGCTCATTGCTGTAACAAGTACCAAAATCTCGTGCACTGGCCCAACAAACGTAAGTAAGTATGATCAGGAAATACCACAAACACACACTGCATACCAACCCACGGCACCGTGAGGAAGAGCCACACAACACTAAAAAGTCATAGGACATCAGGAAGACAATTTAAAAAAAACAGCTTTCTCTCTCCCCCATCAAGATGATTGCAAACCTAGAAGTACATAAAGTACTGAATAGCAAAACAAGGACCAAACACAGAACCCCCACAAACAATGGGAGCAACAATAAACAATGAATCAACAAAAACCGAACCACCGCCTTAGAACGGACAGCAGCCTAAGCCACTGGAGACTGGTATTTCACTGGTACCAAATCTTCGCCCAAGAGGTTAACGCTGTCCATATTTGAAACACGTAAATTAGAAGTTTAACAAACTGTGGAGATCAAGATGAAATGCCACTGATTAACTCGGTATAAGATTGAACTGCGTTTCATCGAATCACCACCAAATAAGGGTTAGGGAACACGTTACATGTGATGTCATATTTGTAATAATAGTAAGGACGCAGCCATCTTGGAAATTGCCATTATATGTGGTAAGTTTTTTTTACTTCTTTCTCTGTAACACAAACGTTGCAAAAGCATGCAACCATTTCATGAACTAGGCCACAGCTTATATAATTTAAGTATCTTCCAAAACATATAGGCACTGGATATCTTGTGAACCCAACTCCTACATTATCACCAATGTCTTTTTTAAACTTTGCAGCTGTTTTGTCTAGGTCTGAAGATGTGCATGTGATTTGGATGTAAAATGGATTTTCTATTATAATGGAATAATAACTGAGCCACGACATGTGACTTCCAACAATGTGGCATTTGACAAGTGTAGACTGACAAGCCTTTGCAGTCCATTTTTAAGCTTAGAAATTCCAAATGATGTTCAGTCAGTAGCTTATTATTCATAGAATATTCAAGCGACAAGCAAAGGCTATGATCAGACTGCGTGTATGCGCAGGCTGGTCTGCGCCTTTGCTGGTTGCACATACTACATTGTTGGAAATCTCATGTCGTGGCTCAATTATGATAATTATCTATTTCCCAAATGATTGTTGTGCAATGGTTTACTGCATTGACCACCTTTGCTGGATATGAAATTGATTTATTACTGAAAAAAGCACAACTATTTCAGTTTGCAATTGCGTTTAGGGACAGTCGGATCTTTTTGAACCAAAGTGGGGTGGGGAGAGGCATCTGATTTTTGTTGAAAATCCAATTCTAGTATCCTGATGTCTTTTCAGCATTACAATGTGGTAAAATTGCACGACCCTTGGGTCTGCACTATAATCACTATGTGAGTCTGTCCGTCCGTCCGTAGTCAATTAGTGAAAATGCTCATAACTCTTGAACCACATGGTATATTTTGATCAAAGTTTGCATACAAATGCATGTCAACATTATCTTACCACTGGCATATGTAACCGCCTTTTTGATGGACGAGGGTTTGCTGAGCATCATTTCAGCCGGTTGTGGTCAGTTAGTGAAAATGCTCGTAACTCTTGAACCGCATGGTATATTTTATTAGTCTTACATTTTTTTAATTTGCAGAGAAACCGACAAAGAAAAGAAAAAATTGAAGAAAAAATATTGGTCGCGCCTGGACTCGAAACACTGTGCGCAAGGCTTTTGGATTAGAAGAAAGCCTCTTAGAACTCTCGGCCACCACATAAGATTAACATACTAGAGCAATTTACCTATATGCTCTTTACCGGTACTCGTCAGATTAAAATTGCACAGCCCTTGGGTCTGCACTATAATCAATATGTGAGTCTTGTACGACTCTTTGGTCTGCACTATCATCACAATGTGAGTCCGTCCGTAATCAGTTCGTAATCTACAGATTCAGAAACTTTTAGAAAAATGTCATGAGCTTTTAGCTTATAAAGAAATTGTTCTCTGTTGGATTCCTAGTTAGATAGGTATCCAAGGGAATGAGATGGTAGATAAGCAAGCAAAAACATCGCTTTCATTAGAACCAACTTCTTTTAAGATTTCTTTTTCTAACTTTAAGCCATCTATCAATAAATATATCTTGGAAGAATGACAAACTTCATGGAATAACAGCATTGGAAATAAACTTCTTGACATCAAACCAGCTATTGGTGAATATCAATCAGTAGTTTGGAACATTAGAAAAGAAGTTGATTAAGCTTGACTCCGCTTAGGTCATACAAGAGTCACTCATTCATATTACTACAAGGTGAAGAGCAGCCACAAAGTGTTGGTTGCGACGCACCTTTCACTGTACGTCACTTCCTTTTGGAATGTGGCGACTTAGCACAAGTAAGAAATAAGTGCTTCCATGTTGATAACATGAAAGAATTATTTCAAGATATACATATTGATAGTATTATGACATTTTCAAAACAAATAAATCTTTTTAACAAAATCTAATTGCTATTTTTAAAATCATGTTTTGTTTGACATTTGTATCAGACCATAATACAGATTATATTATGTTGTATTCTGTTCAGTTAAAGAACATGTACAGTTATCTGAATAGCTCTTTGAAACTGTACGTGGTCTCTCCTGTCAACAATGGTATTGCAACTTATTATCATTATACAAACTCATAATCATCATTCCTTTTATTTTTACCTTTTCCATCCACATCATGTTTTGTTTAATACCGTCTGACGCTAATGACCCACAAGGGTTGATGCGTCGTAAAGCACCAAACAAACAAAGTTCGTAAAAATGCTCCTAACTATTGAACTACATGGTATATTTTGATCAAATTTTGCATGCAAATGCATGTCAACATTATCTAACCACTGGCATGTGTAACAGCCTTTTTGAATGACGAGCACAGGTAAACTTGCTCTAGTGTAGTGTTCAACTAGTGGTGACCAAGTGTAATTTACTTGTGCTCGTCAGATTAAAATTGCATGACCATTGCACATCCTTGGCACCGGATACTGATTAATTTGCGTTAATCATGGGTCGTGCGCATTACAGTCAGGTGATTATTTTTTTTTACTGTATATCTATAAATAAATTTGGGACTGTTCATTGTGCACGTTAGGGATCACAGGTAAAATTTTCTAAATCATGATGCTTTCTGTCCCTTGAGTTGTTTTAGCCTAAGCGAACAGTGCATACCCTGATGAAATGCAGCATGATGTTGCATTTCATCTGGGTCTTCACTGTTTGCCAAAGTACGCATTATACAAAGTCAATATAGTGACTAAATTGCTCACAAAAATGATAAAAGCATGAGAGTTGGTCTAGTGTAAGGACATATCATTCTAATAAAAAAAATAAGCAAGAGACCCACCAAAATTAATCAAAGATAGCTGCCGCGTACTGGAAATATGTATGGTAGCATCAAATAAGCTCAGTGGTAGAGTGCTTGACTTGAGACCGAGGGGCCGTGGGTTCGAGCCTCACCGGCGTCACTGCGTTGTGGTCCTCGAGCAAGACTAATTTATCCTACCTTGGTACTGGTTCAACCCAGGAAGACCCGTCCCCGTTTATCTGAAAGATTGTTGATGGGACGTAAAGAATCAAATCAAACAAACAAATCAAATCAAATAAGCCCTATTTCATCAGCAATTCATCATGTAGCATTTTCCATGATATATGGGCATCGGCGCGAGAAAACCTGTCTTCGGAGATTGCGAACAACAAAGGCGCAGACCAGCCTGCGCATCCGCGCGTCTGATCAGCGCCTTTATTATTCGCTTACTGAAACGAATCGTGTCTAAACTTGCTTCGAGCGAAATTTCGAAATTCTAGTTAGTCTCTGTAGCTGAGGAGACTGATTTGAGTCTCGCTTTTTCAGAAATCCCGAAGACAGGTTTTGTCGCGTTGAGGCCCAGTTATAATGCCTAGAGGTCCATTTCCAACTTCTAATTGCCCTTGATGTACTCCATCATTGTTCATTGTTTGTTGTATTATTTTAACCTTTTGCAGTTGCAGATAAAGAGGATCTTACATGAGTGCTCATGATTTATTAAACGAGTTGGGGAAAAGAGATCAAATGCGAGGCTTTCTGAGCATTTTATCTCTTTTTCGCATCGAGTTTAATAAAATCGCATTTCTGGAGTGAAAACGTCAAGATTTCCCCTCTTTTACGCAATAATGGACGTCATTACGTTACGTTACTAAATCTGGCCACTAGTGGTTTATCGATTTTATTGCATGTCGTTATATCACTCGTGTGATAATTCATTTTATTATATAACTAAGAAAAAAGACTGAATTTCATTGGCTTAGAGCGCTCACGTGGCCAGTCAATATATTGTCATATTCACTGGCTTGCGCGCGCTTGCCAGTGTATATTAGTTACTAAAATTAGACTCCTTGCTGTTTTTTTCTGTTCTGGTTCTGCTTTTCTAAAGCGTGGCTAATAATCGTAGATGCTGAGAACGCAACAAATCACGCACTGGAGCTGATCTATTTCGATTTTAATGCACAATAAACGGCGAAAACAAATTTGAAGTCTTCAGCTTCTTCCAACTTTCCGCCTTTGCACTGAAGAACTCCCGCCAATACATAGACCACGTCGCATACGTTTACATGTATTTGTAACGTCTTTCAAGCGTAAAAACGACGTTACACCGTCTAACGCCATGAATGACGTCATTTACCAGTAACAAATGACGTCAGCTATCACACATTTTCCCTGCGCTTTCAAAGCTGTGAATTATTGTTTGGCATATCACACTTATTTTATCATTGGCTCTACATGCGAAGTGTGTTAGAATTCTTGTTTGTAAATGTTGAATGATGACACTCATGCACAACATATATGCAATAGTAAAAGGGTGGTCTTATTTAGGGTTGCACTGTTTCTGCTAAATGCTTGTCTGTCCCAAAACTTGTATTTAAGTTCAGTATTTTTTTTCCAGGTGCAATAATACCTGTACATCTTTCTCTAAATGTTATATAATAAAACAGTTATTGACTAATGAGGCATTGGATATGATGTGATATCGACCAGAGAATACCAATATTGACCTCGGCTTCGCCTCGGTCAATATTAGTATTATCTGGTCGATATCACATCATATCCAATGCCTCATTAGTCAATAATTGTATATTATTATTATTATATAACTAAGTAAAAAACCCGATTTTCATTGGCTTAGAGCGCTCACGTGGCCAGTCTAGATATTGTCATATTCACTGGCTGGCGCGCGCTTACCGGTGAATATTAGTTACTAAAATTAGACTCCTTGTGTTCTTGCACTAAACAACTCCCGCCAATACTTAGACCACGTCGCATACGTTTACATGTATTTGTAACGTCTTTCAAGGGTAACAACGACGTTACACCGTCTAACGCCATGAATGACGTCATTTTGAAGTAACAAATGACGTCAGCTATCACACATTTTCCCTGCGCTTTTAAAGCTGTAAATTATTGTTCGATATATCACACTATTTTAACATTGGCTGTACAGGCGAGGCGTGTTAGAGTTCTTGTTAGTAAATGTTGAATGAGGACACTCATACACATTAAATATAAAATAGTAAACGGGTGGTCTTATCTAGGTCTGCCATGTTTTGGCTAAATGTTTTGACTGTCTTAAAACTTGTGTATAAGTTCAGTATTTTTTTCCATGTGCAATGATACCTGTACATCTTTCTCTAAATGTTATATAATAAAACAGTTATTGACTAATGGGGCATTGGATATGATGTGATATCGACCAGAGAGTACAAATATTGACCTCGGCTTCGCCTCGGTCAATATTGGCATTCTCTGGTCGATATCACATCATATCCAATGCCTCATTAGTCAATAATTGTATAATGTAGCATTTTCGATGATTCAAATGCCTAAAGGCTTCATTTCCAACTTCAAATTGTCCTTGATGCACTACATCATTGTTCTTTAACGTTTTGTAGTTGCAGATATACCTGTGATGCACGGTAGACTAATAAACATGTTACATGAGATTTTTTAAAAGTTTATTTGTACCTAAAAGTCACAACTGTAGTCACTACTTAGCGACATTGATTAATTAATAGTATAAAGTTTCGATTTGGGATTTCTCTCACATTATTTAGAATTAATAGTTTCAATTATGCGAGCTTTCGCGCATTTATAAGGTGCGCATCTGCGTTCGAGCAGCCAGGACGGATAATTATATCACTTTGAAGGGATATGAAGCTAATTGTTTTGCGCTACTGGTAAATGATATTGTGATTACAGCGATTTTCATAAACTCAATACCTATATTGTGGCAACAAGTGTCGCGTTTACGGCTAATTACGTCTAAATGCGATTGCTTATTCCAATAACTCACAGAAATGATAGAACAATGACGGCTGGATCTCGTCACGAGAAATCCAGTCTTCGTAGAATTGCGACAAGTTAAGACTCAATCCAACCTGCTCTGCTACAGAGACTGAAGTCTCTGTAGCTGAGCAGGTTCGATCGAGTCTTGATTTGGATTTAGTCGGTTTGGCTATCATATACTATTGGGGTAAGTAACAACACTGACACTGATCAGACTGCACCTTTGCTGTCCACACATGCCATCAACAAGTTTTGACAAGACTGTTAATGCCACACGCATGCAAGTGTTAACCAAGTGTCATTTTTATCATTTTCCATATTGTACGAACATTTATTTCCCAGTAGGTGACTATTCGGGGTGTCTGTCTGTCTGGCAGCTTGGAAGTTTGTCTGAAAATGTTGATTCTGCGATATCAATACTGTGACTAGAAGTAGCAACGAGAAGTTAGTTTGAGTTTCGATATTCAATCTAAGAAATTAGATTTTCGTATTTTTATTTTTTTTCTTTTTTCAGCTGCAAACTTTCGCTTTCTCCATTCAACCAATCAGGAATGGCCAGAAATTTGCATACACTGAAGCAAACTTATAAACGAACATTTTACATTTTATGGTAGTTCAGAAAGTAAATAGCTGTTATACTGAATTTTAATTCTATAAATAAACCAAACATTTGCTTAGACTCTACAATTATTTTTTTTTTCAAACTGTCTCGTTCGTCTTGCACAGAAGACATCCGAGTAAAGGTACCCTCATTTTAAAAAAATACACTTTTCACAACAATATTAAATATTCCACAGAAACATTACTCATTTGCATGTTTGATTGTATGAAGATGTTTCTGACTGCCATGATTTAAGATGAATATAAATAAAAAGTTTTGACACAATCGGACTCGTCATTTCTTTTCCGTAATAACATGAAGATAGGCGCTGTCAGTAGCTTAATCCTAGAAATTCGGCTTTAAGCATGTACTTTAGGTACAAACTTTGTACTGCTCTGTACGCTTTAATATCCGCTGTACGGCATTGACATTTTCAGCGATTATTTATTTTTACTAGAAGGCACTGATCTTCTTTAGAAAAGTAAAAAAACTTTGACAAATGCCGTCAAATTAATTGTTAAAATTTCACAATGTAACCGGAAGTGTAGAACAGTCGTGAAAGATTTACCGCCACAGAATAGACTGATCGAGTTCTGTTGGGTTTTGTCTACCATGTTCAGATATAATAAAACGCATACAATAATTTTAACGTGTGTTACTGACGATTTTCAGAATTCTCGAAAAATGTGATTTTTTTTCCATTTTTAAAGATGCGTAAAAAATCTGCCGTATATCAAATTTCAAATTTTTGATGTTTTTTAAGTCACCTGGACCAGTTCGAAAACATCTGCACTTCAATTTGATAAAAATGCACTCAAAAATATTTTTCACCAAAAACGTTGATTTTTACATTTTTGAACCAAAAAAATGTAAAATGAATGAAAACTATTCTGGAACACTTTTAAACTTTGGTCAATTGAAATGCTCATGATTAGGTTAAAATTCATTCAATATTCTTGTTGCCTTGGTCAGAAAAAAATGAGTTTGTAAAGTGTTCGTTTATTAGTTTGCTTAAGTGTATTAGAGTACCAGCTCAATATGAAAAATCGCATTGGTTAATTACCAGACTGTCCATACAAACTCATTTTGGATGTCAAAATTCACTGAAAATTAATGCAGAATTTAGGGATACCGACTGAAGCATGTACTTTTCTTCTCAGAAAAATGTCAACAAAACTGAAAGTAGACTTCTATTTTAGGCAAATCTATTCATTGCAATGCTTCAATTTAGTTTAAAGGGACTGTTCTTAGCAATAACACTTGCACTAACAAATATATCGGGCTCTTTGCATTGTAAGAGTTTTAAATTTATTTTCCCAATAAGTATGACCCTGTGTAACAAATAGCAATACTTATCAAAACGATTTCCACCATGGAAATGCAGCCGAATATCTTTTTAAGAAATTTCTTGTTCGATATGGTCATAAAGCTAATATGGCAATTGAATTCGGACTGATGCCAAATGGCAGGTTCACACCGGGTAGGTGGCAATCGAAAACGCTCTTAACAATCGACGAACGCGGATCAAAAATTGCTAGAAACAGAATAGGGCGACAAATGGCAATCGAAAACTCTGTTTCTAACGACTTTTTATCTACGTTCGTCGATAGTATTACTTTTTTCGATTGCCACCTACCCGGTGTGAGGTTCTTAAGTCAAAACTCAACATTATCATTCAATAAAAGAAAACACTTTACAAACTGCGAGTCTCAAAATGCTATTTTGTTTTCAATTTTCGCCGTAAACTTCGAACTGTGTGCTTGTTTGGCATTCGGGCCGAAGCCGAATATTAGGTTCTCAATGTCAAAGCTTAATATTTTGTCCAACTACGAACTTCGAATTTCAAAATGTTTTTCGTTCTCGATTTTTGTATTTCGATTTTCGTCATTCAGACTGATACTGTCTACTAAGAGCTTGCCTTTGACATTCGGCCATGATTCGCGCTCGACTCGATCAAAGTATTGATGCAAGTGCCATATCTGATTCACCCGATAGAACGTCTCCCAAGCGTCACCACTCTTGATACTGTTGACAGTAAGCTTGACAAGATTCCCTCCCATATTTTATTGCTGGTTAATTTTTGGTGGCTCTGTTAATAATCAGATTAGATGACCAGATTATCAGCACCTGCTGTCATGTTTTCCCCATAACCTACAGCCAATATGTCAGTGTCATATTTCTTGTAGACTGAATGTCTCCTTGATTTTAGGATTAACTTTTGTCACTTAAAAAACCCAAAAACGTACATACAGTTTCGCAGCACAGTGGCGAACCCAGAGGGGGTTCATGGGATTCGCTCGAACCCTAGACTGGTATCAGACCAGTAAATAGAAAAATAGTAAAATATGTGCACATACATAAACAAGCATTTACATCTCTGAAGAAAAAAAATCACTGACTGTCTTATTTACTGGTCTGGGGAATTACGCTGGAGCATGAAATTGCCTAACGGTCTCTAAAGCTGGAAATTTTCATCCCATCCAGTGAGATCATTTTTAATAATCCTTGACTAATCAGAAATATACAGTAGCAGCAGAATGTTTCAAGGTTATGGCTTTGTGGTCAGTTGATTTGACTATCAGTCAAGATTTTCTAGGCTTTTGGGGTTTTGAAATTTCTTGAACCGTGTTAGAAATGCTCTAGACTGGCTCCAGTCTGAAACATTGATATGCCGAAAAAATATTCGTATATGTATTTGAATTTAGCTCTACTAATTAACTCTTGTCCTGCTGAACCTTATAATACCCTCTTTTACTACAACTAAATAATGTAGATCCAGATCAGCTGGCATCTGACCATGTCATTTGATCAGAATCTACAGTTCTCCATGTGGCCTCAGATTCCAATGTTTTTAATTGAAATCATGCATGTTTTCCTTAATTTGACTATATTCATTGGAATAATGTAAAAACAAGCATGGAATAGTATGATATTTTTTACTTTTTACATGGAAATAAAAATTGTAGGTCTGCACACAAAAATTGGTTCGGCCAGGTAAGTTTAAATCTCATTTTATTGTCCAAATGCATATTTAAGATGTGAATTCTATTTTTGAAGGTTCATTGAATCATAAATACTTCGGGTCTCTTGCAAAGTAAGGGAAACTCGAAGGGCTTCACGTTAACTTTGCAAGAGACCCGAATTATTCATGATTCCATGAAACTTCCAAAAATTGAATTTATTGCATATATTTACATTTGTTTTAAATAACTAATATATGGAACTTCTTTATAACTTAGGAGATAAAACAATTTTGTATTTAACATTTCATCGTCTTAACTATTTTTGTTGGAGTGTAAAACAGAAAAGAGGAACAGCCAGTGTGGACACGGACAGCCAAGAAGCTTGTTTTGCACGTGCAACTCATGTGTGGCTCGCTGTGAATCACAACACCAGTGTCACTTCTGGGTAATTAATTCAATGTTTGAAGCGAATTGCATGGGCAAGTGAGCTGGGCAGCTGTCAGTCAAATTTTGTGTCGTTCATGAGGCTATGAATGGTTGCAAAACTTCTAAATATTAAAGGCTTGCTTTAAAAATGTAACTATATTTAAATCACATAGATATAGGGGGTGCAATGACTGGAGAGGGGGCATTTATTTAAAATAAACAAGGCATTTGCATATTTAACTCAGATAGTGTTCTAGTGGAAACTTTGTTGTCTGCTGATAACCTTTGTGAACAGTTTGGATCCAGATCAGAACCGACAGAGCATTGGTCTTGAGACTCCTGATGTGAATCGAAACCATTTGTCTGCTGATAACCTTTGCAAACAGTTTGGATCCAGATCAGAACCGACAGAACATTGGTCCTGATGTGGATCGAAACCATTTGTCTACTGACAACCTTTGCAAACAGTTTGGATCAAGATCAGAATCGACAGAGCATTGATCCTGATGTGGATCGAAACCATTTGTCTGCTGATAACCTTTGCAAACAGTTTGGATCCAGATCAGAACCGACAGAACATTGGTCCTGATGTGGATCTAAACTATTTGTCTGCTGATAACATTTGCAAACAGTTTGGATCCAGATCAGAACCAACATAACATTGATCCTGATGTGGATCAAAACCATTTGTCTGCTGATAATCTTTGCAAACAGTTTGGATCCAGATCAGAACTGACAGAACATAAGCCTTGATCTAGATTTAAACTATTTGATACTTTGTTAGTGTTTCTGGAAGGCATGTTTCTGGATGATTTTTTGAAGAAGAAAAAATGTCAGCAGGCGACATCAAAAGCATGAGAAATTACCCAGCAAGCAAAGAGTTAACCCATAAAACGCCACCTATAATTTGCAGCAGCTGACGATTCCAAATTTTGTGGCTTTTTCAAAAATAACAAATAAGTTATATTTCATGAGAATCCTTTGCCAGCAGATGATTCTCATGAAATATCATTTCTCGAAAATTAAGAAATTTGTCGTCTGCTGCAGTCCTGATTTGCTCTTTAAGGATTAACTGGCCAAAATAAAGTCTGACCACAGCATTAGTTATGCAATAAAACAGGATTCAGCAGAACCAGTTGTAAAATAATTAATCTCTGAGACAGTACCCATTATAACTGTTTGTGACCGTCTGCTAGAGAGGTCAGGTAATAATCACAGATAATAGCCGGTCTGAAAACAGGTTGCTTCCAAAACGTAATTCAACAGGCCCTGTATTCTGAGCAATGGGGAAGTAATAAAGTATCATAAATTTATCTCTGTACTAGTTGTAGAACTTTCATTTAAATGTCTTAATACAGGGCCTGAAGACAGGCTACTCGAACCCCAGCCTCCCCCCTCCCATTTTTTAAATATCCTATGAAAATGAAATAATTTGGTCTCAGTGAGACCAAATTATTTCATTTTCATGGGATATTAAGAAAAATGAGATAAAATCAGCAACACGAACCCCCAACACCTCATTATACATATGAACCTACTTTCCAGATAGCCAGAATCCGCTCCTGCATCACCCTGACAGCTCGAAATAATTAACCTCAGTATTAACCTTTATGCCATATGCGAACAACAGATGTGCAGATTAGTCTTCGCATACGCGCATTCTCATCTGCACCTTAGTTTTTCACTGCCTATGGAGTATAACAGTTTTTAAGTAAGAAAGACGGCAAAGATCAGGAATCTATACAATGAAGTACCACACCTGACGAGATTCTGATCCACAGTGGCTTGAAGTTATGATTTTTCGAGAGATTTATGCTCTGGAAAAAAGTTATAATCGAGCATGAAGAAAAATGATTCAGTTTGGTCAAAATTTCCTTTCTTCTGTTCTGTTATTTGATGGAATTGAAAAGAAGGTCCCTAAGCATAAGACAAAGTAACAAATTTTCATAAATTCAAGCGTCTGCGATTCTAGTCAGTCTCGACAGTGACAGATATAAGTCATATATATAGGTCACTGTTCTCGGTAGCTTGGTAGTAAAGTTTGAGTCTGGTTGCAAAGCCCGGCGAAATGTTTCTCGGCGTGATATAGGTCACTGAAAAAGAGTTTATATAATCATTGTTTTCCATGTAAGATAATAAGCTTTGTCCTCCCATCCCTGAGATTCTTAAATGAGCACATTAGCTAATATTTTGTCGCGAAAACAACATAATTGTTGTAAATTTATTGTAACAAGAATCATCTATATTGCGTTCCTGCGAAAATACCAGGTTCGCCTGTCAGTGCTTTGACACACACAGATTCATGGCATAAAGTCTGCAAGTTGCTGATGTAATATTGACACCTATAGAAAACCCTTGTCAAGATAGCCGGCGGGTGTGGCGTTTTGTTTTAACGGTTTTTGATTTTACCATTTAAAATCCATTTGAATTTCGTTTGCAAGGCTGTTGCCAACAATGACCAATTGCACGATGTGGAAACCCAGCGGGCCACCAGTGATCCGCCAGCGAAACGCCATTAAAATGGCGTTTCGCTGGCGGGCAATAGTGGTCCGCTTTTTATGTTTATTGGGGGCTAATTGTGCATACACATTTCAACTGGCAGTATTGTCTGGGTTTCCACATCGTGGGCTAGTGCACAATGTAGCGACTATAGTTTGACTTCACCAACAGCTATTAACACATGGAAATTATCCCTGATATGAACTTTCTGTTTTCCGGGAATCATTCAGATTTCAGTCGCCACCGTGATTGTGCACTTGTCCATATATGGCAACATTCATGCATGCGAATTGCATCAAGTTGGTTGGCCACAAAAAATGAAAACAGTTATGCTTCAGTATCGGTTAGTTCAAGTAAATGCACTTGACTAACGTTGATAGGCAGGGGAATGACTTTCAGAGAAAAATGAGTCAAAATGACACATGTAACGAGAAAAACTGCCACCAGGACGTTGGACCACAGGAATAGACCAATAGATGCTTCTGAAATAGACACACATAGCACAATCGGTTTCACAATGTTTGCTAAACGTGCATCAAATTCACACATAGGCTTATGAATTCTACATAATCAAATAATTTGAGCCGCGACACAATATTTCCAGCAATGTGGCATTTTACATGAATAGACTCAGACAGGCCTGTGCAGCCTCCCTCTAAGCTAAAGAAACTCAAAATGCTGTTCTGTCAGTAACTTAACACTCGTAGAATATTCAAGCGTATGCGCAGGCTGGTCTGAGCCTTTGTTGGTGGCACTTACCACATTGTTGGAAATCTCATGTCACGGCTCATTTTGTTTTGCCAACGCTCATCTAATTCGGTGACAGCTGAACTGCCACTGATTCCGCCGTGTAATGTTTCGCCTGCTTTGAAAGCTACAGTGGATTCATTGATAGATGAGAATCGTTATAAACAAAACATATGAACTATTCCAGGTAATGGGTACTTTATACAGGTATATATCATTTACTGCAGTATAATAAACACCACAATTTACCTGTTTCTATGAAAAATAGTATAATTCTATTATCATGCATCTTTGAATCTACTGTATGTTCTGTTTGATTTACTGATCCGGAGAATAACTACAACAATAACGGAAAGAAATGTTTTACTATAGAAGTTTTGGCCTCAAGTTATTTAGTAGGAAAGTAAGTGCAAGTTTACAGCTGCAACCTCTTTCGATGTTTACTTAAACATATTGAGAAGAAAATGGATAACTCGCGACATAAAAACATATATATCGCACAGGATAGGCGGCAATCGAAAAAGTTAATATTATCGACGAACGTAGATCAAAAATCGTTAGAAGCAGAGTTTTGGATTATCATTTGTCGCCAGTCGCACCGATCTTAGCGGTATTCTGCTATCTGCTGTAGAACCCATTTTCGCTAAGGATCAAGGCCCAAAATAATGTATCCTGGATCTGCAAACCAGAGTCTTCGCTGGTCGCAGACACAAAGTATGTGCGTAGGTGAAGGCTTAGAACAAACTGTAGACCTCTAGTCCCACTGGATACACCAGCATTGGGGTTTAACCTTTTACTCCATATGCTATTTTAGATCATGGCATCATTTTCTATATTTAGACAACATCGAAACAATTTAAGAAAAATTAAAGTAAGTTTTGAATACTTTTGAAAGTATTATGGAAAATTGAGCATTTGCTCCTAAGGATGTACAACTTTTACTCCCTTTGCTTACAAGCTTTCGCTTTTCGCTTTGTTGCAAAGGCTGTGTTTATTTGGGTGTCTATTTACTGCAATCAAAACGTCAAAAAATCTTGAATCTCATCATAAAATAATCCCCAGCTATAGTGTAGTGCCCAATAGTTCTCGTCAGCAGTGGGTTCGATGGTTCATCAATCCCCCTGCTGATGTTCTCTATTAGTATATACATTTTACCTTCTTATCCTGCATGCTGTGATATATTTTGTACATTGTGCTTTGTCTCTTATAATACTGTTATATATGTGCATGCTGTGATACTCGTTGTTTTAAAAATGTTTGTTTATTCTTGTTTGTCGAAGTAAAAGCCCTACTGGGCTTATGCTACATATTGTACTATAATCGACACAAAATAAAATATCTATGTCCATGTCCATGTCTACATGATATTCCAAAGGCGTCATTATGGAGTAAAGAGTTAATTGAGACTTTTCGGCACATGCAGGCCCGTTTGGTTTACTTATTTTTGCATGGCATTGTTCGTCCATTGCCATGACATTTGAAGGATTTTCACACAACCTCGTTGATCTAAATCATAATACTAGTACCATAATTCAAATCATATCATCTGGTAAGAACTATAGCACAATCACATGACCACGGTAATATAAACGTATCTGCCACCGTCATACAACATTATTACTTTTATCACTTTGCCTATCCACCAGTCTATAACATAATAGACAAATTTATAATTTTTATTTCATCAAGTGTCATAATTATTATCTAAAGTGTTATTTTGATTGCCAGATCTCCTCCCAGTTTTCATCGCTGGAAAATTAAGCCATAGATGTGTGATCCGATAACGTAGATTACATTGAAATCTTCTCAATCGTTGAATCAAGAGTTATCCCCTCTGTCTTCGAGTTCCCATATTTCACTGCCATGCTCGTTGTGATTGACAGTTACATCATCGTGTCAAATGTTAATCTAATCACTCTTTTCTCTCAATAAACTCCTCTTCTGTAAATTTTTATATGATGTAATGACGATGAGCTTGTATGCTTAAGTCTAAAATAAAATTTCTGTTCTGTTCTGTTCCTCTTTTGTGCCTTCTCATACGTGTCTACATTGAAAAAATAAGCGCAAGTTAACACCAAAAGAGGTGGCAGCTGAGCTACTATCCCTTTTAATGATAACTCATGTGCGGATCATGAAAGTTTTGTCAGAGGGGGTCCAACTTTGACAACGTTTTTTATTATTATTATTATTATTATTTGATGGGATGGAGAGAGGATCGATATGCCACTAAAAGTGTGCCACCATGGAAATGGTGTTTGGCTGGTGTGCCGATAATGACCCACCATTGAATGCTGGTTTCAAGTTGGTAGCTTTGTAATTTTTAGGGGATCCGGATCAATATTGCTAGGAAACCCTTATATTTTTTGTGATTTTTCAGGGGGGGGGGGGGGGTCCGGACCCCTGTCCCCCCTCTCTCTGGATCCGCACACGAAACTTACACTTCCATTTTAAAGCAAGTGGGGTGATAATTGTTAAGCATGGACAAGAATATGGTTGGAACATTATCACATGTTGTTTCACAAGCACCATTAATGAGCCGCGACATGTGATTTCCAACAATGTGGTATTTTGACAAGTGTAGACTCAGACGAGCCTGTGCAGCCTCCTTTTAAGCTTAGAAACCCCAAATGATGTTCGGCCAGTAGCTTAACAGTCATAGAATATTCAAGCGACTCGCAAAGCCTTTGCTGCTCGAGCATACCATATTGTTGGAAATCTCATGTCGTAGCTTATTTGTAGATTTAGCAAGCCTTGTCGTGGGATAACCTGGTCTTGTCGCATGAGAACAATAAATGCGCATACCAGTCTGCGCATCCGTTTTTCTATGTCTGGTGAATCAAATACGAGGGGCATTACATGGTCCTTTATCTCAGTAACCGATTTACAAACCCTATCATGTTTGGTATCATTTTAAAGAACTATCTTTTTTCTATGTTATGACATAAATTTCATGAGGATATTATAATGCAGACACGAAAAATATTATTGTGAATACATGTACTGTTTGTATACTGGAAAACGCAAAATTTCAGTGGAAATATAATATTTTACCTTTTGAAAGGAATGCAGAACATTACCAATAGTTCATGAAATTAGATTTGGTAGGCCACAATCTGGTACAGTTATTATACAATTTATGCTTCTAATAACTAAATACCGGAACAGCAATACCACTGAACACCGTCTAGAAAGCAAAGCAATGCGCTTTTATTCGACTAAAAATCACATGTCACAATGCACATATTTTGAAAATATATAACCGACAGTAGTTTAAAAATGCGGTGCGTTTGGTATTTTTGTCAAGTACACTTTATGGTCTTTGTAATGAAACCAAAAGAAATTTTGTAAACCAGAACAAAGGGAACATAACTCTTATAATCTTCCCATGGGGCAGAGTAAATTTAGCTATGAGTCGACGTTCTGGTTCATTTCAATTGAAAACGGTGGCAAACAAAATAGTAAAACAAAAACTCTGGAGAGTAGAAATCAATCAGTTTTGTGATGGTTAATGCGATACCATGAGAAGTTCTTACGCCGTCGACAAAATATGGGGAGTTGAGTTACCCCACCTACTTCTTGAAAAGTAGGGGAAGTGTTATTAGGAATAATTTTCTTGAATACAGAACTTAACAAGCCACAGTTTTTGTGCGACGAAATGATTTGTATGCATTGTTCGCTACAAATAAATCAAAACATTTACAGTACCTCACATTGTACAATGTAAACATGACCTATAGCCTCAAAAAATCAACAATCCAATGGGAATCTGTATGTATCTGTACGGCGTGGAAGTTTAACTGCACAGTGTGTAGTACTGTATACTCAATGGGCAGTTATCGTGCTCCTATTGTGACACAATTTATAGTAAAAGTATAAAGAAAATTCGACGGTCCGATTTTTGAAAGTTTACCATTTCTCTATTAGTCAACATTTTCCGAATGTAAAGGTGTAAGTCATGCAAGCAGTGATCGCATAATGTATTTTAATAAAAAAAAATAAGTTGGCACCAAATCGTTAATTTGTCAAACCATGATCGTAATTAAGGTCCCTAATTTTACTTCGTTTTTTTACAAATATTTGCTTAAAATTTCAGCCAGATCACAAACCCTACTCATTTTGAGCATGCGCTGCACATGCACGCCGAGTCCTTTTTCGACAATAATTAAACCATCACGTAGCCGTTAAAATTCTAGTTTCCACAAATGTGTTATTTCATAGCATTTTACCAACACATTGTGGAATTATGATGCCATGCTAAGAACTTACCAAATGCCCATCGTAGTTACATACAAATGAATGCTTCTCATAGCATTTCTCTTGGCCACGTAGCTGAGCAAGGCGCGAAATATGTCCTCCTTTCTTTCGTTAAACTTATTTATTGCAATGGTGCCTTTTGTCATGTGCTGATAACCGTTTCTACCAATATCAGGGCCAACAAAAACGTCTGATATTGCTACTTTTTCCTGAAAAAGAGGATGGAAGAAATTTTTGCTTATGTTCTGGAATTTATGCTTACTTTCGATAAAATGCAAAATAATGTGTCCTTTAATGTGCGCAAAGTTTGAAATCGGAGAACAGAGCATTTTGAAAGTTATTCAAGCGTTTCATACTGTACACATAGTTCTGTATATCGGGTGTTCTGTGTCTAAATAAAATCAATATGTTGCAGTCAACAACCCGACCGCTGGGCCAAAACACCCGATATACAGAACTATGCGTACAGTATGAAAAGCTTGAATAACTTTAAAAATGCTCCAGCCCCAGATTTCGAACTTTGTTCACATTAAAGTACTGTTACTTTGCATTTTAGCTAAAGTAAGTATAAATTCCAGAACATAATCAAAAAATTCTTTCATCCTCTTTTTCAGGAAAAATCACATTTTTGGCATAACTTTGGCGCTGTAGCGACTATCACTCAACCAACAACAAATGTGTTAAGCAGGCAGATACACAGCTGGATTTATAAGTATATGACCAAAATATTACCCCTTTTGACAGCTAGGTACACTATTTTTGTGCATCACCACGCGATGACTGCGCTGTTCGAGTACAGTGGTTCTCTAGCGTGGTTCTTACGAGGTCACATATTTCAAAGAGTTCGGACCCTGATTTTTTAAAATCTGCAGCAAGCAGTACAGACCCTGATGAGATACCGCATTTTGCGGCACTTCTTTGATCTAGGACGCTCTGCATAAAAAAGTTTAATAAATTCTTATGGAAAACACGGCACGTCTCTTCATTTATTTGTGCATCGTAAATCGTGGTGTTTGTATAAATATTTAGGCCTAAAAAGGACGGAAATTGTCTCTGTTTTTCTTGTTACCAATTATCGTGTCAAAAAATAAACAATATTTAGGTATGTGTCAAATCACTACAAAAGTATGATTAAAAATCAAAATAAAAATATTTACTGCAATTAAATAATATGCATAATTGATCTTTTCTAATCACACGATATTTATCGACAAAGTCAAAGTTCCATATAATCTAACAACAGATTTAAATTACAAATATCACCGGAATGTAAAAGTCCATGAAGGCACAAAAAAGCAAATATATCATACATATTAGTTCATAAAATAAACCTCTCTCTCTCGTGTGTGTGTGCGTGTGTGCGTGCGTACGTGCGTGCGTGCGTGCGTGCGTGTGCGTGTGTGTGTGTGTGTGTGTAATATCGCATAACAGATAGTCATGTAGATTCGGGGCGAGGGAGATGTACAAAAAAACTGTACCTGCATGCCCTTATTCGGATAATTATCCAACCTTGGCATGATATTTCATGAGAATCGTTTCTCATGTAATATCATCCTTTATTTTTTTTCGAAAATTAGGAAAGATGTTCCAAAATTTGTCGTCTGCTGCAGTTGTGGGTTAAGAAGGATTTTGCGCAAATGCGATAAGTACCACGATCTGGCCTATATATCGAATAGGACCTTCTGGTATAGTCTTATCGTGTCTCTCATTCATTGAAATAGCGTGCTGGTCGATTAAACCTCCAAATTATGTATGAAACACACACACACACACACACACACACACACACACACACACACACACACACACACACACACACACACACACACACACACACACAGTGAGAGAGAGACACACACAAACAGAGAGAGAGAGAGAGAGAGAGAGAGAGAGGACGAGTTGGTGGTCGTGATTGTCGTTGTTGCTATAGTTAACTATCGCTGAGGGTAAACTCTTGAATACCAGTGCTTGTCTAATCGCATTGGTCACTAAGAAAGATTATTCAAGTTTAAGAGAAAATAAGATGACGATACAAAATCTTAATTCATTTACTCTCCATATGGGCCATCACATGATATTTTTGGTGTTTATCGAATTGTTGAGCAGCGAAGGATCGGCGACCCTATGCCAATGCGTAGACTCGCCTGGGTCTTCGCTGCCCACATACACAAAGTATGAATGTAGATAAATACTCAGACTAACATTTAGACCTCCAGCCTCGCTGAATATGTCAGCATGTGCATTTGAATAATGCCTTTGTACATATCCGATAAGTACAGTGGTCTGGTCCCTAGGTTATAAAACTTTTTTCATGCTCAACTCAACTGAGCAGAAATTTCAACTGCTCATAACAACTAAAATACTGCAAAATAAAGAAGTTTCTTGTTTTAAGTATCCCAGATATGCTATTTATCATGCTAATAAATGTTAAAATGCCAACAATTGTTGGCATTTTTACATTTATGAGCAGGATAGATTTTGTGGCCAGCTGTGTTGAGCATGAATTTTTTTTCATGAACCTCAGGGCATGGCCTTTATATCGAATGCCTTTTCGTATTTGATTGGTGGCTCGTTCATTGCAATGGTGTATTGGTCGAATTTTCACGGTTGAATATTTGGCTTTAATGAATCAAATAGTGACACTAATCTCAGCTCGTATGTCTACACTTTTTATTTCATAGCACATGTTTGTGGATGCCTCATTTTTGCGCATCGCTTCTAGGTCTATCATTTATGCTTATGTCCCTATTTTGTCAACACCTGGGATACATAGAATGATTTTCAATAATAGTCAAATTAAAATTGAATACCACAATTATCAATATTGAAAAAAAAGTAAATTGGTTTATAAAGAACAATAAATTGATTCCACTTACAGGAAAGAACACTGATCGTGTCTATTACATCAGGCAGGAAAGTGGTTCAATCTAGTTGTCAGAGAGAGAGAGAGAGAGAGAGAGAGAGAGGGGGCGTCCCAGTCCACGGTCAAACATATTCTCCCCTTATTTTTACCTTTCTCTCGACAGACGTTGTTAAAACATGTATGCCCAACAAAACGTGACAATCACGAGTTGCTGGTCGTTGCAATAGATAACTATCGCTGAATGTTAACTCTTGACTACTTGTGCTGGGCTAATCAGTGACCTATACTATACTATAGTATAGTCGTATACTATAGTATAGTCACTGGTCTAAGAAAGATGATTCAAGTTTTAGAGATTTTAGAGAAAATAAGATGTCAATACCAAATCTTGATTCATTTAATCTCCATATGGGCCATCACATGAGATTTTGGTGCTTATTGAATTGTTGAGCAATGAAGGATCTGCGAGCATGTGCAAACGCGCAGATTCGTCAGTGCCTTCGCTGTCCGTATACACAAAGTATGGATGTATATAACGACTCAGACTAACATTTAGACTTCCAGCCTCGCTGAATATGACAGCATGAGCATTAAAATGAGGTATTTGTACATATGCGACAAGCACAGAGATCTGGCCCCTATGTTATAAAACTTTTTTCATGCTCAACTAAACTGAGCACGAAATTTCAACTGCTCATAACAACTAAAAAGCTTAAAAATTAAAGACATAACTTGCTTTCAACTCTCATATGTTGTATTTATCATGCTAATAAATGTTAAAATGCCAGCAGCTGTTGGCATTTTAACATTTATAAGTAGGAATTTTTTTTGTGCTAAACTGAATTGAGCATGAGAAAAGTTTCATGAACCCCAGGGCATGGCCTTTATATCGAATGCCATATCGTATTTGAATGGTGGCTCGTTCATTGCAATGGTGTACATTATGTCGAATTTTCATGGTTAAATATTTGGATTTGATGAATCAAATAGTGACACTGATCTCATCTCGTATGTCTTCACTTTTTATTTCATATCACACTTTTTTGACGCATCGCATCTAGGTCTATCACTTATGCTTATGTCCCAATTTTATCAATCACATGGGAAAAATGGAATGATTTTAATAATAGTCAAATTTAGATTGAATACCACAATTTTCAATATTGAAAAAAATGTAAATTGAGTTACACTTGGTTTGCTGTGATAAAATGGTTAAATGGACAATAAATTGATTCCACTTACAGGAAATCACACTGATCTTATCTGTTACACCAGCAGGAAAATGGTTCAATCTAAGTTTCAGAGCAAGGTAGAGAAAGAGAGTGCGCATGCGCGGACTTCAGAGCAAGGTAGAGAAAGAGAGTGCGCATGCGCGGATCCAGGAATTTTCGTCGATAGGGGAGGGGGGTGCATGTCCGACATACAGAAAAAAGTACTGACATTTTTTTAGTCCTCAGTTTATTTGCAGAGGGGTCCAATGGTTTATTTCAAGGAAAACTATTTATTTTCCAAGGTGCCAGGGTGGTTCAACATTTTCAAGGGGAGCCCAACATTTTTCTTGGGCGGGGATGGGGGTCCAATTTCTAATTCCTATGGGAACATATGTATGAATTTCCAGGGGGTCCGGACCCCTGTCCCCCCCTTCCGTATGGAGAGAAAGAGAAAGAGATTTCTAGCGTCCCAGTCAAACATCCTCTCTCCGTTTTGTCACCTACTCGACAGACGCTGTGCCCCAAAACAAACGTCAAAATGACGAGTTGGCGTTGTTGCTATATCTTGCGTGCTGGTGCTGGTCTAATCGTCTAGGTCACTGGTCTAATGAAACCAAAGAATGGTGGTTCAAATTTTAGAGAAAATAAGATGCCAATACCAAATCTAAATTCATTTAATCTCCATATTGACCATTACATGATCTTTTTGGTGCTTATCGAGTTTCTAATGCTTATCGCAGACTCGCCAGGACCTTCGCTGCCCGCATGCACAAAGTATGGATGTAGGTATATACTCAGACTAACATTTAGACCTCCAGTCACGATGGGCATTTAAATGAGGCCTTTGTACATATGCGATAAGTACAGAATCTGGTATCTAGTATTTGAATAGTGCTTCGTTCATTGAAATGGTGTGAAAGTCGAATAAACCTGCAATTTTCCATGGTTGAATATTTGGCTTTTATGTATCAAATAGTGACATTGACCTCATCTCGTATATCATAATTGTTGTGTATGCCTCATGTTAGCGCACCGCATCTAGGTCTACCATTTATGCTTATGTGCTCATTTTATCAAACATCTTGGATAAATGGGATGATTTTTAATAATAGTCAAATTAAGATTGAAAACCACAAAACCAATTGCTAATTCCTATATATGGAAACCTATATGTGAATGCGCAAGGGGTCCGGACCCACTCGTATATTTTGTTTAATCCGTATATGGCCAGTCCAGCACGTGATATCACAGACTCGCCAGAGCCTTCACTGCTCGCCGTCAAGTATGGATATAGATAACAACTTGCTCGCATACATAAACTGACAAAGTATGGATGAATCAGACCAAAATTTAAACCACTAGCTTCGCAGGATATGTCAGTATGGGCATTTAAATAATATAAGGCTTTTGTGCATATGCGATAAGAACCAAGTCCTGTATGCTGAATAGGACCTTCAAGTCTTATCGCATCATGCGTTGAAATGGCGTGCAGGTCGATTCAACTTCCAAAATTGAGCTGCGACATGAGATTTCCAGCAATGTGGTATGTGCGACCAGCAAAGGCTCAGACCAGCCTGCGCATACGCGCAGTCTGGTCAGAGCCTTTGCTAGTCGCTTGAATATTCTATGAAAATTAAGTTACTGGCCGAACAGCATTTCGAGTTTCTAAGCTTAAAAGGAGACTGCACAAGCTCGTCTGAGTCTACACTTGTAAATATGCCAGATTGTTGGAAAACATATGTCAAGTCTCAAATTATATTCCTGGTTGAATATGGCTTTTTATGATAGCAAATAGTGCAGGCACTGATGAGTAGGATGCATTTCATCTTTGTCTACACTTTTTATTATTTTTTTGTGGATGCTACATTATTTGGCATCTTATCCAGTTGTACAATTTATGCGTATGTCCCAATTTTATGAACCATGAATTCAATTAAAGTCAATTTAAGCTTGAATACCTCAATTTTCAATATTTAAAAAAGTAAATTGGTTTATTTGGTTTGCTGTGATAAAATAGTAAGATGAGCAATAAATTGATTCCACTTACAGGAAATCACACTGATCTTATCTGTTATATCAGGCAGGAAATTGGTTCAATCTAAGAGAGAGAGAGAGAGAGAGAGAGAGAGAGAGAGAGAGCTAGTCATTCATCTTCACAGACCAATAGCACTGGTTCTCGTGTACGTGCGAAGACTAACGCAGATTCCAAATTTCGTCGCCAGCGCGATCGCATTTTAACTCGACTACCTACTTGTTTCCATTTCGCAACTACAGTCGACACATACTCACGCACACTCACAACCCTCTCTCTCTCTCTCCCCCTCTCTCTCTCTCTTGATGACAGAGGTCTAATTAGCCTACTTCCAAACTGTGGGTGAGTATGGGTTGTACATGTAATACAAACTGGAAGAAAACCTTGTATTTATTTTTAAATTTGAGCAAGAATTCACATGGGCCAGCAGACTTATCACATCGGTGAGTAGCGACGGCTGAGACAAGTCTGCATCGTCGCCATCCGCCAGTCTTGCAAGAGCCTTTACTGTCCGCACACAAAAAGTAGAGATGTAGATGTAGTCAAACTAGATAGGTACGCATGCATGTTAAAGGAATGAGCATATGCGCTAAGCTACAATTTCTCAGAATACACCCAGTTTAACCGCCTTTGCGCACTGGTCCTTTGAGTACGGGAAACCCCATAAAAGGGATATTTGGCTAACGAACAGGGTCTGATATATTATATTCGCTACGACAAAATCGATCTTCAGAAAAAGAAATACGACAGCATTTGGAAATTATAATCCGTGACCCCTCAACATATTTCAAACTTTATGGAGTAATCAATTGGTCTGCTAAGGGTTAAAACCAATACCGACCCAATAGTTGAAAGAACCCTTTACATACGAAAAAGGTAGTCATACAGCTAACCAAACAATCAGGTCTCTTCACTAGATAGCTGCGCACGTATGCTTAAAGAATAGTTTTACGCATGTGCGATATGTATCAAAATTTCTAAATCTGTCGCAAAACAGAGCACGCCCCTAAAGGCTCAATGTAGCAAGAATCGGCACACAGACAAGCGAAGAAGCAGACAAGCTCCGTCTCGTCAGAGCATTATCAGTTTCCATATGCTATGTATTGAAGTAGAAGATGACGAACATCACGCAATATACCCAAACTCCACTGTCTAGCTGCGTATACATATGCGACCATTGAATGTTATGGCGAGTCTTAGCATCTGCGCAGTATTACCAGGTAGCGTATATTAAACATTAGGTCTGTAACTCCACTGCCGAGCTGTGGCTGCACGTTTAGATTATACGCATATTCTGCATGCATGACCCAAAATATTGTGTCGCAAGTCTTAACTATGAATTTACTGAAGTTTTCCCATGGCCAGTCCAAAATCTGTCCACTTTGTTTATACTACAGTCGTTACACAGTTACGTTAGAGACGAAGCAGCCAGTTTGGCGGCAATGCTCTATAGTCTACTAGCCAAATTTTCAAGGATAAATTCACTTCTACAATTGATTTCTTCCCCTACTATTTGTTTACGCGGTTTAATAGGTAGTCTTTTTGTACACTGACTGGTGAGGGCGACCTGTCCGTGGAGTTGCGATCCCTATCTCCTAAATCTCCTACAAAAACCTGTATCTTTAAATCTTATCATTTTCCTTAAACCGTCTATTAGGGTTAATATCTTGCAATCTTGTTGAAACTGTGATTCTACTTTTGTCATGCCACTTAACCTTGTTTATTTTCTTTTTCAATAAATCAACTGAGCGAATCTAATAATGGTAATTTACTATTGTCCCCGCATTATGCTGATCTTATCAAATTTTGTCATTTTCGTTGATCGCAGGGGGTGGAGTTAGACAAGGCGATTACCTTTTCCAAATCCTATTATTCTACTTGAGTGTTACAATTGATGCATTTAATTTGGATTGCCCTACCGTTTATCTAGGAGCAATTATGATGTACTGATTATGACCACATGTGACATTGGCGCCGTGAAAAGAACAGTACCCTAGGTAATTGTCTGTCCAATCAGAATTGAATAGATTTCCTTCTTTATATTTTGTTTATGAATGGAAAGGAAGGATTACAACTTAAGATAATGATGCCTATTATGATTTATGGACCGTCACTTTGTAAACAATTCAGCCTTATTTAACACTGATGCCAAACCAGAGACAGGCATATCTCTCTAAACCTTCAATGTGGTAACATCTTGTGCTTTAACTTCATTCGGGATATATTTATCTTGTGTTTGGACTTTAATCATATTTAATAATTACATTATAATAAAGTGGATTTCATTCATTATTGCTTGCCAGTTGACAGTGCTGCAAACATCTAAGCCGGAGCTTTAACACGTATCTACATTGTGTTCACTGATTTTAAATACAGTAAATTATTAATTGTCTGGAAATAGTATATTAACTTAAAGACGGTGCATAATATAAACAATCTATTATACAAAATCTGTCATGCACATGTTTGTTCTGTGTGGATAATAGCGCTAATGAAGACATTTGAAACAGACTCTGATGATTATAGAGAAATTATGGATATAAAAGACAAAATGTCAGAGGAACGCAAGGAGAACAAGCCTTTATCTTTCTCTATAAGTATGATATTGGGGGAGGACAGAAAGAAGAACAAACAACAAGAAGAACATAACCCAGCATTAACAGCATCCAAGAGAGTTCCCATGGCAACTATCCACCATTACGCTCCAGTAACAGACAGCAACTATATACAATTCGGTAAGGATCGCTGTGAAATTAAAATTTCGTACCGAATATTCTCAACTTTATGTGTGCGAGCAGATAATGCTCTGGCGAGCGTATCCGCACAGGCTCGCCTGAGTATTCTCTGGTCACATATTTACCAATACTTTTAATAATGAGCTGACAACATGGACGAATTACTTCTCAAAATGAATGTGATTGTTTTACATTGTTGTTACAATCGCATGTACAAAACTACAAAATCCTGTGGATGTTCACCTTTAAACTTATAGGATCTAAGAATAATCGCCGGGTCCAGAGGGTAGTTCAGTGGTTCGACCCCTCTAGATTCGCCACGCTGCACAATAGTTCAGACTTGAACACGTCACTGAGAATATCAAATCGATGCCAATCGGTCTTATTTTTTTCAATGAAGTTTTATGGCCCATATTTCAGGGCACAGATTTTTTTTTGTAAATTTTATTTCTGTCGCTGGAAGTTGTTTTATCAAGGCTTAGCAACTAGTGCAGAACCAACCTGATCGGATGCTGCATTACGTGACATCTCATCTGGCTCACACTACCAGTACTAAGTCAAGACAGGGTCCGCTAAATCTTCGCATGCTGGGTAATCATGCATGCTTTTGTTGTCGTCTAAAGACTCTTTTTTTCAAAATAAACATTTTCCAAACATTCTTTCAGAAACATTATCGGAGTGACAAATAGTTTGGATCCAGATCAGGACCGACATTTTGTCGGTCCTGATCTGGACCCAAACTGTTAGCTTAGGTATAGACTAGAGATCAAACATCTTCAAGTTCTTCCATTTATTTATCTTATATCAGGTTGCAGTAGACGACTAAAGTCACCGCTAGCAAGGAAAGAGCTACTGTCCTGCCAGCCAAGAGTGACAGTGACTTCATGTTTTGTTTACAAAGTCACCAGGGACTTGTGATCGATAGATCACTTGTGTATTAGCCCTATCGTTAGGATATGATTAATACACAAGTGATCCATCGATTCGCGTTTACTCAAGTTAAGTGTGCAAGTTAGTGTTTTACTTAGCAATTGTAAACAAAGTATTACATCTACGTCACTGTCACTCTTGGTTGGCACGACAGTAAATATGTCAATGTCTTATCCAATGTTTATTTTCTAATTTCAGAATCTGCTCTAGCAACCTCAACGAGAAAATGCAGTACACCAGAGAGTGACGAGTGTCCATCTCCAGACATCACATCCGTCCAACCAATGATCCCATCATACTCCGCTCACCAAAACATACACCCTTTATACTTGAACAGACATCACAAATTTGATTCAAACTTTGAGAATATGAAACTCCCAGCTCGTAGTGTATCAAACATTCTTAACAGGGATAGTAATAGTTTAAACATTCTTACAGACAGTTATTCAAATTCACCTAGTCCTACCGATGAGAAGAGATTTGAATCAGACTTTGTACACAGTGACATTACAGTGAATAAAATGCATAGATTTGCTCTAGGTGAGGATAAAAGTTTGGACTCTTTAGGAGAAAGTTACCAGAATTCTCCGAGCCCTATGAAGTGTAAGAAAAAGAAGACCAGGACAGTGTTTTCACGTAGTCAGATATATCAGTTAGAAAACGCATTTGAAATGAAACGTTATTTGTCAAGCGCTGAACGATCAGGGTTAGCGACGCGGCTTCAGCTCTCAGAGACTCAGATCAAGATATGGTTCCAGAACAGGAGAAATAAGTGGAAGAGACAGATTTCTGGAGAGATGGACGAAATTCCAATTCCTCCATACGCTCTCCACTCACCAACAGGACTGTTGCCGTCTCCTTACTTATCGCCCGTGAGTCCGTATGGTTCCGTGGCTGAATCCCGAGATGCGCTCTTGCGAGGATCTCTTGTATCTAGTGCACCCGCTTTTTACTCTAATCCTTATGTGCAAGAAACACGATTAAGGCCAAGTTTTATTTCATGATATTAGAATATGTGAACTGTTATTTGTTAACTTAAAATGCGTTAGCACGCCTATGTATTATTATACTCCGGTAACTCGAAATAAGTTTAACCCGACTGTATTCGACCTATAAAGCGCCCATATACTTACATACATAATCGCAAAGAGTATTTATACGAACGTGCAATTTTATCATGGATTTATAGTGTGGATGATAAACTGTGTCGGTCCTGATCTGCTGGCTTCACAAGAAGCCAGCTGATCAAGATCTTCACTATTTTCAAAAAACGGAATAAAATTTTGAAAAAAAAAGTTACGCTCACCGTGCGCTTATAAGTTTAATACGGTAATATACAGACTGGATTGCTTTTCCATTTAATACTGCTTCACAAAAACAATAATATGGACCGGCACATGAGATTTTGATACTTATCCATTTTTTAGCAACGAAGGCTTCGGCGAGCCTACGCTAGTGTGCAGACTTGCCAGTTGCCTTCTCATAAGTATAGATCGAGAATCAGACAAAATATGAAATCTAGCCCCGTCGGATACGTTGATTAAAGGATGCTTTTGCGCATATGCGATAAGTACCAAAGTCTCATGTTGGCCCATTAATTTATGCTATAATAAGTACACTTAGCGCTTGCAATGGACACCATAATAATGTCTTTATGGCAGATAAGAAAAATATTGCACCTTTCATTGATATTCCAATGTTTAACATTAAATATCTCGCGATGCACAAAGTGCATAACCGTGCTGGTGCAATAAGCAAGTTATTGTATGGTTATGCGTGTGTACGGACAATAATCCACTCGCTAAAGCTCGTGGATTATGTTCCCGTACACACGCACAAACTATTCAATAACTTCTGCAAATCTTAAAGTTGATGAGGGGTATCATATGCATGTGAGTGTTAACGTAAACTAAGGATAATTGTTATTGTACAGTATCTTGTTAAAAATTTTGTTATGACATCTGAATAAATCATTCAAACACCGAGATGTTTTAGTATTTTAACATAATTGCATGCTAGATAATATTCCTGATCCCGAGTTTATGAAACCTTTTCATGCTCAACTCATCTGAGCATTAACTTTTAACTGTTCATAAAAACTAAAATGCTGAAAAATAAAGATCTTCTTGCTTTCAACGTTCAGCTGTTATATTTGTTATGCTAATGAATGTTAAAATGTCCAAAATTGCTGGCATTCTAACATTTATGAGTATGATAAAGTCCATGCTCAGTTGAGCATGAAAAAAGTTTTATAACCTCGGTGCCAAGTTTCAACGGTTGTCCTCTGCGGATTTTTTTAACACCCCCCCCCCCCCCGCCTTTCAAAATAAAACAGGAATATTTTGACGTCTCTGAGGGGGCATGCAACTATTTGGTACATATCCTTTTTCTAGCAATGAAGGCTCATGCGAGCCAGCGCGCACGCCGCATTTGTAGCTTCAATCCTCACAGACGTCAAAATCTTTATATGAATTATGTCTCCACTGTGGTCAAAAAGACAACTGTCGTACTACAGACTGAGAGAAATATCATAATTCATCGCAGTAAATAAGCATAGCTCATAGGACCCCTATATGGAGTGTACTGCAGCGTCTGGCGCCGTTATATACGCTATTTGAGCATCCTTTTTTGTGGATGCCTCGGTGGTGTAATGGTTAAGGGCGTCAGATGTTGCAGTGCTAACCCTCACAGACGTCAAAATATTTATATGGATTATATCTCCACTGTGGTCAAAAAGACAAGTGTCGCAATACAGACTGAGAGAAATATCATAATTCATCGCAGAAAATAAGCAAAACACGAATAATTTCATCTAGATCAGGACCGACAACTGGGTCCAAACTGTTTTGCAAAGATGATCTCGTCACTAGCGGGCCCTGGGGGTCCCGATTAAGCCATCAGGGACCATCATGGATTACTATCCGTAAAATCTACTCCCAACTATACTTTAAACAGTACAATTATATTTTAGTAATACAGTACGTAGAATTCTGATAACTCGAAGTAGCTGCTTCATTCGAAGTCAATTTAGGATACATTTGTTCCATTATCCTTCTTTCCTATTAAAAACTATGTAATGAGTACTAACAAGAACCGTCTCACTGAGCATCCATCTCACTGAGACAGTTCTTTTAAATTTCCACACCATGTGATCCTCGTTGCGAGAAACCCTGATTTTTTATTTCATGCGAACAACAAAGGCGCTGATCATACTGCGCATTAGCGCAGTCTTATCAGCGCCTTTGTTATTCGCTTACTAGAAAGACAATTAGAGCTACAGTCTTGAAACATTCATCCCCTCAGCTAACCAGTCTGAATTGAGCATACCCAGAAGCTATTATGAGCTAACCGAGATGGTTCTTTTTAAGTTCCACAACAAAACTGCTTTTTCAATCCCTGAAAACGATGTTCATTCTATGGTAATCGATTTCACAATCGAAAACGCCGTTTTTGGCGATCAGAAAGGCAGTTTTCAAAAATAAATCAGTGAGTTCGCGGTTGCCACACACCCGGAGTGTTTTGTGGCCTGGCCGGGAGGGTTTATGGTGTGTGTGTGTGTGTGAGTGTGTTAGTGTGTGTGTGTGTGTGTTTTTTGACGGGAGCACCCTGAGGCTCAGCCGAAAGTGGTTCTGGAGAAGCCGTGAATCGAACCTGCGACCCCTGCTTTACAAGGCATCGGGCTTATCCACTAAACCACGGAGGCCTCGCGTTTAAGGGTGTTCAAGGTACATAACCGCGTTAAATTTACAAAATATTTTTTGTTTCTTTGATTTGATTCTTTACGTCCACTCAACAATCTTTCAGTTATGCGGGACGGGTCTTCCTGGGTTGAACCAGTACTAAGCTATGATAAATGTGTCTTGCTCAAGGACCACAACGCAGTGACGCCGGTGAGGCTCGAACCCGCGGCCCTTCGGTCTCGAGTCAAGCACTCTACCACTGAGCCACTGCGCTGTGTCAATTTGCATATGCTACATATTGCTGCAATATTAACAGCAAAAAGGACTATTACATGCATTTTTAACAGTTTAAAAAAGTTGTCAGCGCAGTCCTCTAAGAAGCCTGGTAAAGTGCAGTATAATTCTCAGACTTGGGGTCAATTACTTTGAAAAAGTAATTAATTAATTACAATTACATTGGAAATTGTTCAATTAAATTACAATTACATTGGAAATTGTTCAATTAAATTACAATTACAATTACATGGCTTTTGGACAAAGTAATTAATTACATGCAATTACTTTGCCAAATGTAATTAATTACATTACAATTACATTTCACTGCCACATAGATAGCCTCATCAAATTTTAATTTCAGAGATATATGAAATGAGTTAAAACTCCTTAAAAAGTCTTGAGTAACCTTGGGATTCTAAATTCAATAATTGTCCATTAGGTTGATTTAATTTTTAGGACTTCTTGTATTATTGTCAAGTGATGCAACTTAAAAGAAATGAATACACATTGGCATGAGAAAAGTCTTACAATATGGAAGATAAACCATAGATATGATTTTGTAAGACTAGCTTAAATGCCAGAGAATAAATGTTCTCGAAAAGTGTTGATAAGAAATCTGTGGCCCTATGAGACATGAAAGTTGGCAAAAAGAAGTACAAAAAGGAATATCAGATAGTGATGAACTAAAATATTACTTGTGTGTGAAATGCTGCCTTTGCAAGCAAGAGGTTGCTATTTTGGTCCCCACTTGAATATCTATTTTATTTAGTTTTTCTTTTTTATATCAACAATGATAGGTCCCAGGTTCTCTAAATGAGTAAAATCCTATTTAATTTTCTGAATCACATTTTATTATTATTATTATTATTATTATTATTATTATTATTATTATTATTATTATTATAAGGCCTTCAGATAAGAGTGCGTATTGAAAAACTTTTTTTTTTTAATTTCTCCTCCAAAACATATGTAGTGGGTACTCAAAAGACTGTCTCAATGGCGTGGTTCTTTTGAGCACCCAAACAAAATGTTTAAATTGATCTGTAAGAAAATAGTCACAATTTTACGCTCATAAAATTTCTTTATCTGAATCTATGTATTATTATTATATTGAAGATAGCAAATAAGCAGTTTAAGGATTTAAAATAATGTAGTGGATAGATTGTGTCATGCACCTTAGCATGAGTGTGTTGATCCCAGGTGTGAAAATTTAACAAATTGCCTTCTAGGAGTCAATTCACTGACCAATACTATTGTCTGAGTAAATACTTTTGTTGAGATTTTCACACCTTCTTTGTTTTTGTATTGTTTTGGTAACTTAACTATTTAAGTTTGGTTGACACAAAGCCTTATTTTTTATAAGCAGGTGAACAAAGAATATACAATTTGCTTAAAAAAGGGTGCTTTCAAAATAGTAGAGGTAACATACAGTCTGTGTCTGTTGTAAAATTGTTATATGCTATCTTATGTCTATACTAGCATGGCTAGTTCCAATTCTCATTTGTTCCTTTTCATATATTGAGTACAGCTAATGATAATATATGCATTTACAAAGACCATAAACCATTTAGCAGCATTTTAAATATCTATGGTATTCTTAGATAACTGAAGTTCATAACTGTTTTTAAAAGTAATTAAAAAGTAATTGAAAGTAATTGTTAATTACTGCCATTTTTGACCATGTAATTAATTACATTCAATTACTGTAATTAAAAAAATGTCTTAATTACAATTACATGCAATTACTTTAGAAAATGTAATTAAATTACAATTAATTACAATTACAATTTTAATTACCCCAAGTCTGATAATTCTACAGAAGAGTAAATCCACGCATATAACCGATACCAGCGATTAGACAATTTTAAATATTTTATGCCCCCGCCAATTGTAATCTATCTATTTGCTCTCAAAATATTGAGCGGAAACAAAATTTTGGAGTAAATCGAGGGCCATAACTCTGGTACAAATGAGCAAAAATGATTTGTAACAATCCCGACATAGATCTTGCCAATATGATTGCATAAGATAAAATTTGCTGAAATTCTGTCCATTTCTTCTCAAGATATTGAACGGAAACACAATTTTGGCGTAAATCAAGGGCCATAACTCAGGTACAAATGTGCGAAAAATAATGTGTAACAATCCCAATGTAGATGTTGTCTATATGAATGCATATACAATACTTGGTGAAATTCTGTCCATTTGTTCTCAAGATATTGAACGGAAACGAAATTTTGGCCTAAATCAAGGACCATAACTCTGGTACAACTGTTCTAAAAATGACTTGCATCTATCCCAAGCTAGGTCTTGTCAATATGAATTCATAAATAAAATTTTGTGAAAATCAGTCAATTTGTTCTCTGGATAATGAGAGGAAACCAAATTTGGCATAAATCAAGGGCCATAACTCTGGTACAAATGTGTCAAAAATAATGTGTAACAATCCAAAGCTAGATCTTGTCAATATGAATGCATTTATAAAATTTGGTGAAATTCTACCAATTGGTTCGCAAGATATTGAGGGGAAATTAAATTTCGGCGTAAATCAAGCCTCAAGGGCCATAACTCTAGTAAAAATAGCTGAAAATATCATGCATCAATCCCAAGCTAGATCTTGTCAATATCAATGCATATATAAAGTTTGGTGAAAATATGTCTTGTAGTTCTCAAGATATTGAGCGGAAACGAAATTTTGGCGTAAATAATTGGCCATTACTCTGGTTTAAATTTGGGAACATTGATGTTTAACAATCCCAAGCTAGATCATGTCAATATCAATGCACATACAAACTTTGGATAAATTCTATAAAAGAGTCCTGAAGATATTGAGCAGAAACAAAAAAAAATATGATGGACGAACAAACGGAAGGACGAACAGAATGGCAGACAACCCAAATCCTATATAGCACCCCTTTTTCAAGCAGGACTATAAAAATGGTTTCCGAAAATATCTTTTGAATACATTGGTGAATTGGATTCATGTTTAATACAGAGGCATATAATCATAAAATATAGGTCAAGTTCGATAACGGATAAAATCCACAGATTATTATCAGAGTTATGGCCCTTGATCTCCGTATCAAAAATGGTTTCCAGGCAATATATTTTGAAAACAGTGATGTATTGGATTCAGATTTCATACACAGGTATATAATCATAAAATACAGGTCAAATGGTTTCCGGGTGATATCTTTCACGGGTGGGCATCAGCGGAACTACCGCGAAATCGCGTAAACGTAAATTTGTTCCTTCGTCACATCCGGGACCTTTCGTGGTAGTGGCATCGTCACGGAAAAGACAAACTAAGGTAGGTACCCTCGCTTGTTTTGATTTTTTGTAAAAAATGAGCTAACTATGTAAAAATCCGGCAATGCTAGTCCATGTAGATATGATTTACCTTGCTAAACAGGCCAAATGCGATGTTGAAAATGCTTTGCTTTGAGATGAGAACCGTAACCAAATCGAACTTAGAACAGGATTTCATCAGTTTTATGTCAAAACGAAGAAAGTATGCAGATATTTTGCCAATTTTAGCGCAGAACAAGAGCATTTTACACATGGCATGTACATGAAAGCCCTTATTCGTACTTTGGACGTAAAAAAATCGAACCAATCATGTTCTATGATGGAATAAATGCCAAATTTTTCAGGCGCAGTATCGCCTTCGCCATCGCGGTAGTTGTAATGTCACGCTCTAGTTCCTGCGAGTATACCAAGCAGCACATGCAGGCGTGGAGAGAAATATGTGTAATATTGTAGTATCTACTGAAACACCCCAGACCACCACCAGTCCGTCTCAAACGCTGCTCCCCGTTTACAAACTAGCACACTTATCCCTTCCCCACTCCAAGTCCTCACCTCCAAGACCCCACAACCCTTTGCTCAGCCTTTTTACGCAGATGCGCTACAGATGTAAGTATAAGGTCTCGTCCACTGGTCCAAATATACTTGAAGTGTATATCATTTATCTACAGGAATATATGTGTCAGTACATGGGAGTTTGTCACTTATCGCATGTGCCACGGCTCAGACTAGATTGCGCAATTTTAAAGTTTCACCAGAACTTTCATGCACTGGCACATATATACATGTAGATAAATGATATACACTTCAAGTAAATTTGGGCCGGTAGACGTGACCTGATACTTACATCTGTAGCGCATCTGCGCAAAAGGCTGGGCTAAAGGCTGTGGGGTCTTGCGGTGAGGACTTGGGGTGGGGCAGGGGTAAGTTTTCTAGTTTGTACATGAGATGGATTGTTGGAAGTTTGGGGTGTTTCAGTAGAAACTACAATATTACACACAGATATGGTATACTCGAAGGAACTAGAGTCATGCGTTACAACTATCCGCGATGGCAAAGGCGATACTGCGCCTGAAAACTTATGCATTTATTCCTTCATAGAACATGATCGGTTCGATTTTTTACGTCCGAAGGACGAATAAGGGCTGTCATGTACATGTCATGTGTAAACTGCAATTTTTCTGAGCTAACACTGGTAAAACATCTGCATACTTTCTTAGTTTTGACATAAAACGTAAGAAATCCCGTTCTTGGTTCGATTTGGTTGCGGTTCTCATCTCAAAGCAAAGCTTTTCTCAACATCGCGTTTGGCCTGTTTAGCAAGATAAATCATGTCTACATGAAATAGCATTGCCGGATTTTTACATAGTTAGCTCATTCTTTTCCAAAAAATCAAAACAAGCGAAAGTACCTACCTTAGTTTATGTTGTCTGTGACGATGCCCCTACCGCGAAAGGTCCCGGATGTGACGAAGGAACAAATTTACGTTTACGCCATTTCGCGGTAGTTCCGCTGATGCCCACCCGTGTCTTTTGAATACATTGGTGAATTGAATTCATATTTCACACACAGGTATATAATCATAAAATACAGGTCATGTTCGATTACAGATAAAACCCACCGATTAATATCAGAGTTTTGGCCCTTTGTTAATGACAATGCCCTATTTATGCGAATTTGGCAATAGCGGGGGCATCAGTGTCCCATGGACACATTTCTAGTTTAGATCTAGACAATTTTAAATATTCTTTAAATCTAGTAAAGAACAAACACATTTTTTGCGGGAAACGCGTCCTTCAGTTTAGATGTTTTCTATGTTATTTTTACCTGAGAAGGAGCCCTCCAAATTGACATCAACTCTCAAATTTTTTATCCATGCACTGAAGAAATTAATTGCTAGTTTTTGAGATTATTTGATTTGATTCTTTACATCCCAGTCAACAAATTTTTTCAGTTATTCATGCTGTAAAATGGACAAGTGTGCATACAAATCCCAACCAAAATCAATCAAGGGATGCATAAAAATTCCTATCAAGGGCAATAACTCTGCTGCCAATTTGCAAAAAATCACTTAGATCTTGTCAATATCAATGCATATGCAAACTTTAGTCAAATTATGTCTGTTTGTTCTAAAGATATTGAACGAAAATTAAATTCCGACATCAACCAAGGGCCATAATACTGTAAAAAATAAAAAATGACAGGTAACAATCCCAACCTAGATGTTGTCAATCTGAATGTAATCATAAAATTAAGTGAAATTCTATCCTTTTGTTTTCAAGATATTGAGCAGACACGAAATTCTGACATCTATCAGGGGCCTAAACTGTTACAAATATGCAAAAAATGACAGGTTACGTTCCCAACATATATCTTGTAAATATCAATGCATATAAAAAGTTGGTGAAATTCTGCCCATTTGATCAAAAGATATTAAGTGAAAACCAAACTCTGACATCATTCAAGGACCATAACTATGTTGAAATAGCAAAACAAATGACAGATTACAATCCCCACTTAGATATCGTCAATATGAATGCATGTATAAAATTTGGTGAATCTGTCAATTTGTTCTCAAGATATTGAGCGGAAACAAAATTCAGACATCAATCAAGGGCACAACCCTGATAACCCTGTTACAATGTGTGAAAAATGATACCTACCAATCCCACCCTAGATCTTGTCAATATAAATGCATATATAAAATTTGGTGAATCTGTCAATTTGTTCTCAAGATATTGAGCGGAAACGAAATTCTGACACCAGTCAAGACTCAAGGGCCATAGCTATATTACAAATGTGCAAAAAAGTATGTGTAACAATCCCAAACTAGATCTTGTGGATATCGATGCATATACAAAAAAATACTGAAATTCTATCAACTTGTTCTCAAGATACTGAGTGGAAACGACATCATGGCAGAAAGAATGATGGAAGGACAGATGGACTGAATGGCAGACAACCGAAATCCAGTATAATCCCCCTTTTTCAAAGCTGGGCTATAAAGATATGCTACATTTTGAAATCCATCCCCATCCCAGGCCATGTATCTAGGGTTCAAAATATATGGAATCTCAGAGAACCACTCTCCAAGGCACATATTTACCAAATAGGGATCCTTTTTTACTATTGAATACTGAGATATAAAGATTTGAAAAACTTTAATGCAGCATAAGAGCAGTTACAAAGCTGTGATTTAGTTTGAACCCTAGCCCCACTCTGGGTCATGAACCCAAGTATCGTTTCATAGGGACATTTTAGAGGAACCTCACAGGCACGAATGTTCCAAATATAAATGCTTTCTGACAAAATGTATACCAAGATATGAGCATTCAAACAAAAATCAACACAGCATTATAGCAATGTATGAAGGTGTCTTAGATTGTTAAACTAGCTCCACCCTGAAAGCATGAACTCAGTGGCACGGTCTTATTGAATCAAATAACATTCACAGGCACCAATTCTCTGAATATGAATACTTTCTGGTAAATCAATGCAGTGAGATGGGAACGCACACATGCAAGCGGGTGACTGGGATGATTATAATAGCTCTCCATCCATGTACTTCATACAGGCAAGCTAAAACAAATTGACAGCTTTAAACACTGTAACATGATGGTTCATACAGGCAAGATTGTGTAAAGTTCAAGGACTTCTTAAAGTCTTTACTACTGTTTTCAAGGACTGAAAACTAAGAAAAATACTGATTTACTGGTAAACATTCTACTTCCGAACTGCTAGAGTCCATAACTAAATATATTAGTCTAAGAAAACTAGTATAAAATTGTGGTACCTTTATTTGGTGCAGTGTATGCTGCACCAATTAAAGGTACCACAATATTATACTGATTTAGGTCTCCAAAAACTGATGAATCCTCCTGTACATGGTAAAATTCAAGGACTTTTCAAGACCTTTGATGGTTTTTCAAGTACTTTTTAAGGCATATGTAATTTTCAAGGACTTTTCAAGACAGTCCTGTATATTCAAGTCCTTTTCAAGCCCGTGCGAACGCTGTGTAATCTATCAGAACATCATGCCAAAAAAAGTTGCAGTTAAGCAATATGTTAACTCTTCTCCTTTCTTCTCCCTCCCCCCCCCCCCCCTCACTGTCTCTCTCTCTAAATGTAGAAGAGAGGCTGTTAAACCTTTTACCTCATAGAGTTGCCTTTTAACGCTTTTGCGAACAGAGCAGACCAAGATCAGGCAGCTCTTATAGAGCTGCCAGATCAGTGATCACGGTCTACTCAGTTTGCTTATGAAACATGATATATATGATTCCACACTAGTGGACCTGACAAGTAATTCATTGTTGTATGTACCAACATGAAAGTTTGTTTAATATATAATTATTCATAGTGGGTGGAGCCTAGCATGAACATTCATGAATGAAAGGTTTAATGGGGTAATTGAAGTTGTAGTGCATACAGTAACAAACATTAATAACCAGTAAGGCCAAAGTAAATTTAATTCCAGCAGCCAAAATGTATATATAGCACACATAAAGATTCAAAATTAAAAGAACCAAAATGAATCCAGAAACAGATATATGAGACCTATATAACATTAAATGTATATTGATGAAACACCCCTTACATCAAATCGTTGATGTTTTAACATAATCAACATCAACCCAAAGTTGATGCAACACCCTCTTAACATCAAATAAATGATGCTGCAGCATCAACTCAATGCCAATGCATTATCAAATTAATGTGAGTGCAACATCAAATCAATGTTGATGCAATATCAAATTAATGTTATCAATGCTGTTGCCACATCAAATTATTGTAAAAGTAACATAAAATCAATGCTGATGCAAAATCAAATTAATATTGATGCAACATCAAGTCAATGTTGATGTAACATTTAACACACCTTATAAACGGCAATTGAAAATGTAAATCCTATCAATGATTGGCGACAAATGGAAATCAAAAACTCTGTTTCTAACTATTTTTGATCTACATTTGTCGATTGCTAAGAGTGATTTGGATTGCCCCCTATCAAGTGTGTTTAATCTATGCTGATGAAACATCAAATCAATGTTTTACAGCATAAATCACTTAGATGCATCAAATCAATGTTGCATCAACACCCTGGTGCTGCAAAACACTTCTGGCTAAGGAGGGTGCTTCATCTAAAACCCAATATTTAGAGTTTCTACAATAACACATTGTGCGATATCCACTTTAATCTGAGGTATGTACATGTAAATTATTGAGTTGTCTCTCCCTTTGCAATGCATTCAGGCATGAATGTTCCAAATATAAATGCTTTCTGACAAAATGAATACCAAGATATGAGCATTCAAACAAAAATCAACATAGCATTATAGCAATGTATTAAGGTATCCTAGATTGTTACACTAGCCCCACCCGAAAGCATGAACTCAGTGGCACGGTCTTATTGAATCAAATAACATTCACAGGCACCAATTCTCTGAATATGAATACTTTCTGGTAAATCAATGCAGTGAGATGGGAACGCACACATGCAAGCGGGTGACTGGGATGATTATAATAGCTCTCCATCCATGTACTTCATACAGACAAGTTAAAACAAATTGACAGCTTTAAACACTGTACAGTAATCTATCAGAACATCATGCCAAGAAAATTTGCAGTTAAGCTATATGTTAACTTTCTCTCCTCTCTTCTCCCTCCTCTCTCTCTCTCTCTCTCTCTCTCTCTGTAGAAAAGAAGGCTGTTTAATCTTTTACCTCATAGAGATGCCTTTTAACGCTTTTGCATACAGAGCAGACCCAGATCAGGCAGCTCTTATAGAGCTGCCTGATCAGGGTCTACTCAGTTTGCTTACATGATTCTACACTAGTTGTGTTGTTGTGTTTGTATTTAACATCCCATCAACAGCTAAGGTCATGTGGAGACAGGACCACGGGTTAATATCTCATCTGACAGACTGGTGAAACCAAGAACGGAACCTGCAACCCTTGGTTTACAAGGCGGTTTATCCACTACACCACGAAGGCTCCTAGATTCTACACTAGTGGACCTGACAAGTATTTCTTTGTTCTATGTACCAACATGAAAGTTGATTTATATAATAATTCATAGTGGGTGGAGCCTAGCATGAATATTCATGAAGGAAAGAGTTAATGGGGTAATTGAATTTGTAGTGCATACAGTAACAAACTCTAACCAGTATGGCCAAAGTAAATTTTATTTCCAGCAGCCAAAATGTATATATAGCACACATAAAGGATAAAATTAAAAGAATCAAAATGAATCCAGAAACAGATATATGAGACTTATATAACATTAAATGTATATTGATGAAACACCCCTTACATCAAATCATTGATGTAACAACATGACGGCCATCAAACCAAAGTTGATGCAACACCCTCTCAACATCAAATAAATGTTGCTGCAACATCAATTCAATGTGTTGATTCAATGTTTATACACCATTAAATATGTTGATGCATCATCAAATACATATTGATGCAACATCAAATAAATGGTGCTGCATAAAACATCAATGCTGATGTAGTATCAAATCATTGTTGATGCAGCATCAAATCAATGCTGACACAACAGGCTTAAAATCTAAAAAAAACTGTGTGTTTCAGGTTACCTGACCGTGCCTTATTCTTTTACAAAATAAAAATATTTTCCTACCTACTGTCCCTATTTTAAAATTTAATGTAACCTGAAACACACATATTTTTTCTTTTGGCCACATCAACTTTATGCTAAAGCAACATCAAAACAATGCTGATGCTTCATAAAATTTTTGCTTATGCAACATGTTAATGCAATATTAAAGCTATGCTAACGGCACATCAAATTAATATTAATCAAACATCAAATCAATGTTGATGCTAAATCATATAAACGTTATGCTATATCAAATTAATGTTAATGCAACATAAAATCAATGTTGATGCTACATCAAATCAATGTTAATGCAACATTTAATATATGCTCAGGCCCCCTAGTAGACTCTCATGAAATTAAAGGTTTTTTATAAAGGCTATTTAAGGCAAAATAAAGATTGTTTCATTGAAATTCTAACAAAAATAAAGAGCAAATTAACGTCAAATTTTCTAGAATTTTTATTGGATCCCAATCTTTAAAACCATGTTATGATAGATAATGGTATGAAGGCGATGCAGCAAATCCTTACTAAGTGAGCCAATAAAATTATAGCCCATTTATCAGACAATCAATAGAAATTTGCTCTTGTTGTTTACTCCCTAGTTTAAAACCTCACATTAAACTATATGCTAGTGTTGAGGAGTGCTGGGTTGAAAAATAAATCACATTTTATCTAATCTTTAAGGGGGGTACGGGGGTCCTCCCCCGGAAAATTTTGAAAACAATAAAGCAGGAGAAGCCATCTCTAGTCATTTTCTAAGGGCAATTTTACTTCGGTAAATGAACAATTTCAGGGGATATTGCTCCCATTTATATTGTATTCCCTTTTTAAATATAAAACTTAGAAAGATATGAATATGTCTGTAGTAGTCTAGTGTATCAATATCAATGTTCAGATTTGACAACCTTCGACAGTGAAATTAGAAAATCAGTACATTATTCAGAAGTCAATAAGCCCATTTGATGATATCCTTTAATATTTGCCATCCCAGTTATTGCAGTTGGTAGCGTGTCCAATATAATGTCGAGAGTTTTGCAGATTCTATTCCCAGGTTGGGCACACTCTTCCACTAAAGTTGTCAAGTACTAGTGAAAGATGAGCACTAAGTACATGTACTTGTAAAAGGCTTTGGGTTAAGCCTGCCTAGGAAAAGGGTGGTTAGGATCAACTGGTCATTCCTACATTACCGCAGCTGTTTAGCATGGATGTAAAGCAAGAAATCAACCCAAAAGCATTTATATTTACCTTACCTCTCTCTTTTTTTATTGCTACCTTATCTGAAGCATCAGAAAAATTGAGCTTAAGACCACTATAAGAGTCACCCTGGTGCAAGAGGTAGGTAGACACAATGGTCAGAGGATGAATGCATCTTTCTGATAAGCTTAAGATATCACAGGCATTATTTTTCTACTAACTTATGGTCTAGTTCTTATGTTCAAGCTGATCTTGCAAAATTAAAAGGTTTATCAATCAAAATAAAGGTTATTAAAGGTTTTTCAGACAAATAAAAGGTTTTAAAGGATTGCAACCAAATTAAAGGTTTTTAAAGGTTTTAAAGGTTCCACTAGGGGGCCTGTATGCTGATTAACATCAAACCAATGTTTTACAACAAAAAATCATATAGATGCATCAAATGAATGGTGCATCAACAACCTGGTGCTGCAACACACTTTTGGCTAAGGGGGGTGTTTCATCTAATCCACATGTTTAGAGTTTCTAGGATAAAAAATTGTGCGCCATCCACTATTATCTGAGGTATGTACATGTAAATTATTGAGTTGTCTCTCCCTTTGCAATTCAATTAGCAGTATTGCATTAAACTGTGCTGAATCACATAACAAAGCAAAAGCAGCATTGCCCTGAAGTTATTAAACATTTTTTTCATGCTAACATGAATATGTGATTTGTCCTGCTCATGAATTTTCATGAGCAGGACAAATGCTATAGTCTGCTATTTTGCGCAAGAAAATTGCCACATTTATTTGCCTCCTTATATTTATGAAAATTATATAATTAAAGAGCTTTGTGCATTAGAAAGCTCTTTTTGCCCTCCTCAGAAGTCAAAAAATGAAAGTTGCTTTCACCAGTTAATTCTGATTGGTTTAAAAGAACAATACTCAAGTGTAAAAGGCTGGTATTTATTTCAATTTTAAAATTGCTATAGTAACAGTAAATGGCCACCAAAATCGGCTTAACATAGAGAAATTGTCAAATGTAGACCAAATTTGAGACCTTTTTATTTAGAATTTAATTATCAGCGCAGCTATATACCAAAATTCCATTAATATGTTGTGTATCATAGCTTCAGGTATTTGCTTATGCCTAATGTTAATTTCTCTTTCAAGTCTCAAATTTGCTCTAAAAATGACCATTTTCCTATTGTAGCCTATTAAAGGTCTTGTGAACCGTCAAAAAAACTTTTTTTAAGCTCCTATTGATTAAAAAGCCAGTAAAGAGAGAAATAGAATGTCGAAAGCCCTATCAAAAAATTCAAAATAGTTACCAAGTTATGAAGGTTTCAAAATTTAATTACATGAAAATATGCAAGAGGCTCATATGACGTCATTTGAGCTTTTTGAAATATTAAATTTAATATATTTCATTTATCTTATCATTATTTAATATTTCATTTGCTGAAAATGATTAAATATGATAAAATGCAACATTTGCATATAAAAGCTGAATTGTGCTGTTTTTAATTGCTTAGAAATCGCACTACATAAAATATGACATTTTGAAAAAATCATCTCAAAACAATAAAGTGGGCGGGGCTAATATGCTAATTTGCATAATTTTAAAACTTGCATAAATTTTGACTCGGTTAGAATTTTACGATGGGGTTTTCAGCATTATGGTTTTCTCATCACTGTCATTTAAACCATGAAGAGTTTTAAAAATGTTTTTGAAGATTCACAAGACCTTTAAGTTAGTCATATGGGCCTCGTCGCGAGAAAATCTGTCTTCTGGGTTTCCGACTAAGAGAGACTCTAATCAGTCTCCAGCTACAGAGACTAGCTAGAAAATTGAAATTCCGCTTGTAGGAAGTCTAGATAGGATACTTCCCAAAATGCGAAAAACAAAGGCCATGATCAATATACGCAGATGCGCATGGTGGTCTGCGCCTGTGTTATTCGCAAACCGCCGAAGACAGGTTTTCTCACATGGAGGCCCATATAAATACCAGACTTTAACACTAAGACAATTGCTCTAATAAATAAATCAGAAGATACCTGTGAAAAGCAACTTTCAGTTTTTGATCTCATAAGGGTGGGAAGCGGCATGTAGCTCTTTCACAGAATGAGGGCTTAACTATTGATAATGCTATTACAAGAATTATGGCCAGTAATTCTATCACCCCTGAGTTTCCAAAGTGAACACTTCAAACGTCAACCATTGAAACCAGAAGCGCCTACCTGACACCAAATCACAATAATTGAGCCATGACATGTGATTTCCAACAATGTGGTATTTTGACAAGTGTAGACTCAGACGAGCCAGTGCAGCCTCCTTTTAAGCTTAGAAACTCCAAATGCTGTTCATGTGTAGCTTAACACTCATAGAATATCTAAGCAACTAGCAAAGGCGCATATGCATAGGCTGATCTGAGGCTTTGCTGGTCACTTATACCACATTGTTGGAAATCCCATGCAACTGCTCAATTTAGATATATAAGGTATAAAAATGTCAAGATCAGTCTAGGGCCATCATTTGAACAAACTTTGTAGGGCCCACCTCCCCAATGTTATAGACCAAGGAAAGGGTGATTGACCTTTTGTTATGGCTGAAAGGTCGACCTTGACCTTTAATACCTATCTAAATTGAAAATGCCTCATTAGGCTAAACATACATTAAAACCTGTCTTAAGCCGCCACTAAAAAAGAACATCAAAAATTGGTTTTCAATACCAATTATTGCTTAATGCAGGTCAAAAGTATTGCAATATGCTCCAGGGGGAGCATTCTGCAATACTTTCGACCTTCATTAAGCTACAATTTTCCATTGAGATCTTCATTTTGTCTATTTTTAAGTGGCCGCTTAAAACAGGTTTTACTGTTTCAAGGAAATATTATAACTTTGACTTCAACAATAATAGAAATATCAACTCTTCAAGATTATTCCAATATTAATGCATTATGAAACAAATGATCATGCCATATAGTAAGTCATGGTAAACCTAGGATCATCATTTGAACAAACTTGGTAGGGCCAACATCCCAAATGCTACACACTAAGGCCCAAGATCTTTAGCCTTCTGGTTCTGGGGAAGATTTTAATGGGTTTTTACCATATGTGGGCATGGTGATTATCTTGATCATGTGACCAGGACCATTTGAACATACTTTCGGTCTCCCATACTAGTCTCCATATAAAATTTGAATAAAATTGACCTAGTGTTTCAGAGAAGGTGCTTGAAAATGCGGACAATCCAACGCCGGAATCATCGGTAAAACTATTGGTACACCCATGAGTTTTCTTGGCTCAGGTGAGCTAAAAAGGGAAGTTGGAGATACAAAAATGGAAAACTCCTTAACAACACATCACATCTTGTTTTCCACTGCCCCAGAAAGGTTTAATGAATATTTGCTCCCCATTTTAAAATTTGATGAGTATTTTGGTTGTTAAGTTGTACAAATACCAAGAATAAATAGTTCTAAATACAGCATTGAACTAACTACATGTAAATTATTTAACCCTTGTACCTCTAAGTTTCTGAACATTTCCACTTTAAATGTAGAAGAGTTCATTGTGTTAAAAAGAGGTGTCAGGCAAACCCTGAAAAAAGCTGCTAAAATTGAGATTGAAAAAAAAAGCAAACGGAGTAAGCAAACAGTGTAGATCCAGATGAGATGGCTCATATGAGCCATCTCATCTGGATCTCAACTGTTTGCAGACCTTTTTTCAGGTCTGTAGTATTGAAAGGGTTAAAATGTTGATGTATAACTGTGTGTAGTAAAGTGTAGAGAAGCCTCTTAAATATTGAGACCATATTATGCAAAATTAGATAAATGAAACATGGCCCTGCTGTTGATTAAATGACAATGTGTTTATTAAACACTATTGCCCCAAGAGCATATGGACCTGGATATATAATTTGTTGTGAAGACAATGTAAATACAGATTAGCTGGCTAGCTGATCATGATCCACACTTTTTCACTCTGCATGTAAATACAAGCTAACTAACTACCTATACATGTTAATTGAGTCAAAGTTTTGACACACACTGCCAGATTATGATCAAAATTACCCATGCAAAACTGTACCTTTGTGCTTAAAGATATTTTTACTTAAAGGTTGCTTCTTTATGAAGGCGAATGTGGTTTGATTTTCCATGTGCCTCATCCGCCAGCAAATGATTCACATGAAATATCAAGCCTTAGGCCTAAATTAAAATTTTATTTGTTTCCCCTTACCTGACCGACCCTGAAAAAAAGCCCTACTCAAAAAATTTAACTCAATTTTCAGTCAAGAATTTTTTTTTATATTTCATTGCAAACTTAGAGAATTGTCCAATGTAAACAGTGTTATCTTAGCAAATTATTTGCATATTTAATTTTATTGCCTATAGTAGGACTATGCAGTTAAACCTGCCTATAACGGCCACTCAAAGATATACACAACAAAGGTCGTTAAGACAAATGAGCGCTAAATTCAGGTTGAAAGTATTGCAGAATGCTCCCTGGGAGCATTCTGCAATACTTTTGACCTGCATTATGGGATAAATGGTCTTGATAAAACAAACAATTTTTGTCTTTTGTTGAGTGGCCTCTTAAGACCAGTTTTACTGTATACAATTAAGTTTAATGGGTATCCAATTTGAGATTTTAAAAAAAATAATTTTCCGACAGACCGACCCATACTGGTAAAACAGAGTCGGGTAAGGGGAAACAAAAATATTTTTAAGGTTGGCCTTATGAGGCTCTTAAATGTTGTCTTTTTTAGGTGTCTGACACCATAAGGGTCCAAGAAAATGGAAACATTTGAAGGTGTTTACAGAACAATGTTATAAAATTTTACCTGCTCAACTCAGCCGAGCAAGAAATGTGTCATGCTCATTAATGTTAAAATGCAGGATAAATACATAGAGTTTAAAAGCAAGAAAAATATATATTTATTAGCATTTTACTTTTAATGAGCAGTTGAAATTTCTTGCTTATTTGAGCATGAAAAAAATATTTATAACCTCGGGGCCTAACTAAAATTACACGTCAGCAAAGTCTGAGACTATGATCAACAATATCCATGATATTTGCAATCCTGTCTTTAAAAGAGTTAAAACACTTCTCTCTAGCCTTATTTAAAATAATTTAAAATAAAAGTAATTTTTTCAAGAGTTTGCTTTCTCTCAAATCACCCTAAAGGCTGTCCAGTGAAAGTTTTTAAGAAAAAAGTTGTTCTTGTGGCCTGCAATCACCCCTTATCACTCTCCAGCATTAAAGAGTTTAAACACTTCTCTTTAGCACTATTTAAGATGCAAGTCATTTTAATGATTTTTTTTCTCTCCCTCACAGGACTTTAGTTAAGAGTGTGTAATGAAAATTTAATTTTCTTATTTCTCAACCAAAACATATGTTGTGGGTACTCAAAAGAACCGTCTCAATGAGAGGGTTCTTTTTAGCACCCAAAACATATGTTAAAATTGATGGGTAAGAAAATATTTACAATTTTACACTGAAAATTTTTGTTTATCTAAACCTGTGCTCTCTCAAATCACACTTTAAACTGTCCAGTGAAAGTTGTTCTTGTGGCCTGCAATCACCCTCTATGACTCTCCTGCTCCAGGCATTTAAAGATAGTACTCATCTGAATATTGTGTGTTCCTTCATATATCGCACCTGCAAAATAAATATACAGTAAATGGTCTAAAATTTCCAATACTTTTTTTATTTCTGTTCTCAAATAAAATGTTTGTTTGCCGGGCTGGATATCACAAATTTCTTGTCAGAATAACAAATAGGGGAGAGCATGATCAGGCTGCTTCTGAAGAAGCAGTCTGATCTGGGTCTGCCCTGTTTAGTTAGGCCTTTTGACAGGCAACTGTTTTTCAAAATTTTAGAACATTTACTTGCTAAAAACTAATGAAAAAAGTCAATAAGCACTGCTTATTAGATACCCCCTGCACAGTAAGGGTCAGTTAAAAAACTTAGTTGCGGCAAGTGATAGTTCAAACCAGCAGACCCTAGTTTTGAAAAAAAGATTTCAGTAGAATCTGCTAAAACAAGATTTCAGTAGAATCTGTGCAAATGATCTTAAAGCTTGCAATCTGGAACATTTGTTAAGATCAAATACACCAAATTATTCACACCTGAAAACGCTATATATTAAATTTTATATCGGAAAAATAGTCTAAGTTCTCATAGATGTCATTTTATCAAAAATTATTTTTTACGAACCAAATTCCATCATGCATATGTTCAATGTGTCTATATTGTGTAGGCAACATATCAAATTGCTCCATCAAAAGCTGTGGTAGGAGTTGATCAGCCCACAAAGGCACCATCTATGCATATAAAAAAAACCTTGTTAGGGGAAATTGTCTAAGTTCTAACAGCTGTCATTTTTTTCAAAAAATATTTTTTCCGAACCAATGTCCTTCATGCATATGTTCAATGTGTCTACATTGTAGCAGCAAAGTATCAATTGCTCCATCAAAAGCTGTGGTAAGAGTTGATCGGCCCATGAAGGCACCATCTATGCATATACAAAAGCCTTGTTAGGGGAAATTGGTCTAAGTTCTAACAGCTGTCATTTTGTCAAAAATTATTTTTTTCTGAATCAAACTCCTTCATGCATATGTTCAATATGTCTACATTGTAGCGGCAAAGTATCAAATTGCTCCATCAAAAGCTGTGGTAGGAGTTGATCGGCCCATGAAGGCACCATCTATGCACATACAAAAGCCCTATTAAGGAAAAATTGTCTAAGTTCTCACAGCTGTCATTTTGTCAAAAATTATTTTTTCCAAACCAAACTCCTTCATGCATATGTTCAATAGCAGCAAAGTATCAAATTGTTCCATCAAAAGCTGTGGTAGGAGATGATCGGCCCATGAAGGCACCATCTATGCATATACAAAAGCCCTATTAAGGAAAAATTGTCTAAGTTCTCACAGCTCTCATTTTGTTAAAAAATATTTTTTCTGAATCAAACTCCTTCATGCATATGTTCAATGTGTCCATATTGTATAGGCAAAGTATCAAATTGTTCCATCAAAAGCTGTGGTTGGAGTTGATCAGCCCCTGTACAGACTATAACAGCATAAGCATAAAACCCTATATAAAAAGCTATTTAGAACTACAAAGGGAAATAACTCTAATAGAATTGACCCCTAGCCCTTACTTTTTTGTTTAAAGTATTTGTCTTGTATATATAAACATGTTTGCAAAGTTTGATGAAATTCCAGCAATGACTCTTCAAGATATTAAGGAAACAAAACGTTACGGACTGAGGCATGCACGGACGGACGGACGGACAACATGAAAACAGTACACCCACCACAAACAAAGTTTGTGGGGGGTATAACAATCTGATTATATTCTCCAACTCCTTAGTTCAACAAAAAAATATACTTATCTGTACAATTTAAATATCTGACCTTTCAACCTGACTCAGAGGTCAGGGGTGTGTGTAAGGTCAAAGTTTTTGCTTCTATGTTGGTCTATACTTCTTTCCCTTCAATTTGATATGCAACATGACCACATTCAGACAAAAAATTGTTTTGACCTTTTGACCCGACCCAATGGGTCGAGGGTGTCACTGTGTGTAGGGACAGAATATGTGCTTGCATGAAAAAGTAAACAATTTCTTGCACACAGGATAAGGATATCTGAGATATTACCCTGGGATAGAAAATGTTATCATACCCATACTATCATACCCAGGCTGTCACCTGAGGGCTACATACATTGGTTGTAATGGAAGTCATGCACATGGTCGTCAAGTGACGTCATTGTTATGTCAATGTGACATCATCATGTTAACTTGCATCTTAGCGCATCCAGGGACTTCTGGAAGTGTTTATTTTAAAATATAAAAAAAAGTCATATGCAAGAAAATGAATCCATTATTCATGTGAGGGTAGGATAGAAAATCCGTTCCTCGGGATCACGGTTTGTAATCACTCGGCAAGCCTCGTGATGCCAAACGGTGATCCTCGGGACGGATTTTTCTATCCTACCCTCACACTCATGATGGATTCTTATATTATCCACCTCACCTAGGGCTATAGTTGTAGACACCTACCTATTTTACAATCCCTGTAGAACTTCTCTGCTGGATAATCTTTGGTAAATCCAAGACCACCCAACCATTCAATACATTTTGAGGTAGTTAAGCCCGCAACCTGAAATCACCAAGTGAGTTCATTTATTTTACAATATATTCATTGAAAAGATTTGCTTCAAATCAAAATTAAGCAATAACATAAGTTTTGTTCTTTATGTTGTTGTTGTTTATTTAAAATAAAACAAACAATTAAACTGTCATTACAGTATAATTATAGAGTTACTCATACCCATATTGGAAGCTAAATATTGGCCCCATACCAACTGATTTTAGCCAAAAAACAAGACCAAACTCTGCTCTGGACCTGCAACCTACTATGTAAATTAATTAACCCCCCACCCCCACACACACCACCACCCAAGGAATTTTGACGAGCTTTGTATGTATGCAAGGTTTGTATAAAAGGAATGGAAGCTGTTGGTGTTACATATTATACAAAGCGGCATCCCATAAGTGTTGCAGACATAAATCTATGTATTGTGGCCGTAAAAAATGTCTAAGTTCAATATCCAAAAAAAGTATGAGAAATATATATCAAAGATGCACAAAATTAGAATGGTCACATTTTCAATAAGTCCGGAATCTGTATGCAACGTTTGTTTGGTTGTTTGATTTGATTTTTTATGTCCCATCAACAATCTTTCAGTTAAACAGGGACAGATCTTCCTGGGTTGAACCAGTACTTAGCTAGGATAAATGTATCTTGCTCAAGGACCACAACACAGTGACGCCGGTGAGGCTTGAGCCGCGACCTCTCGGTCTCGAGTCAAGCACTCTACCACTAAGCTGTACTCCCTGTATGCAAGGTTTGAATAAAAAGGAATGAAAACTGTTGGAGTTACAGATTACAAAATGTAAGCACCCCAAAGGTGGTAAAAATGTAATAATGTCTAAGTTCAACACACCTTTAATAACCCTGGTTAATATGTCAGATGATATTTCCACTCTGAATGAAAATACATGCTTAAAACTGGAATGCTGCCGGTTAACAGGATAAAAATTAGAAGGGAGCATAGTACAAAAATAAAAATTCAGCATGAAAAGGGTTAACAAGCACCCAACTAAGATTGTTTATTTATTACCCTTTTGCACTCTAAGTAAAATAGAGTTAATGCCTCTTCCAAACTGTAGCAAGTACCCAACTTAAATGGTTTCAATTTTTCACTTTACAACGAAAAATGACGCGCTCATTCGCTTGTATGGTACTTCATGATAAAGGTTGAATTTAAATCTTGACTGATTCTAATTAATTTTATGAAAATCACAGGCCTTTAGTTAAGAGTGACTACCAGAAAATTAATTTTCTTATTTCTAAACCAAAACATACGTTGTGGGTACTCAAAAGATCCATCTCAATGAGACGGTTCTTTTGAGCACCCAAAACATATGCTAAAAATTATGGGTAAGAAAATATATACAATTTTACGCTGAAAATTTTTGTTTTTTGTAACCTATGATATCACCATTCATATGATGTGGGATGAGTAGATTTTTCAAGAGTTTTCTATTTTGAGATGTCATTTACAATACTTAGAAAACATATCTTGATATAAATGATATGAGCTTTTAAGAAGCATGGGCACAATAAATACGTGTGTTTCTACACTGACCCAAAATGAAAACTTTACACTTCAATCTATGAATTACTGTTTTGTTAGTATACATGTCGTTGTAAGATTTACGCATGCTTATCGAGACTTCGTCGCAGATAACGATTATGCAATTTTTATTCAAATCCCAGGTCTACTCAAGTGTCAACGCCTGAAAAACGTGATCCTTACGTTGCACATGCTGAGGAACAGGTGGTTCATTAACAGGTTTAAAACCGACAAGAAAACATTTGCAGCTGAGTACTGGTAACAAAAAACAATATATTTTTACAAAACGCTTCCATTTAGTGACGGCACGTCTTTCCAAAGATCAAAGAAACCAAGTTATTGGCATGCTCATGGCGAGGTCTATGGTAAATGATATCGCGCATCATTTTGGCTGCTCTAGACAGACTATTCATTATCTTATGAACCGGTACAACAAAACTGGGTATGTCAGAGTTCGTGCAAGACCTGGTCGCGCACGTGTGAAGACGTTACGTCCTTATCGCGTTAACGCGTTAACTCATCCACGTAATCGTTTTAAACGGCAACCCTTATTGCTCGTCTTTACGGGGTTCATGCACAAAATATAATCAGTCATTTCGTGCAAAATAACGGACCTGGCATTTTTCAGCATGGCAATGCAAGGCCCCACACAATACGTAAATAACCACATAATTACATGCTAAAAATAAAGTCAACCTCTTGCATTGCCTGCTTCATGCTGGGTCATGAACCCCCATAGAATACATATAGAATGAATTGGGTCGGAGGGTCAGGTCCAATAATCAAAGGGATGTATTAAATGACTCCAATATGCACTTCTGTTAGCATTACATACGTATCCCTAACTTGCTCATACAATGTTACGTAAATTCAATGAGGCGACGTATTTTGCTTAGCATTCGTAAAAATGGAGGTCACACTGGTTACTGATGATTTTTTTAACATCACTTAAAGCACACAGTCAGTAATTTCTTGTTTCCAAAATCTGTGTGACTGTTTAAATTGGTTTTAGAAATTTTCATTTTGACCCTTCTGAACTGAATTATTCATAAAAGTTATGCAAATTATTACTTTCGTCCAATAATTTTTTCAGAGACATCGATAAGGCATTGAAGATTCGATGACCGAAAAAATTAGCCCCTTAACTTAATTTATCATCAAAATATATACTTTTGAATACTATGTAAAGTTTTCATTTTGGGTCAGTATAGTAACCGGACAGATTCTATTATTCTCACCCAAAGGTGTATTTTGTTTATCGCTTTCTGAGAATGTGTAATGCGAATGCAAAAAGAACAGGAAATGCCAAAAACAGCAAGAAAGCACAATCTGTTTATTATGGCTGATGCTGTTCATTTCAGTAATAATTTTCCCCTATTTTACCTATCTTTTCATACCTCAGCAGAGACACTCTACATTATTTTGCCCATCTTTTCATACCTCAGCAGCATAATATTTTGCCATAGCCCCTTCTTTCACCACAGGTAACCCTGCCTCTCGTCTTCTAGCTGCATTATATACCAGTAATCTAGCTGCCTCAATCTGTGTGGCCACATAAGCTATCTGATGCTGCATAGACTGCAATAAAATACATAGGCCAAGATAAACCAATTTTTTGAGTGTAAAAGTGTGACTATTTTCAAATCTATCGGTTGAACATGCGTTATGGGTGCTCAAAAGAACCCCCTCATTGAGAAGGTACTTTTGAGTACCCAAAACATACATTTGGTTGAGAAATAAGAAAAAAATATTTTTTGTTTACACTCTTTTAAACATGTATTTTGGGTGCCCAAAATAACCTGTCTCAATGAGACAGTTCTTTTGAGTACCTAAAACATATATTTTGGTGGAGAAATAAGGGAAAAAAAATTCTATTACAAACTTTCATCTAGAGGCATGGATATACCAAAAATGGTTTTTGAAGAAGAAAGTGATAGTATAAAAGGAATTAACTATGGTAGATATGAATGTACTATCCAGCTTATGTCACTTTGGTCCTTATTGCATCGGTGAACAGAGCAGTGAAGGCTCTGATGAGCCTGTGCATCTGTACAGTCTCATCAGAGCTTTCACTGCTCACATAATCATGCAAAGTATGTAAGTAGATGAAAGTTCAGTCCAAAATCTAGTCAGCTAGCCTCACTGGCTAGCTATATATGCATGTTTTAAGAACGTCTCTAACCCATATAAGCCTAGCATCCGTTTTGTTGGACATAGGCAAACAGTTCAAAACCAGATCAGACACAGCATCTGATCAGGTTCTCTACTGTTTGCTTACAGAAGTTTATTTGAAATTTGAATAAAAAATGAAAAATACCACCCAACAACCCTAAAATTGGAAATCGACTCGTCCAATTGATAAAGATGGGAAAATACATTCGGCATTAATGGGTTAACATACACAATAAGTACCATTATATCATGGGGTGACCAAGATTTATTCTAATAAGAACAAGGCAAGGTCCCAATCATAGGTTCAGATAAACAAAAATTTTCAGGGTAAAATTGTAAATATTTTCTCACCCATAATATTAGCATATGTTTTGGGCGCTCGAAAGAACCATCTCATTGAGATGGTTCTTTTGAGTACCCACAACATATGTTTTGGTTGAGAAATAAGAAACTTATATTTCCTGTTATGCACTCTTAACTAAATGCCTGGTCACAATTAAGTAATAAGAAAGGTTGACACACTTGTTGACAGGGTACTGTAATCATATTTGAGCCGCGACATGAGATTTCCAACAATGTGGTATATGGGACCAGCAAAGCCTTATCAGATCAGCCTGCGCATACGCGCAGTCTGATTAGAGCCTATTCTAGTCGCTAGAATATTCTATGACTGTTAAGCTACTTACTGAAAACCAGTTGGAGTTTCTATGCTTAAAAGGAGACTGCCCAGGCTCGCCTGAGTCTACATTTGTCAAAATGCCACATTGTTGGAAATCACATGTCACGGCTATTTATTCAGACACATGAACTTGAGCAAACAGTGTAAACCCAGATCAGACAACTCCCTCAGGTCTCTTCCTTGTGCTGCTACGGTTTGAACTGTGATTGAGGCATTTCTGGTCGTACTCACTTATTTTTGTTCACATTTTTAGATAAATATGGTAAAGTTTTGAACACGTCCGAATACTCAGGATCTATAACAAATCTATCATGAGAGTGAGGGTAGGATAGAAAAATTTGTTGCGAGGATCGCCGCTTGGCATCACGAGACTTGTCAAGTGATGACAAGCCGTGATCCAAAGAGACAGATTTTCTATCCTACCCTCACACGAATAATTGATTCTTTTTCTTGCTCAACACTGTTTTTATTTATTTTTTATCTATATATTTATCTATATTTAAATAAGCTTCTAGAAGTTCCTGAATATGCTAAGATGCAATTTCACATGATGACGTCACTTGGCGTCCTGGGTAAAATAGCATGGGTAAGATACGATTTTCTAACCCAGGGTAAAATTTCAGATATCCTTATTCGGTGTGCAAGAAAGTATGGTACATACCTGAAAATCACATATTCTCTTCCCAAACTGTTTCCTCTCTCTGGTATAGGGTACTGTCGCATTGAAGCACCCCTCTGCTAAACCAAGCATCTAAAATACATACACGCTGTCAATTCTCATTAAACCCATTCCACTCAGAATGTCCAAAACTCTATAGAGTTTTGGACATTCTCAGTGCAATGGGCTAACTCCTGGTTGAGGGAACAAAAATAAATCACAGTATAAGTAGTTTAAGTTTAATGGGGTTTGTTAGTTAAAATTGTATAAAGAAAAAAGTAGTTCTTTTCATAGTTCCTATAGAAAGATCTGTTATTGATGATGGTTCTAATAAGTACATACAGCATAGTTTTTAAGATATAGATCAGCTCCAGCTTGTTGTTTAATAATTCACTGTTTGGAGGTCAGTTGTAAAGAAGATCAAATCACGAGCACATAGCGCGAGTGATTTATCTTCATACAACAGACCGACAAACAGTGAATTATTACTCAACAATTCACACTCTGGAGCTGATCTATTTCGATTCTAACGCACAATAAACAACGAAAACACATTTGAAGTCATCAGCTTCTTCCAACTTTCAGCCATTGCACTGAAGAACTCCCGCCAATATTTAGACTATGATGCATATGTTTGCATGTATTTGTAACGTCTTTCAAGCGTAAAAACAACGTTACACCGTCTAACACTCCAGTAACAAATGACGTCAGCTATCACACACTTTAGCTGTGAATTATTGTTTGATATATCACACTTTTTTAACATTGGCTCTATAGGCGAGGTGTGTTAGAATAAGAAATAAGGTATTTTCAAACTGATTCAGCAAATGCTCCCTCTAGTTCAGATTATTGTCTGCCAACCTCTGATTCAAGTAGGGCAGGTGTCAGTTACTGGCTAAAGTGTGTACACAATAAACTGAGGAGTCAGACCAGAAACTTTGCAATAAAAACAATACAAATTCATCGAATTAATATCCCCAGACAAAGGGTTATTTTAGAGAAATGTGTAAATCACTGAACATAAATCCCATTTCTCCAACCCCAAAGTTCCCCTTGGGTATCATTCAGATCATAACCAAAGCCTGTCAACTATGCTTTAGTGCTTAGTTAAATGAGAAATATCTTTATCTGCATAATTTCAACCCAACCCAATAGGTCAGGGGTATGAATTAGGTCAAAGTTTTTGCTTACATGTTGGTCTACAATTCTTTCCCTTCAATTTGATATGCAACATTTCAGAAATGACTGAATATTTGCTTTCATGGTGTTCTACACTCCATTTCCATAAACTAACATAACGACTTTCAGATTTTTTTTTACCTTTTGACCCAACCCCAGGGTCGAGGGTGTGTCTGTGGGCAAAATATTTTCTACAATGTTGCTGCCTGCTTCATTCCATTCAATTTGATATGCAGCATGACCATATGAATATTTAACCTTTTGACCCCACTCCAGGGGTTGATGGTGTGTGTAAGGACATAATATTTGCTATCATGGTATACTATGCTCCATTCCCTCTAATTTGATATGCAACATGACTACTTTCAGAAAAAAAAAACTGTTTTGACCTTTTGACCCCACCCCAGGGGTCAAGGGTGTGTCTATGGGCAAAATATTTGCTACCTTGTTACTCTATGTGTCATTCTCTTTAATTTGATATGCAACATGACAATATTCCAAAAAAGTTTGATTTTGGCCTCGGCCACACCCCCTTAGTCCACCCTGGGGGTCTGACCCAGACCTTCAAACTAAAACCTCGTCTGATGTGTTTAATATGCATTTGTTTCTCTGCCTGCATACAAAATTTTGGTAAAAAATATTGAGAACTAAAATTTAAATATTTGACCTTTGACCCCACAGAAGGGGTCAAGTGGGTGGGGTAAAACTTTGACACTGTCATGCTTATCTACAGGCACTGGGCAATCATGGCCTAAAATGAGAAGTTGTCAGATATAAAATCTTTGGGGAAGAGTGAAGTTCATTACACAAAAAGCCAAAACAGCTTTTGCATTATAATTGCCTATACTAAGTCTAGGGCAATCACTCAAGTGTTAATGAGTTGATTTTGACAAAACTTATAGGGATATTGACTGCCCATGGTACTCATCATTTATACCAAGAATGTATCAAATCTGACCAATAGGTACTAAGATATGGTTCCTGACGGACAAAAAAGTGGACAGAGGGACGACGCAAAAACTTTGTCCATCAAACTTCGTCAGGGGATAAAAAGAATAATCATCATGATAGAATTTTAGCCATTCTGAACGATTAAGGTAAACCAGTCATTACAGTTTGACAAATTAATGCATGCAATATGGTATTTTCTCTCTCTAAATTTACAAAAGCAATTCTCTCATAAAATGAAATACTTCATAACATAAGGACTAAGACACTCATATATATATTACAATCAGTGTAATCAGTGTAGATGCATGAAAATTGGTAATGTATGCCATTTTATAATGGCCTTGCATAGTTAGTACCCTTACCTGAGCTCCAATGCCTATCCTCCCCTCATTGAGACTCTCTATACAATACTTGTAGCCTTTACCAACTTCTCCCAGTACGGCTGTTTCTGGAACCTATTGACAAGGTGAAATTCAGACAGGTTTATCACCTGCTCCTCTCATCTGCTTACATTCTTAGGTATCCGATAATGCAAACAATATGGGCCCAGATCAGACTGCTCCCTTTGGAGCAGTCTGATCAGGGTTCATATTGTTTGGTTCCAAGAAAAAATCTAATCTGGATAACATTTGAATATATGCAGCAGATGTAAGAAGCAGAAAACTTTTTTCAGGACCAAAAAATTAGATCTGTAACAATATGCCAAAAGCGTATTGTGATATATTGCAATAAATGAAGGACATATTATTGCGATTTTACCACAATATATTATTTATTACATTTAGTCATGATTCTAAGCGCTATTTATCTTAAAAATACTTAGATTTTAGCTCCATTTATGCGAAAAGATATGGTATAAAGATATGACATAGATACAAGCACCTTATGCTTTGAGAATTATTGAAAACATTGAATGGGAAGATGAATATTGGTAGTAAACAGGTAGCAGCCAGCTAAACTTAAACTTATATTTGCACCTTTTTTGTACCACAACTACATTTCTATTCTAGTTAACTTTATTTCCATACGTTTTGATGAAATTTCTGTGACTTTTGAATGGAAAATTAAATAAAAATAAAATACTTCACTTTCTTTTTGTTCTTTTTATAGTAACAACAATATATTGCAATACGCATTTCGTACCGTTATATTCTTCCTTTTCAGACTGATATTGCAATATAGCAATAAACCGGTTTATTGTTACAGCTGTACAAAAAATAGTGGTGGGATAAGGGTTAAACTTCTACACAAATTTGGACAAGATGAACTTCAGAAAGATTAACTCTCTGCATGCTGGGTAATAATTCATACTTTTGTTGTCGTTTGCTGACTTTTTTCAAAACCAACTTATTCAAAAAATTATTTCAGGAACACAATAAGAGTGTCAAATGGTTCAGATCCAGATCAGGATCAAGAGGCTCTATTGGTCCTGATCTTGTTCCAAACTGTTTGCGAAGGTTATCAGCAGATGACTAAAGGATGGACACTTGGTACTGGTTGCTATTTACCAAACATCAAGGTTTTAGACCTTGAGATTGCAGACAATACCTTTTTTTATGTTTCCCTATATAAACCTTATACAAAATATGATCCCCCATTGGAACCATCTTTGGCCGTAGTGTCAAAATTTGAATAAACTTGGTTGAGGACCACTTTGTGATGTTACATACTAAATATCAAAGATCTAGACCTTGAGGGTTCTGACAAGACTATTTTCTTTATATATTCCTTCTACCTTTTCAAAACATGTACCTGCTATGGCTGTGCCATTTTTGGCTCCAGGGTCATCATTTGAACAAACACTAGGTGATGCTACATACCAAATATCAAGTCCCTAGGCCTTGAAGTTTCAGACAAGAAGATTTTTTATGCTTTCCCAATATTAAGCCTATGTAAAGCATGCTACCCCCTGGGCGCGGCCATTTTTTACAGCAGGGCCATCATTTGAAATACTTGATAGAAGTACATTAGTTGATGCTTCATACCAGATATCAAAGTTCTAAGCCTTGTGGTTTCAAACATAAAGCTTTTTGAAGTTTTCATTCTAAAAATCTATATTTAGCTCATTTGGCCTAGTTATGCAACTGAAAGAATCCATTTGAATTTTTTGAAGAGAGCTATATAAAGGTCATACCCACCAAGTGTGGTCAAAATTAATTGTTGACAACAGATGACAGACAAAGGATATCCAACAATCACAAAAGCTCTCCTTGAGCCTATGGCTCATGTAAGCTAACAGCAGGACTTCTTAAATGTCTTACCTTCACATTATCCAAGTATACGGAATGTGTACTGGATGCTCTAATTCCCAGTTTGTCTTCTTTCTTACCCAATGAGAGTCCTTCTGTGTCTTACCTTCGCATTATCCAAGTGTATGGGATGTGTACTGGATGCTCTCATCCCAAGTTTGTCTTCTTTCTTACCCAATGCTAGCCCTTCTGTGTCTTACCTTCACATTATCCAAGTGTACAGGATGTGAACTGGATGCTATAATCCCAAGTTTGTCTTCTTTGTTACCCAATGAGAGCCCCTCTGTGTCTTACCTTCACATTATCCAAGTGTACGGGATGTGTACTGGATGCTCTAATCCCCAGCTTGTCTTCTTTCTTACCCAATGAGAGCCCTTCTCTGTCTTACCTTCACATTATCCAAGTGTACGGGATGAGTACTGGATGCTCTAATCCCCAGTTTGTCTTCTTTCTTACCCAATGAGAGCCCTTCTGTGTCTCGATCAATGAGAAAACACGTTATACCTTTATAACCCTGAAATCAATATAAACCCTTGATCAAAAAACAAAATCACCCTAAAACTAGAAATGATGTTTAGGAAACATTATGCCCCCAACCCTTTGCTTGTCAAGAAGGGTGCATAAGTTTTCAATGCCCAAATATACAAAGGGCAATTACTTAAAAAAATAAAATGATTTTTTTTAATTTTCACCAGGTAATTTACTCATCATCTTCTACCAACTGACCATGTTTGAAGCTCCTAGCTACAATAATCATCGAGAGACTATATGACTATATTTGCAAAGGGCAATAACTCAAAAAAATAATATAACTTTTTTTTAATTTTCATCAGGTTATCTACTCATTATCTTCTATCAGCTGACTAAGTTTGAAGCTACTTGCTGTAATAGTTTTTGAGATATCTTGATTAGGCTTAAATGAAATATATGTGTGGTTCCTGTTGCCTACCTACCCTAATTTTTTTAACCCTACCCTAAACATTAAAATAGTCTTCGGAGAAAAAATACCTAAAACGGGCACTTTTTCAGATTTTGTCACTATTTTCTTTGTTAAATGTTATAACAAAATTAAATAATTTCCCTACCTACCTACCCTAAATTTTGTTGGTATGCAACAGGAACAAAACATATATTTCATTTAGGCCTTACAAGTTTTAAATGCCAAAATTTGCAAAGGACAATAACTAAAACAAAAAATATTTTTTAAATTTTCACCAGGTTATCTACTCATTATCTTCTATCAGCTGACCAAGTTTAAAGCTACTTGCTGTAATAGTTTTTGAGATATCTTGATTCCAAGTTTTCAATGCCAAAAATTTGCAAAGGGCGATAACTCAAAAAAAATTAAAAAAAATCTTTTTTTTAATTTTCACCAGATTATCTACTCATTATCCACTAATACCTGACCAAGTTTGAAGCTCATAGCTGTTATAGTTTTTGAGATATCAAATTTTCTATGTCAAAATTTGCAAAGGGCAATAACTAAAAAAAAATAAAATAACTTTTTTAAATTTTCAACAGGTTATCTACTCATTATGCTCTATAAGCTGACCAAGTTTGAAGCTCATAGCTGTTATAGTTTTTTAGATATCTTGATTACAAAAGTTCATTACCGCACTTTAAAAGGGGCATAACTCCACAAATGGTTAAAAAATATGTGTCAATTATTTTTTGATAAGGAATCCATATATGAAATTTCAAAACTGTATCATAATAAATTTTGTAACGGACGCATGGACTGACAAGCCGAAAGCAACATGCCCCTTCAACTTTTCCAAAGTTGGGAGCATAATCAATGAAAAACTCTCAAAGTGTACAACCACATGAATTGTACAAAATATGAAACCTATGCAATTTTGCACAGGTTTCATAGTTTGTACATTTCCCGCATGTAAAACAATTAATTAAGACAATCATATACCTACATTTCAGAATCATCTGAATGGTTATCTTTAAATTATGTTGTCAACTTATTCTTGAAAATATTGGTATTCCACTGTTCTTTAGTATAGATATGTGAAGTGACCCAGAGATTACGCAAGTTTAAACATTGTTTTTTATTGCAGAAAATTAGGGATTTCGTTGGGAATGCAGCTCACAGTTTTAATCTTTTAGACACTATTTTGCAGCAAAGGATATGGTCTCCAACTCCATAAAGGCATGCATTGTTAATTAGTTTAATACCTTCTGAATAACACATTTAATTGCTATTCTTTGAGAAGTGATGTTTGCATATTGAATGAAACATGTTATACACCTACAAAACAACAGAACCTTAATATGTAAGCGTATTTGCGTATTTACCCAATTTAATTATCAAAAAAAAGCAATTAGAACTGAATTAGTAGCATAACAATACCCACCAGAAATTCTGAAAACACAATGCAAATAAATAGCTATGCGTATCGGCTTTTATCACTTTGCCGTCTGTAAACTCACCAATTTAACGGTACCAGACCCACTGGAAGAATGTTTGACACTATTGGGGAGTCTGCACTGTTCACAGTTCGGTTTTAGTTCGGAGTGGCTAAAAGAACACAGTCAACTTACTGGTTTTCAGCATTTATTCTATAATTGTAGTCAACCCTCTTTATAACGACAATGTTTGTTCCAAGCTTTCTTTGATGTTAACGTGAATTTGCTGTCAAAAAGAAATACTGACCAGTACCACATTTCAACATCATAATCATTTGGTTGTAGAAAATATCATGCAAATGAATTAAAATGCCATTGTTCCAAATGTATACATCAGTTCAGCTTCATAGTGCATCAAAATGCACAAAGCTTCCCTCTTATCAAATGAGACAGATACCTGTTCATGCAAAATACCTTAACCTGATTACAAAATTGTCTGACACATGGTAAAAATTCTGTTATAATGAATTTAATTCCAAAAGAAAATGTGTATCTGTTCCCAGAAGTTACTGTCAGTGTCATTATGTGAATATTCTGTTATAAACAGGGAATTTTAATGGAAACAGATCTGTTCCCAGCATATTTATGTCGGATATTGAATATTCTGTTATAACGAGTGGTGTTATAAAAAGTTTTGACTGTACAATAATTGAATGAAAGCAGAGAACCAGTATCAGAAAAATCATGTTTGCCCAAAAGTCGAAGCAAGGGCAAAAAAGGCTAATTTTGTGCAGCAAAGCAACAAAATAACGGTTATTTTTCAATCCTCAACCATCTATTGTTGATACTGTTAATAAACTGATTTATAAGTATTTCAGACCAGGATTAAAAATCGTATCCTCAATTTTCAACTAGAATAGACATCCTTTAAATCAAAACTGAAAGTAGCTTCAATTTGGGAGTGAATGTGTATAAAACAAATTGTAAAATCATGGAAAGTTTTAGCATTTACAAAACTACCCCAATTGAAAAAAGCGAAATACCCAAATGAATGAGAAGGAGTGAGTAACATACTCAATTGCTCAAAAAATTTAAATTAACATGACTTTTCATGTAAATTCCTACTTCTTGTTATCAAATGTATTTGCTATTCTGTGAGAAATGATAGATTCACATTGTATATAATAATAAAATGAGAAAATTTGAAAATTCAAGGGGTACTTTTTCTGAACCTCAGCTTTTGGCTACTTTATTGAATGACAATGCTGAAATGCTTATGTTGCATAAACTAAAAATGATGTTTGTAAAACTATGTGCCCCCACTGATATGCATGCCTATATAGATGTTTTTGCTTTAAAAAATCTAGTAACATGTTAATCAGGTAATCCATTTATCATCTCCTATAAGCTGTTCATGATTCAAGGGAGATAATTTGCTGGCAAGACTGAATCATGGACAAGAAAAAAGTAAAAGGGCCCACCAACTTAAGAAGCTAGTGCATAAATGGAAGCATAACCCTTGTGCTGCTTAAGCAGCTGAACCCAGATGTATCATTTTCGAAAACAATGTAGATCCAGATCAGCTGACTTCTGACAAAGCAATCATATCAGGATGCACATTGTTTTCTATTCTGCTTACAACTGAAATGCTGCAGATGGAATGATAAACCTGATAAAAAATAGGAGAGGAGTGTAGAACAAAAACAAATTATTCAGTATGACAAGGGTTTAGACTCAGGACTCTAGATAAGAGTGTTTAATTCAATCAAAACATATGTTGTGGGTACTCAAAAGAACCGTCTCAATGAGACGGTTCTTTTGAGCACCCATTAAATATGTTTAACAGCTGGGTAAGAAAATATTCACAATTTAAAGCTCAAAAAATTTTCTTATCTAGACCTATAAGACAAACAGTAGACTGGTACTTACTGATGTGGGTTTGGCATTAGCAAATACAGCATACACTCCAGCCTCTCCTGCATTGGTAATCCAGAGTTTGGTTCCATTCAGTATGTAGTAGTCCCCTTGTTTCACAGCTGACGTTTTCATAGCAAATGCATCAGACCCTGAATCAGCCTCTGACAGACAGAAACTACCTATCTGAAAAATTCACAAAAATCATAGCATCAATGGTGTTTGAGATAGCATCCATATCTCAGTAATTTACTGATCATTTCACAGAGGAACAGATAAGCTGCTTTTTGGGGTATTTAAGCAAGTAAATCTGTGAAAAAAGCAATTATTTTTAAATGAAGAGGTAACAAAAAGCAATTTAATTTTGGAAAAAGCAATTGTTTTGTAAATGGAGGGGTATGAGCAGGTAACGAAAAGCAATTTAATTTTGGATAAAGCCCCCCAAAAACTAAAATAAACTCTTAAATATGAATACATCCCATGGTAGCACATTAGACAGTTCAAACCTCCTGTTCTGCATCATGCTTTTGTTGTGATGTACATGTACTCCTTTATCACAGTCATTTACTTATTCTACTTTGATACAAGCAAGTCACTTGTCAGATACTGGCTAAAGTATTTGCACAAAGTACTTAAAGTCACTTTGTGTGTTTGAATGCTGTGTGTGTTTCTTTCATTACTAAGATAAGGTACTTATAAATAAGCAATTTCAAAAATATATGTAGGGTAAAAAAATATTTTTAAGCAATTGTTTTTGAAACTAGAGGACCTGAAGGCCCTGAGGCGCTCACCTGATCTCCTTAATAATGTCAAAATAGGTCAGAACAACTACAGCTTATAATGGAACAAATTTTGTCTTTACCATATACATTTTGGTCAAGCGACCTAAACAATCTAATGAATACTCCATCAAACAGCCCAGTGATTTCTGAGAAAAAGATGTTTAAAGATAGGTATGTGGCAGTCCAAATGAGTGGCCTTGGATAAAAGGTCACAGGTCAGGTTGACATTTGGTACTTAATAAACCATTGTCTCAATAGGTTTAACTATTATGAATTCCGCTCAGTTATAGAAAATGAACATTTTAAGATTTTCTCCATATAAATGCATTAGGAATCAAATTTGACCTTGCAATAAAGTAGGTCAAGGTCAACCTAGATTCATCATTTGTGCTAACCTGGTATGGCCCACATCCCAAATCCTACCTACCAAGTCCCAAAGCCAATGGCCTTTTGGTTCCAGAGAAGAAGAGATTTAAAGAGTTTTTACCATATATGGGCATGGTGGCCATGTTAGTCATGTGACCATAACAATTTGTATAAGTTATGGCTAACCAATCATAAGGAGTTGTCATATGAAATTTGGTTTCAATTGGCCAAGAATTGTCTAAGAAAACTATGTTTTAATATGTTGATGGGACTCCAATATAAGCGACCTTGGCTGAAAGGTCAAAGATCAATCTTGACCTTTGAAACCTATTTATAAACACTAGATTGAACATATCAAGTGAGAATAATGACTTTGGCTTCCACAGTATCCAAAAAATCAACTTTTCAAAAAATTTCCCATTCAAATGCATTAGGAAGCAAACTTGACCTTGATGGTAAGTAGGTCAAAGTCACCCTAGGATCATCATTTGAACAAATTTGGTAGGCCCTACATCCCCAATACTACATACCAAGTCTCAAGGTCACTGGCTTTCTGGTTCTAGAGAAGAAGATTTTTAAAAGGTTTTTACCATATATGGGCAGGGCGGCGATCTTTGTCATGTGACCAAAATATTTTGTATAAATTTTGGCTGTCTTATCATGAGGAGTCTTCACATAAAATTTGAGCTCAATTGGGCCAATAGTCTGTGAGAAAACTATGTTTTAATATATTGATGGGACCACAATATGAGCAACCTTGGCTGAAAGGGCAAAGGTCAACCTTGACCTTTGAAACTTATTTATAGCCATTGTCTCATTAGTTTCAACATAGCAAGTAAGAATAATCACTTTGGCTTTAACAGTATTCAAAAAATCAACTTTTCAAAAAAATTCCCATTTAAATCTATTAGGAAGCAAATTTGACCTTGACGTTAAGTAGATCAAGGTCAACCTAGGATCATTATTTGAACAAACTTGGTAGGCCCCACATCCCTGATGCTACATACCAAGTCCCAAGGTCATCGACCTTCTGGTTCTGGAGAAGAAGATTTTTAAAGGGTTTTTACCATATATGGGCATGGCGGCCATCTTGGTCATGTGACCAGGAACATTTGAACAAACTTTCCTTCCCCCATCCTAAGGAGTCTGCATATGAAATTTGAGTTCAATTGGCCCAGTGGTTTCAGAGGAGAAGATGTTTGAAAATGTTGACGGACAGACGGACGACGGATGACGGAGTCACTGGTATACTAATAGCTCACCTCGGAGCCTTCGGCTCAGGTGAGCTAAAAAGCAATTGATAAAAATCTAGTGGGGTAAATACCCAAATTGAACTGAAAACTTATCTGGACTTCTGAATTTTTATACAGGACAAGGGAGAAATTTCAATTTACTTGTCTTGGGACAAGTATAAAAAGAAACTGTTAAATATTTCGAAACCTGGTTTATTTGAAATTAAGGTCAGAAAGTTTTAAACTACATTTGTCAACTCTTGTGCAGAAATCCACCCCTGTTCAACATTTAAAATGAAAGAAAAAGGGAAAAAAATTGCTGTTTTTCTCTTTCCAAAAGCAGCCTGTTATTAAATGTCAAATGTTGACTGGTCATTTTCAGAGCTTTTTTTCAGAGTTTTTTTTTTTTTAATTCATTTTCAGTGCTTTTTTTTGCTTTTTAATATCTCCAGAACAAACAGTAAAACTAGTAATGTAAACCAACTTTCTGTATTAAATCATTAAATATTTCATCATTTCCCTGCATAGGACAATTTTTTTATCAAGGTCACTCTCAAAAATACACAAACAGAACCTCATAAATATATTTTTTTTTTCAACGAAACACAGTAATATTTAGAGTCGGCGGATAAAATAAAAAAAAATTTAGAAATTATTTTTTTTTCTACTTTCTTGAAAATTACAGTAGGAGGGTTCGTAAATCAACTAATAAAAAAAATTCTGGAACTAATAAAAAAATTCTGGCCCCAGCATGGCAAGAGTTAAGGCAAGTGCTTGTTCATGATAATTGTCATTGCAGTCAAAATAAATGCTACAAATATGTGGGCAATTACCTACCATATCTGAGGCCATTCTGGGCAGGTATTTCTCCTTCTGTTCTTTAGTGCCATACCTTCTTACGAGTGTGACTAACAATGTGTTGTGTACATCGCACATAACACTCACAGCCGGGTCCACTTTTGCCAACTCTTCAATGACAAGGTTGGCAACAAAAAATGAGGAGTTTGTGCCACCATATTCAGCTTCTATCTCTACCCCCATCAACTGAAACAGATTTCATAGCCACGTTTGTTTGTTTGATTTAATTCTTTATGTCCAAGTCAACAATTTTTCAGTTATTGCGGGACGGGTCTTCCTGGGTTGAACCAGTACTAAGCAAGGATTAATGTGTCTTGCTCAAGGACACAACGCAGTGATGCTAGTGAGGCTCAAACCCACAACCCCTCGATCTCGAAACAAGCACTTTACCACTGAGCCACTGCGCTCCCTTCATGACCATGAATTCCACCATTATTTACCCATATCCTGCCAATATATTTTTGTCCTAAAATATTGTCTGCTTTTTATGTCTGTTGCATATATTCAAGTAAACTTCAGACTAGAATTTATCATGGAAGCAAACACTATGAATCATGACCAGACTGCTCCAAAGAGAGTAGTCTGTTGTCGCAGAGAGCAGTCTGATCTGGAACCATATAGTTTGCGATTTAGGCTACCTAAGATAATAAGCAGATGAGAGAGCAGATGAATTTGTGCCAACACTTTACCCCAATCAACTGAAACAGAGTTTGTGACCATCAATTCCATAACTAGAGAATTTTTTCATCCAAAGGGGTATATGTATATGTTCTTAGATAGACTATATTGCAAACAATATGAACCCTGATCAGACTGCTCCCCTTGGGAGCAGTCTGATCAGGGTTCACATAGTTTGCTTCCATGAAAAAATCTAGTTTTATGTGCATGTGAATATATGCAGCAGACCGTAAAAGCAGACAATATTTTCAGGACGAAAAAAAAATATTGTGGGGATAAGGTTAACACAAAGTAAAGCTTTTATATGTACTGTTAGCATCTACATGATTGAATATCAGAATATTGGCAGAGATGTGTGATCAGAAATTGAGTCTTAGGTTGATGCATGAGTGGAGATGTAAAACATGATTCTGACTGGATATCTGATGCTATACACATACCTACTAAAATTACTAATTTGATAATCTGTTCCCACATTCAAACATACTTGTTAAACTTTTCTTCTTCAAAAGAACAATTAAAATGTACTTAGTTGCTATGTCTGAAAGTGGCTTCAAGCTGCATTCAACTAAAATTATGAGCCAATGAAAAGGATCTCTCTGTTTGTATTTATGCTTAACATCCCAGTCAACATTTTTTCAGTCATGTTGGGACATTTACCTGACTTCCTAGGTTGAACCAGAACTAAGCAGAGGATGAAAACATTAAAGGACACCACACAGTGCCTCTGATTAGTCTCGAACAGTATATTTGGGGGTTAAATGTATTCAAAATTTTCATTTGCAAATGCATACTGTCAGATATACAGTTGGAAACTAAGTTCTACTGCGACACACCCAGGGGTCGAGATAACCAAATTTTCGCGGTCCAGGACCTTTTTCTGTTAGCTGAAACCAAATAACATTTTAAAATGCCCTTTTAATTCGATCTGAAGTTTCATAAAAACTCGACCTGAATTCAAAATTGTACATGATCTGTCTCTAAAAAATTAATAAATGACACAAGCTTGCCTTGGGAAATGTTTCTGGTCAACATAAGAGCTGTCAAAACATGTGATACTTAATTTGGAAAAGCTCATTTTCATAGCGGGTAGCGAAGACTCAGTCGATCCTACACAGTATGGCTGGAGCCATCGCTGATCATATACATAAATGGGAGTGATGTGTCGCCGCCAATTTTGCATATGAGACTTACCCAATTATGGAACTGATTGATCTTAGCCGTTTGTTGTTCCCCTCATACATTAAAAGTCTGTTTTCTAATCATAAATGGTAAGACAACATTTAGACAACAACAGATCTAAATTGCTGTAAAACCATGTGAGACAATAATAGGGCCAATTTATTATCGTGAAGGCAGTAACTGAAGCTCAGTAAGTCTGCACATTATGCCCAGCAGTCTGGCAGCAACCATCACTGCTTGTATACATAAATGAAAGCTGTGACATCTGGTCTCACTAGAGTAGATAGCTAAAGAATATGCGACTTAGTGGTGCATAAAATCAACTTACCTGACCCAATTGCGTTATGTCCCTTGATATTGATGATAATCTATTTCAAATAGCGACTGTGAGTCTTATTGCATATTTTGTAATTTTCATTGCGAAAGCACAATAATTAAATATGGAATTTTCGGATTTTATGATAAACTGAGATGGAATCCAAGTGCATTTTCTCAAAAAAATACTTGTTCAATCGTTTTTTATCAATATTTTGAGCGGATATATTTCACATGTTCAATAATACACAGGCATCGCTTTGAAATGTAGTGGATGTAAACACAAAGTCACTTTTGATTTCAAAATGCAAAGATAAATGCGCAAATGATGAGCATTGGCGAGTGATTGCATCGAGTTGGAAACACCACCGCTAGCGTAGGTCATAAAATGACATTATTACTTTTGAAATGTATTGAGTAGAGTGGACGTTGATGGGCGTGGGGTTTGTTGATATTAAGTTTAAATTTATACATCTTTTTCAGTCGACGTTCGGACCGAATGGGATTCGAAGATTTCTTGTTTGTGGAAGTACCTGTTTCTGGGTATCAAGAATGAAAAGGATCAAGCTAAGTATGATGAAAATAATACATACTCCATTTTCAAAAAGAGCATCTATAACTGATTGTTCCATTTTGCTATCTCTGTCCATCTGTCGTACAAATGGCTGAATTCTCTCTGCTGCAATCCTGGCCACTGAAAACATATAAAACACAGCTTGATAAGTGTCTTAACCCTTTGTATTCTGATGGATTTTCCCAAACATATTGACAAAACTAGAGGACCTGACGGTCCTGAAGCGCTCACCTGATCTCCTTAATAATGTTAAAATAGGTCAAGATCAACTACGTCTTATATAATGAACATCTTTTGTTTTATGGGGGGCTATGGCCATTTTGGTTGAGTGACCTAAACAATCTAATGAATACTCCATCAAACAGCCCAGTGATTTCTGAATAAAGATGTTTAGATAGGTATGGGGCAATCCAAATGTGTGGCCTTGGATAAAAGGTCACAAGTCAGCTTGACATTTGGAACTTATATAAAACCGTGGTCTCATTAGGTTAAACATTTCTTGCAAGTATTATGATTTCGGCCTAAACAGTTATAGAAAGAAAAAACATTTCAAGATTTTCTCCATATAAATGCATTAGGAATCAAATTTGACCTTGCCATAAAGTAGGTCAAGGTCAACCTAGATTTATCATATGTGCAAATCGGGTAGGGCCCACATCCCCAATGCTACATACCAAGTCCCAAGGCCATTGGCCTTTTGGTTCAAGAGAAGAGGATATTTAAAGGGTTTTTACCATACATGGACATGGTGCCCATCTTCAGGCCTCGAAATATCTGAAGATAGGCACTTGCCCTGCATCACAAAATTTATTGGCATACATGGGGAAAATTTAATTTTCAGTAGAAATATCAAAATATTCACTTGCCCTGCAGCCTGAGACACTCGTAAATACGAGCGGACGTGTAATATTTTCGAGCCCTGATCTTGGTCATGTGACCAGTCCATTGGTATAAATTTTGGCTAACCTATCATAAGGAGTCTTCATATGAAATTTGAGTTCAATTGGTCTAGTGGTTTCTGAGGAAACTATGTTTTAATGTTTTGATGGGACTTCAATATGAGCAACCTTGGCTGAAAAGCTAAAGGTCAACCTTGACCTTTGAAACTTATTTATAACCATTGTCTCATTAGTTTCAACATATCAAGTGAGAATAATGACTAAGGCTTCCACAGTATCCAAAAAATCAACTTTTCAAAAAATTTCCCATTTAAATGCATTAGGAAGAAAATTTGACCTTGACGTTAAGAAGGTCAAGGTCAACTTAGGATCATCATTTGAACAAACCTGGTAGACCCCACATCCCCAATGCTACATACCAAGTCCCAAGGTCATCGACCTTCTGGTTCTGGAGAAGAAGATTTTTAAAGGGTTTTTACCAAATATGGGCGTGGCAGCCATCTTGGTCATGTGACCAAATATTTTGCATAAAGTTTGGCTAACTTATCATAAGGAGTCTTCACATGAAATTTGAGTTCAATTGGGCCAAAGATTTGTGAGAAAACTATGTTTTAATATATTGATGGGACTCAATTATGAGTAACATAAGCTGAAAGGTCAAAGGTCAACCTTGACTTTTGGAACTTATTTATAGCCATTGTCTCATAAGGTTAAACATATCAAGTGAGAATAATGACTAAGGCTTCCACAGTTTTCAAAAAATCAAGTTTTCAGAATTTTTCCCATTTAAATGCATTAGGAAGCAAATTTGACCTTGACGTTAAGTAGGTCAAGGTCAACCTAGGATCATCATTTGAACAAACTTGGTAGGCCCCACATCCCCAATGCTACATACCAAGTCCCAAGGTCATAGGCCTTCTGGTTCTGGAGAAGAAGATTTTTAAAGGGTTTTTACCTTATATGGGCGTGGCGGCCATCTTGGTCATGTGACCAGGACCATTTGAACAAACTTTAATTCCCGCGTCCTAAGGAGTCTTCATATGAAATTTGAGTTCAATTGGCCCAGTGGTTTCAGAGAAGAAGATATTTGAAATTGTGGACGGACGGACGCCGGAGTGACTGGTATACTATTAGCTCACCCATGAGCCTTCGGCTCAGGTGAGCCAATAAGTATGGGATTGTCCATTATGCACTTTAAGGGGTCACAGGTAGAGTTTTCTAAATTAAGGCATTTTTCGGTCCTTGAAGGTGGTTTAATCTGGGTCTTCACTGTTTGCCAAATTACCCATTTACAAGTTTCGAGTTTATCAATGGTTAACCACAGGTCTTGATAAACCAATTTATTAGTGTAAAACTGTCAATATGATCTTATCTATCAATTCAAACATTTGTTTTGGGTGCTCAAAAGAAGCATCTTATCGAGACAGTTTGTTTGAGTACCCACAACATATGTTTTGGTTGAGAAACATGAGAAATAACTTTTAATTCAGCACTCTTATTCTAAGTCTGTTAGCCATGGTTTGACCAATGAAGTTTTCCATCCTTGTTAACCGCTATAATGTATTTGTCCAATGAACTTTTACTTGTCCTAATGCAAAAAGAGGTAAACTTGCCCTTACTGTGCTGATGTACATGTATATATATTGAAAGCAGTGTAGATCCAGATAAACAGAGAATACTAGGTGAGTGTCTTTAGATATCAAGTTTACCAGGCAAGGCTTTGAGAATGCTTGTTGACATCGTGAGGCTTGCCGAGCGATTCAACATGCATTCTCAAAGCCGAGCCTGGTAAACAGGATATCAAAAGACGCAAACCTGGTATTCTATTTATCAGTTTACCTATTGTTTCTCTCTTCAAACTAGCAATTATGCAACGACATTCAAAAAGTTCAACGTCATCATGACCTGATAAAGACACATGCCGTGAGATAGACAACATTTATTAGGCAACGTGTGACAATGAAGTTTATATGAGAGGTAACTGATAAATGTAATTACTGCCTTTCTATGCCTGAAAAGTTTCATAAAAAATGAATTGTATAAACTTTCTTAGTATGTGTCTCAGGACAAGAAAATAGAAATTGATTACTTGTCCTGGATGAAATGGGAACAGCAAACTATCTACTGATATCTACGATGAATTATTTTGGTTGATCAACTAAGTCAACCATTCAACAAATTCTGTAGTTAAGAGTCACAGTAAAAGCTTTAAATTTCAAACACTTTTCTCTTTCTTTTGTTTGTGTTGATGCTTTACACCCATGTCAACAATTTTTCAGTCATGTCTGCCATTGTCAGGACAATTTCCAGTCTTCCTGTGTTGAACCAGTACTAAGCAGCGGATAAAGTGTCTTGCTCAAGGACATAACACACTGTGACAGTGCCTCTTGAACAAGGAATCCTTCTATCCCCAGTCTAACACTCTACCAAGTACCAGCTGAAGCACTCAGCTCCACATTTTTTTTGGTCAACTGGGCTGGAAATTACAAAATGCTTGTTAGAATAGTAAACAGGGAAGACCCTGATCAGACTGCTTCTTGTCTGTACTGTTTGTTTAGGCCAATTTGGCAGGCAACTACCAGTGGTGCTTAAAATTTTTAGAAAAAAGAGACTTTTTAAATTTTCAGTCAAATCATCCACTGAGTTAACCCCTGCACTACCAGATTGAAATTTTCACCCAAATCACCCACTGAATTAGCCCCTGCACTACCTGATTGAAATGTTCACCAAATCACCCACTGAGTTAACCCTTGCACTAACTGATTGAAATTTCCCCCAAATCACCCACTGAGTTAACCACTGCACTAACTGATTGAAATTTTCACCCAAATCACCCACTGAGTTAACCCCTGCACTACCTGATTGAAATGTTCACCCAAATCACCCACTGAGTTAACCCCTGCACTACCTGATTGAAATTTTCACCCAAATCACCCACTGAGTTAACCCCTGCACTACCTGATTGAAATTTTCACCCAAATCACCCCACTGAGTTACCCCCTGCACTACCTGATGGAAATTTTCATCCAAATCACCCACTGAGTTAACCCCTGCCCTACCTGATTGAAATTTTCACCCAAATCACCCACTGAGTTACCCCCTGCACTACCTGATTGAAATTTTCACCCAAATCACCCACTGAGTTAGCCCCTGCACTACCTGATTCTTTCATCATCTGTTCTTCTGCTGATAACAAATCGACAGGAGGAGCAACATGGTGGTGGTGGGTGCCAAGCTCTGCACTCGCCGGGGTGGACAGACATCGCCAGCCTCGAGTGGCCCCTCTCCAGAGTCTCCTGCTCAACAGACTCTGAAAGAGCAAAGGGGGGTAATCATTAACTCTTTGCCTACTAGTGTTGTCTGCTGATAACCTTTACAAACAGTTTGGACCAGATCAGGACCGACAAAATGTTGGTCCTGATCTGGATCCAAACTGTTTGAGACTATGATGACATTTTTCTATAGTATAATATCTTTGTTCTCTCAAAAACCATGATACAAGCCCATGTGCTCTGATGGTAAATATTCTTGAATTTTTGTTGCTCAAAAATGTTGATCAGCAGACAACAAAAAGCATGTGATCAACAATGGAACAGATCGGCAGTCTGATCTCCCCCCCCCCTTCCCTCCACACCTTGGTATCCGCTTTTTGAAAAGTATAATACATCTATGAATTAGGTATTTCGATTTACTTTCAGTAAGTCTATGTACCGGTTCAAGACAGCCATTAATTAACTTAAATCAAATGACAAATTCACCCCCAATTCGATCAATTAAGAGCTTAATTGCAATGTTTGTCCATATATGTAACTTTACCCTCTGAAAATACACCGGGCCGAGTTCACTCAGGCCGAGTTGACCCAGGGCTGAGTTGACTCAGGGGCTGACTTGACTTCAAGCCGAGTTGAACTTGACCCGCTACCCATTCATCAGACACCCACTTTCGCACAGACAGTAAAAAGCGGGTAAAAAGCTTTAAAACTAATGTCCATACTTATGCAACCAGCAAATAATAGAGCACACACCCACGGTTAATGTACCAGAATTGGTCATACCGTTCAATATATACAGAACCGTAATTGCTAACGATTTGTCCGAACTAGAATGCCAGACGAAGAGCTGACAGTTGAATTATTGTGTAACAATTTTGTGTTGTTTTGATGATAATCTGGGTCGAGTAGTTCTCAGTATTAGACACTATCATACAATATACTGGCGAGTGATGAGTTTTGTTTTCTAGTACAACAAAATGCATTATGCTGTTGAGTATAATTTCAAATTTAAATTATGAGAACAACCTTCGCTGACATTGTTTACATCGG
>OZ026515.1:99673028-99711028 GCA_964019695.1 Loripinus fragilis
TTTGAAACTTTTTTATAGCCATTGTCTCATTAGTTTGAACATATCAAGTAAGAATAATGACTTTGGCTTCAACAGTATTCAAAAAATCAACTTTTCAAAAAATTTCCCATTTAAATGCATTAGGAAGCAAATTTGACCTTGACGTTAAGTAGGTCAAGGTCAACCTAGGATCATTATTTGAACAAACTTGGTAGGCCCAACACCCCCAATGCTACATACCAAGTCCCAAGGTCATCGGCCTTCTGGTTCTGAGAAGAAGATTTTTAAAGGGTTTTTACCATATATGGGCATGGCGGCCATCTTGGTCATGTGACCAGGACCATTTGAACAAACTTTCGTTCCCGCGTCCTAAGGAGTCTCGATATGAAATTTGAGTTCAATTGGTCCAGTGGTTTCAGAGGAGAAGATGTTTGAAAATGTTGACTGACGGACGACAGACGACGGACGGACGGAGGGACGACGGAGTGACTGGTATACTATTAGCTCACCCATGAGCCTTCGGCTCAGGTGAGCTAACAAAGGGTTAACCCCTGCAATACCTGATTCTTTCATCATCTGTTCTTCTGCTGATAACAAATCGACAGGAGGAGCAACATGGTGGTGGTGGGTGCCAAGCTCTGCACTCGCCGGGCTGGACAGACATCGCCAGCCTCGAGTGGCTCCTCTCCAGAGTCTCCTGCTCAACAGACTCTGAAAGAGCAAAGGGAATAATTATTAACTCTTTGCCTACTAGTGTCCTCTGCTGATAACCTTTGCAAACAGTTTGGACCGGGTCAGGATTGACCACAGGAGCTTGAAGTTCTATCCTAATATCGCTCATAAACCCTAAAACCGAAAATCACATTGACATTGTGAGCTTTTGGTTTTGAGGCTATAGAGGTGAATTAAGGGTTGAGCTTCAAGCTCCTGTGGATTGACAAAATGTCGGTCCTGATCTGGATCCAAACTGTTTGACACTCTGATGACATTTTTCTATAGTATAAAATATTTTTTCTCTCAAAAACCATGATACAAGCTCCCATATATTCTGGATTTTTTTTCTCTCGAAAATGCTGATCAGCAGACAACAAAAAGCATGTGGACAACAATGGGGCAGATCAGCAGTCTGATCTCCCCCCCCCCCATCCACACCTTGCTATCTCTTTTTTGAAAAGTATAATACATCTATATACTAGCTACAATACAAAATTTCAAAATTCTAGCTAGTTGCTGTAGCCGACAGGATCGGTTTGGGTTGCAAGCTCCGAAGACAGGACACTGAGGTTTTCTCACAACAATGCCCAAATGAGCCGGACCAAGCAGCAATCGGGACAGTCTGGCACAATTCGAGAATTGAATCAAGCCTTGGTTGTAAGCAAGGCGCATTACGTGTAGTACTTTGTACGAAAAAGCTCCATTTTGTTAGCCAGAACTGGCGTAAGGAAAATTATCTCTGCAGCATGTGGGTTCAGCCCTGTCAAAATCCATTTTAATCCATTCTCTTTGTTCTGGCCTACCAAATTTTTTGGGATTTCATTACAAAGAGCACAAAGTGTGCTTGACAAAAATACCAACACAGAGCATGTTTGAACTACTGTCGGTTATATAGTGACATGCGATTTTTAGTCGTAAAAATAAATGTATTGCCTTGCTTTCTAAACGGTTTTAGTATTGCGGTCTCGGTATTGTAGTTATTAGAGGCAACAAACTCGGTCATCTTTGTATAATGACTTCACCAGATGGTGGCTAACCAAATGGTACAAAATTATCTAATTTCATGAAATATTGTTATTAAGGCTAAAAAAATAAACAAGTGTTTCTCTGGCCACTTTTTTGAAAAACAGATGAGGCAGCCAGGCAGGTTTTTATTTTTATTTTTTATTTCCCATAAAACAGATGAGGCCACTTTTTTTTCCATCGAAAACTAATGAGGCACCTTTTTTGTTCATAATTTAAGTATAAAAATGTTGATATTTTTATTTTATTCAAGTCTGATAAAAAGACAGATAATGGGCATTTGAAACAGATGAGGGAGGGCCTGAGAAACCTTTTTTTATTTGGCTTAATGTTTTGCACACTTTTCAAAAGATAATAATTACCTATTCCATGGCAGTTTTGCTTTTTCCAGTATACAAACAGTATGTTCCTGTATTCACAATAATATAGTACGTGTCTTCATTCAATTGACCTAACATAGGGGAATGATAGCTGTTTAAAATGATACCAAAAATGAATGTGTTTGTTAATTGGTTACTGCTTTCCAAATGACCCTGGTAGCGTATTATACAGAAGTAACAAAACTAAAGGACCTGAAGGTCCTGAAGTGCTCACCTGATCCAGTGACCTATAATATAGGTCACTGCCTGATCTCCTTAATAATGTTAATAGGTCACGGTCAAGGTCAACTTATGCTTATTATTTAAACATATTTTGTTTTACCATATATGAGCATGGTGGCCATTTTGGTCAAGTGACCTAGAACAAATATCATACTTATGCATATTGTTTTATCTACTGAATACTCCATATGAAATTGGAGTTCATTTCTGAGAAAAAGATGCTTAGATATGTATTGGCAGTCCAAAGTGAGTGGCCTTGGATGAAAGGTCCAAGGTCAGCTTGATCTTTGGTGCTTATATTTAAATAGACCAGTGTCTCATTAGGTTTAACATTTCTCCTAAGTATTATGTTTTCCGCTTAAACAGTTATAGAAAAATGATCATTTCAAGACTTTTCCAATATGTAAATGCATTAGGAATCAAATTTGGCCTTGCTGTAAAAAAGATCCTGGTCAACCCAGATTCATCATTTGTCCAAACCTGGTAGGGCTCACATCCCCTATACTACATACCAAGTCCCAAGGCCATTTTCCTTTTGGTTCCAGAGAAGAAGATATTTAAAGGGTTTTTACCTTATATAGGCATGGTGGCCATCTTGGTCATATGACCATTAACATTTGGTATAAATTTACTGCCCTCAACTTAAGGAGTCTCCATTTGAAATTTGAGTTCAATTGGCCAAGTGGTTTCTGAGAAAACAATGTTTTAATATATATTGATGGGACTCAAATATGAGCGACCTTTGCTGAAAGGTCAACCTTGACCTTTGGAACTTATTTCTAAACATATCATGTGAGAATAATGACTTTGGCTTCAACAGTATTCAAAAAATGAACTTTTCAAAAAATGTCCAATTTAACGTAGTACGGGACCCATGGAAACGATAACCCAAAGTTTTTATAAAAGTAAGAGTTATCTTTATTTTTTGCCTTAAAATGTACAAGTATTGGCATTCACAAAAACGTGCGTATCGTTTATCAACACATTTGTATGACCAAGTATATATTTAGGTCCACGCCAACGAGTTGGCAGAGCTCTATTGTTTTTGGCTTGTCCATCCATCTGTCTGTCCATCTGTCTGTCCGTCCATCTGTCCATCCTTCTGCTGGTGTGGTCACTCTAACTTAGTCATTTTCAATCGGATTTCTTCCAAATATCATATATATGGATTGCTTGCATCAACTCTGATTCAAATTCAAATATGGATTTTTTCTGACAAATGATAATCAAGATGGTCGGCAAAATGGCCGCCGTCTATCAGTTTGCATCCATCGTGGTCACTCTTACTTAGTCACATTTAACTGGATTTCTTCCAAATTTCATGTATGGTTTGCTTCCATTAAGGTGATACAGGACCCATGTCAAAAGATAACCGAGTGTTTTTTTTAAAAAAAGTAACAGTTCATCTTTATTTATTGTCTTAAAGCGTACAAGTATTGGCGTTCACAAAAAATATCATTTATCAACACATCTGTATGACCAAATATATTTTGACCGTCTGGTCCAGTTTCACCTCAATGCGTTCTGAGTTATACTGGTCAGGCAATTCTGGTCAGAAAAGTTAATATTCATGCGTATTCAATGCATGTACTATTAGCTGATAAAGTGTCTTGCCCCATGACACAACACTTTGACTCTGGTGATTCACAGATTAATAATCCTTCGATCCCTAGTTTAACACTCTAAGAAATGCTGAGCCACTGTGCATCTTAAGTCCATTATCTTTGTAAATATGACGTCGTAGGTTGGAGGGCTCCATTTTTTAGCTTGGGTGAAACCCAAGAGCAAGGTATTGGACACTGTGAGAGCGTATATATATATATATGCAAGCTGTGAATAATCTAATATGGCCGTTCACATATGCATGCTTGTCTTAGCATTAACCAATTGCTTTTATGAAAAGAACTAAACTCGTGTATCATCTCTTCTTTACCCATTGTCGCATTGGTAGAGTGTTCAACTTGAGACCAAGTAGTCCCTGGTTTGGGCCCTATTGCTTGTTTGTTTCTTTACTTATTTGTTTGTTCGTTTGTGTTTTTCATGGGAGTGATATAATGACATGTACCACTAGTGGTTTACAAATTTTGGAAACGCTATCACGTCTCTATGTACTCGTAATGACGTCCGTAATGGTTTTTCATATTATTATATGGCAACATCAAAGCATAGTTCCAAAAAATTTCTAAACGCGATTTTAAAGTAGTTTTAGGGTCATACAATAAATAGAACCTAACAGTCGTGCTCCTGTATTATTAAATTTATCAAGCTTGTCACGAAAAAGTGACAAAATTCTTGCGCAAGCCTCGCATTTCATCTCTTTTTACAGCTCGTTTAATAACTTCAATATTGGGATCAAACGTGATTTTCTATGCATTACCACCTGCTAGAACACCAGGGTGGTGTTGAAACCCAAACACGAAAGTCGAGGGTTATGACTACCCCTGAGGGGTCCAGCAGATGATAGTGTATCAGAAAACCATTATTGCATATTAGGTCATTTTCTCGCTTGAACACTTGCAACAACGTTTTCGAAATAGAACCTTTTTTCCAGATCAAAGACTTGCGTCATCCTGACGACACTTCTATACCCGTTGTAACGGTCAGTGTTTTCCCCAGTCAGTTTTTTCCACGGGGAAAGAATGGGCCGGCCCATTCTTTCCCCGGGGAAAAAACTGACCGGTCAGTTTTTTCCCCCGGGGAAAGATTTGACTAGTCAGTTTTTTCCCCACCCAGTCAGTTTTTTCCCCCCATGGTATTTTTTCGAAAAAGGCTTGAAAATGATATATGTGTCATTGTGTAGTTAAATCAAATTAAATATCATTCTGAAATAGCTGTATTATAACTCTACCACCCTCAACACAGCAAAAAAGTGCAGAGGTTGTAGAAGGATTAGATTATAAATGGTTAGCCTATTTAAAAAACAAAATGAGTATGTTCTTAATTCAAAATGGTTATTTGATCGGGTTGAAGGAAAATCGGCCCAGTCATTCCCCAACCCACTATTTTGACGAATCAATTCACTAAGATAAAATACAAAGGTTGGAACACTTTGGAGGGAGATAACCAATAAACTTTTTGGTTTGAAAATTTGATTATCTCTTTGGTATGAGTCATTCATAAGTCTTCAGATACAGTAAAAGAATAACAAAAACTGAAAGACTGAAAGATAAATAGAAACATCAGAACATTATGGAGGGGGGGGGGGGGGGGGGGGGGGGGGGGGGGGGAAAGAATGAGCCGGCCCAGTCTTTCCCCACCCCACAATGTAGCAGTACAAATAAAATGTTTGGTTTGAAAACTTGAAACCATCTTTTGAATCAGTCATTCATAAGTGTTAAGATACAGTGAAAGAGTAACATAAACCGAAAGACTAACTGATCAATAGAAAGATCAAAAGATTTTGGCAGGGGGAAAGAATGGGCCGGCCCAGTCTTTCCCCACTCAACAATGTAGAAGTACCAATAATCTTGTTGGATTGAAAACTTGATTCTCACTTTGGTATAGGTATTTCATAAATGTTAAAATAGAGTGAAAGAGTAACATAAACCTAAAGAAGAAACGATCGATAGAAGATCGAAAGATAAAGGAGGGGGGAAAGAATGGGCCGGCCCAGCCTTTCCCCACCCTACAATTACTAATAAACTTGTTGGTTTGAAAACTTGATTCTCTGCTTGGTATAAGTCAAGAGAGTTCAGATACAGCAAAAGAATAACATAATCCAAAAGTCTAAAGGATAAATAGAAAGATCTGAACATTTTGGAGGGGGGAAAGAATGGGCCGGCCCAGTTTTTCCCCACCCCACAATGTAGAAGTACCTATTAACTTGTTGGTTAAAAAACTTGATCTCTCTTTGGAATAGGTCATTCAAAATTGTTCAGATACTGTAAGTCAAAGAGTAACATAAACCGAAAGACTAAACAATAAATTGAAAGATCCAAGCATTATGGAGGGGGGGGGGGGGGGGGGGGGGGGGAAGAATGGGCCGGCCAAATCTTCCCCACCCCACAAAGTAGAAGTACCAATAAACTTGTAAGATAGAAAACTTAATTCTCAATTTGGAATAGGTCATTCAAAATTGTTCAGATACATTCAAAGAGTTGCATAATCCAAAAGACTGAAAAGATAAATAGAAAGATAGGAAGATTTTGGAGGGGGAAAGATTGGGCCGGCTCAGTCTTTCCCCACCCGACAATGCAGAAGTACCAATATAATTGTTGTTTGAAAACTAGATTCTCTCTTTTGAACAGGTCATACATTAGTGTTAAGATGCAATGAAAGAGCAGCATCATTTAAAAGACTGAAAGATAAATATATAGATCAATACATTTTGGAGGAGGGAAAGAATGGGCCAGCCCAGTCTTTCCCACCCAACAATGTAGAAGTACCAACAATCTTGTTGGATTGAAAACTTAATTCTTACTTTGGAATAGGTCTTTCATTAATATTAAGATACAGTGAAAGAGTAACATAAACCGAAAGACGAAGCGATCAATAGAAAGATCCAAAGATTAAGGAGGGGGGAAAGAATGGGCCGGCCCAGTCTTTCCCCACCCTACAATTACGAATAAACTTGTTGGTTTGAAAACTTGATTCTCTGCTTGGTATAAGTCAAGAGAGTTCAGATACAGCAAAAGAATAACATAATTCAAAAGTCTAAAGGATAAATAGAAAGATCCGAACATTTTGGAGGGGGGAAAGAATGGGCTGGCCCAGTCTTTCCCCACACCACAATGTAGAAGTACCAATTATCTTGTTGGATGGAAACTTGATTTTCACTTTGGTATAGGTCTTTCATAAATGTTGAAATAGAGTGAAAGAGTAACATAAACCGAAAGACGAAATGATCAATAGAAATTTCGAAAGATTAAGGAGGGGGGGAAGAATGGGCCGGCCCAGTCTTTCCCAACCCTACAATTACGAATAAACTTGTTTGTTTGAAAACTTGATTCTCTGCATGGTATAAGTAAACAGAGTTACGATACAGCAAAAGAATAACATAATCCAAAAGTCTAGAGGATAAATAGAAAGATCTGAACATTTTGGAGGGGGGAAGAATTTCACCTTGAGATATGTCAATCATAAGTGTTCAGATTCAGTGTAAGAATAGGTTAAACCTAAAGACTGAGAGAAAAACAGAAAGGTTAGAAAATAATAATGGGGGGAAAGAATGGGCCGGCCCAGTCTTTCCCCACCCCATATTTAGAAGAATCATTTGGCTGAATGCTTGTAACTTGAATTTCTCCTTGAGATATGTCAACCATGAGTGTTCAGATTCAGTGTAAGAGTAGTTTAAACCGCGGACTGACAGATAAATTGAAAGTTTAGAACCCAATGGAGTGGGGAAAGAATGGGCCGGCCCAGTCTTTCCCAACCCCACTATTGAGAAGGAACATGCAGTTAGCTAAATGCTTTCTTAACTTGAATTTCTCCTTAGGACAAGACAATCATGAGTGTTCAGATACAGTGCAATTGTAGGTTAAACCAAAAGACTGAGAGATAAATAGAAAGGTTAGAAAATAATAGAGGGGGGAAAGAATGGGCCGGCCCAGTCTTTCCCCACCCCCTTTTTAGAAGAATCATTTGGCTGAATGCTTGTAACTTGAATTTCTCCTTGAGATATGTCATGAGTGTTCAGATTCAGTGTAAAAGTAGTTTAAACCAAGGACTGACAGATAAATTGAAAGGTAAGAACCAAATGGAGGGGGAGGGTGGAAAGAATGGGCCGGCCCAGTCTTTCCCCACCCCACTATTGAACAGGAACATGCAGCTAGCAAAATGCTTTCTTAACTTGAATTTCTTCTTAGGACAAGACAATCATGAGTGTTCAGATTTACTGCAAGAGTAGGTTAAACCTAAAGACTGAGAGATAAATAGAAAGGTTAGAAAATAATAGAGGGGGGAAAGAATGGGCCAGCCCAGTCTTTCCCCACCCCCTATTTAGAAGAATCATTTGGCTGAGTGCTTGTTACTTGAATTTCTCCTTGAGATATGTCAATCATGAGTGTTCAGATTCAGTGTAAGAGTAGTTTAAACCAGGGACTGACAGATAAATTGAAAGGTTAGAACCCAATGGAAGGGGGAAAGAATGGACCGGCCCAGACTTTCCGCACCCCACTATTGAGAAGGAACATGCAGTTAGCTAAATGCTTTCTTAACTTGAAATTCTTCTTAGGACAAGACAATCATGAGTACTCAGATAAAGTGCAAGAGTAGGTTAAACTTTAAGACTGAGAGATAAATAGAAAGGTTAGAAAATAATAAAGGGGGGAAAGAATGCGCCGGCCCAGTCTTTCCCCACCCCCTATTTAGAAGAATCATTTGGCTGAATGCTTGTAACTTGAATTTCTCCTTGAGATATGTCAATCATGAGTGTTCAGATTCAGTGTAAGATTAGTTTAAACCAAGGACTGACAGATAAATAGAATGGTTAGAAAATAATAGAGGGGGGAAATAATGGGCTGGCCCAGTCTTTCCCCACCCCCTTTTTAGAAGAATCATTTGGCTGAATGATTGTAACTTGAATTTCTCCTTGAGATATGTCAATCATGAGTGTTCAGATTCAGTGTAAGAGTAGTTAAAACCAAGGACTGACAGATAAATTGAAAGGTTAGAACCCAATGGAGGGGGGAAAGAATGGGCCGGCCCAGTCTTTCCCCACCCCACTATTGAGAGGGGACATGCAGTTAGCTAAATGCTTTCTTAACTTGAATTTCTCCTTAGGACAAGACAATTATGAGTGTTCAGATACAGTGCAAGAGTAGATTAAACCTAAAGACTGAGAGATAAATAGAAAGGTTAGAAAATAATAGAGGGGGGAAAGAATGGGCCGGCCCAGTCTTTCCCCACCCCCTATTTAGAAGAATCATTTGGCTGAATGCTTGTAACTTGAATTTCTACTTGAGATATGTAAATCATGAGTGTTCAGATTCAGTGTTAGAGTAGTGTAAACCAAGGACGGACAGATAAATTGAAAGGTTAGAACTCAATGGAGGGGAGAAAGAATGGGCCGGCCCAGTCTTTCCCCACCCCCTATTTAGAAGAATCATTTGGATGAATGATTGTAACTTGAATTTCTCCTTGAGATATGTCAATCATGATTGTTCAGATTCAGTGTAAGCGTAGTTTAAACCAAGTACTGACAGATAAATTGAAATGTTATAACCCAATGGAGGGGGGGGGAAAGAATGGGCCGGCCCAGTCTTTCCCCACCCCACTATTGAGAAGGAACATGCAGCTAGCTAAATGCTTTCTGAATTTGAATTTCTCCTTAGGACAAGACAATCATGAGTGTTCAGATACAGTGCAAGAGTAGGTTAAACCTAAAGCCTGAGAGATAAATAGAAAGGTTAGAAAATAATAGAGGGGGGAAAGAATGGGCCAGCCCAGTCTTTCCCCACCCCCTATTTAGAAGAATCATTTGGCTGAATGCTTGTAACTTAAATTTCTCTTTGAGATATGTCAATCATAAGTGTTCAGATTTAGTGTAAGAGTAGTTTAAACCAAGGACTGACAGATAAATTGAAAGGTGAGAACCCAATGGAGGGGGGGGAGGGGAGAATGGGCCGGCCCAGTCTTTCCCCACCCCACTATTGAGAAGGAACATGCAGTTAGCTAAATGCTTTCTTAACTTGAATTTCTCCTTAGGACAAGACAATCATGAGTACTCAGATACAGTGCAAGAGTAGGTTAAACTTTAAGACTGAAAGGTTAGAAAATAATAGAGGGGGGAAATAATGGGCCGGCCAAGTCTTTCCCCTACCCCTATTTAGAAGAATCATTTGGCTGAATGCTTGTAACTTGAATTTCTCCTTAGGACAAGACAATTATGAGTGTTCAGATACAGTGTAAGAGTAGTTTAAACCAAGGACTGACAGATAAATAGAATGGTTAGAAAATAATAGAGGGGGGAAAGAATGGGCCGGCCCAGTCTTTCCCCACCCCCTATTTAGAAGAACCAGTTAGCTAAATGGGTTTTAAAGTCGCAGATCTCTTTGACATGTCATTCGAAAGTATTTCAATACAGTGAAAGAGTACAATAAACCAAAAGACTGATAATAAAAGTGAATGGTCTGAACCCCTAGAAATCACAACCAAACAGCAATAAGTATGAGTACTTTCGAGACCTATCGCTTATTTAATAGCTGCTTTTTAAATTTATGCAAAGAAATAATAATTCCATTATGATTTTTGAAATTATTAGGGGGGGAAAAAACTGACTGGGTGGGGAAAGAATGGGCCGGCCTACTTTTTCCCCGGGGAAAGAATGGGCTGGCCCATTCTTTCCCCGGGGAAAAAACTGACTGGGGGGAAATTCCGGCCTGTTACTAGTGTTTCCCATAAAGAGGAATAGCAGGGGGGAGCACCCTGCTGCCCTAAAGCTCCCCCCTGCTGGCCTAAATCTCCCCCCTCCTGCCCTTATTTTCGTTTTAATATAAAAAAATAATCATATTTTAATTTTACTGTATAAAATAACTTTTTTGTTATCCCAATGAATCATATGCTCTACTGGAAGCCAGTGGAAGCTATTCTAACCTTTTAACAGACATAAAATCCTTTATCTAACTCACATTTGAAAAGTCTGTTCTAACAAAAGTGCCCTTTTGGGTGAATTTCACGCATCAAAAGTGCCCTTTTTCTGGCCAGCACCCTGCCCTTTTTTCAGGCTGTGGGAAACACTAGTTACACCGTTACTGCTGATGACGTCAATTTGTAACGAATCCAGAATACTTATACTGTACGTAAAGTAAAGAAAAAAGAAAAGAATAAAAGCAACAACAAAAATGCTATGAATCATCAGCACGTGAATTGCCCTCTCTCTCTCTCTCTCTCTCTCTCATACACTCACCCTCATTTTGGCACACACACAAGCGCGCGCACACGCACGCACTTATAAAGGTCTTAAGGGGTCCTAGAACGTGCCAAATGAGGAGTAGACAAATAATAGGCTTTTTTTTGTACACAGACATCAACTCAAACAATATGCTGTCTACGCACACGGACCTAAATTAAACAATGAAACAGGTATGGCACTCCATGCCTGTTTTTATTTCAGAGGTAAAAAAAGAAAATAGCACAAAAAAGAAAAACGAGCACGGTGACATATGCTTTTTTATCAATTATAAGTTTCTATGCAAAATTTCCTTCAAATTAATAAGTTTTTTGTTTCTGTAGTTACATTGTGTGACATTTTTTATTCTAGATTTAAACGATTTTTTGGCCTTAATGTTTTTTTAAAATAGATTTTTGCTTAAAAAATAAGCTACGTGCATTATTTTCGCTGTTTTTTGTATTCTTTTATTAGCCAATAGCATGTAGCATATTCCCAGGAAAAAATATGGCATTTCTCACTTTCAACTTTATAAAATATGAGAAATTGATATTTTGAAAAACTCATATTTTACGATTTTTAAAGTTTAATAACTTTTTAAAAAGCACGGTAAGGTCCTGTTATTTTTGTCAAAATAGATGAGTTTTGAGCTATTTTTTAACATGTCAAAAGATGGTAACTTTTTGGACATATGCTGGTGAGTCCGGTACTACCTTAAGGTCTAAGATAAAAAAAACTCCTAGCAAGGTTAGAGACCCAAAAATTATCAGCGGATACATCAATTTTCTGCGATGAGGTTTCTGATGTTAGTTTGTGGTTAATCCTTCATCATTAAAGGATTGCTTTGAAAATGTAAATATCATAGCATATTATTTGCAATAAGCATTAGGTAAAAAAGATTGATATGGAACCTAAGCAAATTGTACAGCAGGCATATAACAGTTATTGGAAAAAAGGTTTTTTACAAATCTGTTGGATAGGCTTTTGATTGCTACTTAATTAATATGTTAGTTGTTTAGTGTTATTTATTTTTTCTTGTTTAAAAGGTAGATGGAAGTTTTAAGATAACTTTCTTCCAAGCCTGTTTGTTTGTTTGTTTTGTTGCTTTACGTCCCAAGTCAACAGCTATGGTCATGGCGGGACGGTCAGTTCATCTAACCACACTTTTTCCTAGGCAAGCTTGAACAAGCTGTTAAGCAGTACTTTGAGCACATACTTTCGCTTGTAACTGACAACAACCCTTCTTGAATGATTCAGCGGAAGTGAGGAGAATGACCTTAGAAATTATTTCATGATCAATCTCCACGAAAGTATGGGACCGGGCAGGGATCGAACTCGCGATCCCTGGAACTGCAGTCAGACTCGCATCTGCTGCCAGGCGTGTTACCGACTGCGCTACGAGGCTCGGTCATCCAAGCCTGTGATTATCCAGAGTGTGTAAGGGGCCAAAGCTTGTGATTTTTCAGGGGGTGGGAGTCTGGACCCTGTCCCCCCCCCCCCCTCCACACACACACATACACCTCTGAGTCTGCCCATGAATCACCTGTCAGATCAGAATGTGAGTATAAAAAATCTGATTCATTGTTGGAAACAGACACCAAAACAGAATTTCTCACACCTTGCTAATAACTTCCTTAACTCTTTGCCTACTAGTGTTGTCTGCGGATAACCTTTGCAAACAGTTTGGATCCAGATCAGGCCTGACAAAACATAAGGCCTGATCTAGATCCAAACTGTTTTACACTCTGATGGTACTAGTTTTCCTGAAAGACTCAAATAATTTTTCAAACAACATAGGTCCAGCTAAGGAAAAATTGCAATTATTTTCTTTCCCAGCAATCTAAACATATCTTTTTGGGTGCTCAAAAGAACCGTCTCATTGAGACGGTTCTTTTGAGTACCTCAAAAATAGACTGAAACTTTTTGTTTATCTAAACAGGTGTCATACAATAGGTCACCATCAGCCTATTGGTCTGAAATTCACTGATTAAACTGTACTGTTGTTTACAAAAAACTTAACTAGGCCACCAAGCATCTCTTTGATGCATAACTTGTTAGTTAGCAAAAACAGTGACTTTAAGATGTAAATACTAGTATCTAAAGTAAGTAAGGGTGCAAAGATCAGGAATTGATACAATCAAGTACCATACCTGATCCAGAATACCAACAGGGAAGAAACAAACACACAGTAAGACACCACAAACAAGAGCCAAGAGGTAAGCCTACTAGTGTCCTCTGCTGATAGCAGGTGACTACAAGGTACATATAAACAGATAGCAAACACAAGACAGAAAAAACATAAAAGATCCACAAAAGAAGTACCGCCTTGGAACGGTCAGTAAAATATTTTACTGGAGGGCTTAAACGGTTTAACAGTGCACCAACCTCACCCTTAGTTCAGATGTGGATCAAGACACATAGATGTTTGGTTTACATGAAAGACCCCTAACTTATCAATGCATCATCTCCTAGAACATATAAATCAAGATATAAAAAGGAGATAAAGCAAAGATAAGGACTCAACAGTAAATAAAACTGAATACCGAGCAAAAGAAATCCAACAGGTAAACCCCATCTAGTTATGATGTATAAAATTGTGAGGGGTATGGTACCAGCAATCAATGCTGATGAGGTATTTATTCCTATTGGGAACAAAAGACAGGTTTAGATAGACAAAAGTTTTGAGCGTAAAATTGTAAATATTTTCTAATCCATCAGTTTGAACATATGTTTTGAGTGCTCAAAAGAACCATCTCATTGAGACGGTTCTTTTGAGTACCCACAACATATGTTTTGGTTGAGAAATAAGAAAATACTTTTTTGGTACGCACTCTTAAGTCCTGAAAAGACAAATAAAGCCTAAAACTCATCAAGACTATTACCATCAAACATCATCAGTAAATATACTTTTAATAATTGGGAGTGCTATAAAGTACCAGCATCAAACACAGATCAACATAAAAACTCTTGCTTTGTGAAGACTACTCTTGTGTAGTCTAATTTGGTGCATCTGCTAATTTGACCCATTCCAATATTATTCCCCAAACAGCTCTAAATCATCAATTGCGGTTTAATAGTATGAAACAAATCAATAAGTATATGACAATAACATTTTGTAGTGTGAATCCAAATTAAATATCAAAATAATTAGAAATAATGTTTTTCACTAAATACCAGCCCCCCCCCCCCCCCCCCCCCTTCACAAATCTGGCATTTAGAAGGCTATTTTGTCAGTGACGGTAATAACTGCCAAGAATATGTGCTGCATTGATTGTAGAAACCCAAAACGTGTATCAAACCCAACAAAAATACTATTTGTTCAAGGCAACCAAGAAGATAGGCACAGGCTTATAATTCTATTATTTGCTTAATATAAATTGTGAAACTTTGCTCATTTTGTTGAAAAATGATTTTTATTCACTCTGATATAACGCTTAAATGAAATATATGTGTGGTTCCTGTTGCCTACCTACCCTATTTTCTTAACCCTACCCTAAACATTAAAATGGTCTTTGGAGAAAAAAATACCTAAAATGGGCACTTTTTCAGAATTTGTCACGATTTTCTTTGTTAAATGTTACAATAAAAATAAATAATTCTGAGTGGACCAGTTAACACGTGCAAATTCAGCTCAAACTCTTAGGTGTGCCAAATTAGCCTACAGCGCGGTACATTCATCAGACACCCACATTCGCATAGAAATGAAAGTCATTACCTTAGCCTCCTATCGTTCGCAATTTTAATTGGGGACCCATTTACAAATTATATATTAAATGACATTGTTTCTAACATTCGCTGACAGTAAACAGCTTTAAAACAAATGTCCATACTTATGCAACCAGCCGATAATAGCGTGCACACGCGCGGTTAATGTACCAGAATTGGTCATACAGAACCGTAATTGCTAACACAGACACTTGGGGTCAGTAGACAAAAACAAGCCCCCCCCCCCCCCCCCCACCTTCATCCCCCATTAACTTTTGCATTCTTTCATTTAAAATATGATATTTTGTATGCTCGAAGTTATACAGGTGTTAGAAAAAATGACCTGGAACAAATGGAAAACATTTGAAAAAAATGCATATTGCTCACGATGATAGAAAAAAACACATTGTTTTTTCTATCATCGTGAGCAATATGCATTTTTTGGTATAACTAGAATTTGTCCGCCATAATTTGTTTGGTTCATTGGGCAAATGTGCTTGAACATAGATTACATGGAAGTAGTGTAAAATGTTTAACATCTATTATGATGGTTAGGGTTAGGTTAGGGTATTGCTTGGTAGCTGCTATATTCAACCTAGCTACTGAAAGAATGGGTCAGATAAGTGGCGGACATATTCTATAGTTGCTCCGTGATTGCTAACGATTTGTCCGAAATAGAATGTCAGACGAAGAGCTGACAGTTGAATTATTGTGTAACAATTTAGTGTTTAGTGTTGTTTTGATGATAATCTGGGTCGAGTAGTTCTCAGCATTAGACACTATCATACAATATACTGGCAAGTGATGGGTTTTGTTTTCTAGTACAACAAAATGCATCATGCTGTTGAGTATAATTTCAAATTTAAATTATAAGAACAACCTTCGCTGACATTGTTTACATCGGATGCTTTCTCCGGAACTCTTCGGCCAATTTCGGGTGCACACTATTCGGCGGGATCCTCGGTTAAATTATCCGGGATCCGTTGGTTCGACATGAATCAGATTTTATAAAGGTATCAGTTTAAAGAGGAGTAGATCTAATATATATAACCGATGTTGAAAAGAAAATGCGAATATTTGTAGATCTATTTTTATATGATTTTTTAGCCTGCTAGCAAAAATTGCGGAATCCTCGAAAATACTGCTTATACCATCCGGGACACATGGGGCGATGTTGATTCGACAAGATTATGTCAATGTCTACAGATCACATGTTTATAAACTTGGTAATAGTTTAAAGACAAGTTATTTATCTTTCAGATGAAGTAAAGAAACTGCGAAAATTTGGAATTTTGGTATGATTTTTTTATTTCCAAAATTTTCGGGATCCTCGAAATTTTGGTTAAAATTTTGCGGTACGTTTGGGGGTGATGTTGATTAGACATGGATATCTCAATATCTACGCATCAGATATTTATAAACTTGCTATCAGTTTAAAGAGGAGATATTCACCTATTCGGAAATGTTAAAAGACAAATCAATTGATTATTTGCATTAATCTATAATGAAACATTTTCCTTATATATAAAGCTGCATATCTGCTAAAACACAGATGATGTGATAGTAGTGAAAACTAAAAATTAAGCAGTTGAAAAATTCTTAAAGCTAATTAAATATTCAAAATGGCGGCTAGATATCGGCCATATTGAATTCTTTAGATGCCCATAACTTGCCCATTTTTCAACCGATTTTGATGATACTTATATCAATATTCATGGTTCATAGAGCTCTTTCTGATAAAATATACTTATTATTAGGGTTGCTGTCACCTTTAAGTTTACTTTGTTCTGGGAGTTTTATATATTTTTCATTTTACTTAATTATCAAATTATATTAACTGAAAAAATACTGCAGTTTGTGTTGAAATTTTTTTCTGGAGCATGCGATTGAGTAGGATTCTTCTTCTTCTTCCAAACCAAGGGTAGAAATCTTCTCCAGATTGTATTATACCCTGTATAAAACTGCGATGCCTGATAAAAGCAGATAAAAACACCCAAGTTCCCCATTTTAAACTATTTACAGGTAGCTGTGGATCTAGATGGACATCTGGAGTGTGGGATGGAGGTTTGCAAGGGTATCCATGAATCCCTGAGGGCTCTGGGGGTCGGTGATGTGCGTTGGCAACCGGTTCCAGTCGCTTATGGTCCGAGGATTCTCTACTTGTAAATACGGTCGGCCGTGGCCGGCCGTATATATAAACTTTGTGCTAAAAATACATCAAATTCAGGTTTTGACCGAACCTTTATACCGTGCTCAGGCTAGTTTTTATGCGCTGCCGAACAACGAGCGGGGTACCAAATATCGTGGGTTAACCTACAGCGCGAGGCAGAACTGTCCGTGAATCTGTAGGCAAACTCGTTTTCGAATTTGATCTGTTAGCATAGCCGTCGTGCGGTCCATTGAAACACCCATAACCACCCAAAACCATCCCAAACCCCACCAAAGCAGCACCGTACATATAATGCGCTAAATTTCTTTTTTGGAAACCTACGGCCTCGAAATACCCCAAACCTACCAAATACACCCCAAACCACCCCAAACACCACCAAACCATCACCGTACATATAATGCGCTAAATTCCTTTTTTTGGAAACCTACGGCCTCGAAATACCCCAAACCACCCCAAAACACCCCAAACACCACCAAACCATTACCGTACATATAAATGCGAGACAATTTTTTTAAGGACACTCACCGCGGCCTCTTCGTGGGGGCTAGGGGCACGTGCCCCCAGCCTCCCCCAGTCCGGCACTGGCATTGTGCAATAATATATACAGTGATAGGGCTAAACGACCGCCAGCTTTTTTGAAAAGCTAATACTTGTTATTCAATAGACGTTACCAGGGGCGGACTTGATTTAGGAATTTTAGAGTACTCGGCGTACGCCAGAACAGTCATCTAAAACAAGCAAAACTGGGCACTTTGGAGTACGCCAGAGTAAATCAAGCGATTGCTGTTTGAATTGTGAAAATATAACACAATCCGATTGCTAAGAAGAAGAAAAAAGAATGACAAAATACATGTGCTTTTAATCCCTTTTAATAATTACCATATTTTTTCAATATGAATAATCATCAGAACTTATCTGAAACGACAGAAAAATATCTCAGTACAGTGTAGGCAATGCTCCGCCATTTTATTTTGGAACAGGTCACGTGACTGTTCTGTCTACACCACCTTGGAAGACGGAGTAGCTGGAGTACGCCGGTACAGATGTTCCAGCACCACTTGATTACTGTTCTGCCTGTTCGGAGTAAAAGGAGTAAAGGGAACAGCTAAATCAAGTCTGCCCCAGTCGTTATACGCGTAACGGAAGTAGAGCTTTATGAACGGTCTCCCTATTTACCGACAAGAACCGACAAGAGCCGACAAGAACCGACAAGAGCCGTCAAGAGCCGACAAGAGGCATTTTTATGCATTTTTCAATTAAAATACTACTTATTAGATCCTATTCATGCGTTGTTTATCTAAATTAGCCATAAAATTGTTTTTGCATCCCACTAAAACAATGACATTGCAATACTCCATACTTTTCCCTACTTACCGACAAGAAGTTTTTTGGGAAACAACACAAAACGTGTCACACTCAGAAATAATCAATAGTTATCTTTCTTTGTCTCTTACCCGTCTCTTCATACACACTCATGGTACCGCAAATGTAAAGAATCTCTTTCTTGTGTGAACTTATTGAGTATAACTTGGGAGTTTCGAAAATATATTTTTTATTACTTTGCTGAACTAGGTCACATATATTTCAACAGCAAGGCAAATAAAAATAATAAGAAGAATAATAATTCCAAAAATACGGACAAAATTAAGAGAGAGAGAGAGAGAGAGAGAGAGAGAGAGAGAGAGAGAGAGAGAGAGAGAGAAGCTATCTCAAATCCAAATTGGTGTCAAAGCTGACTGATGGGGCCATCAAAGCTAACCTCAAAGCTCAAGTTTTGATTAATAGTAACTCAAACTGAGTGACACCAATTATCCCCGGGACTGGCGTGCGTTTGTACTAATTAAATAAATGAAGTAAGGCTTGGTTGACGAATTCAGGTCATTAACAGCAAGCGATGGGGCTTGGCTTGGCTTTGATTAAAATGTCAAACAACTAGGCCATACTATAAAATCTGTGCAAAATCTTGCATCGATGCATTTGTGTTTTCTAAGCACAAGTGCTGTCATTCTGTCATTCTGACAATTTGGATATTGTCTCTGCTAGTTATTTTGACGCTTGGAGCTTTATTTCGACTACCTTTACTTAATTTTTGGCAAAATTGGATTTAATTTTTTTCCACATTTATTTTGGATACTTTGACTTTTCTTTTGTTAATTTTTTTTATCAACAATGTCTTTTCCTTGTGGAAATTGTGGTGGAAATTGCACCACTGGCTGTGTCTTTTGCGAAAACTGTGAGGTTTGGTTCCACTACAGCTGTAAAAAACTTCAAAAAAAGCAATTTAATGAAATTAGCAAGAAGAAAAACAATGCTTGCGACTATATTTGTTCCAAATGCACCAAAACGCCCGAGGGAACATATGATTTTGATAAAAGTTTAAAACGACTGGGAAATTATGCTAAAAATGGAAATTTGGAAGCTGGAGCAAGTTTGGAAACGGTTCTGCTCCGAAGTGAAAATCTCACGCCAATTACCAATAGGAAAGATTTGGTATACTCGGCAAATTTAATTGCGGACCGCGTTTCTGAACAAATTTTAGCTAGTTTGAATATGTCCGTGGCAAGAAGAACTCCGATTTATGTGTCTGGAGACGGTAACTGTCTGTATAATGCAATCTCTGTTGGCATTTGTGGAAATGAATCTCTTTCGGCAGAAATACGCGTAAGGACTTGTTTGGAACTGATCAAAAATCGGCACGCGTACCGAAATGCTCCAAACTCGCGGGAGCTATTCTTTGTCTCTCCAAATTATGACGATGCGGTTACGTCTTCTGCGTGTAAGGGCAAGTTCGCGTGTGCGTGGGAAATGCAGGCTGCCCCAACGGTGATAGGCCGTCCCATTCAGTCCGTGTACCCGCCGCGAAATGGCCTTCTTGACAAGGCCATTGGTATTCTGAACACCGTGTTCACGCCAGTGTCATCAAAATCCAAAAAAGAACCTTTGCTCATCATGTGGTCAAACGCTGTGTTTTCTTTCGTCGGATCCTGGTTGCCAAACCATTTCGTGCCGTTGGTTGACACCAAATCGGACTCAATTTTGGACATTTACGATGTTGACGCGTTTCCGCCGTTAAATAGTACCGTGAATGAAAGCTGCAGTGCTTGCCCTACGATTTTTGACGAAACGCCAATTTTGAGGAATCAGGAAGTTTATGACTGCACTGATACCGAAATTGCCATGTCCGAATCTGCAACTGTCTCTGAAAGCGCTGAAAGTGCAACCCTGTCTGATAGCGCCGATCATGCAGCCGTGTCTGGGACTGCTAAACATGCAACCGTGTCTGGGATTGCTAAACATGCAACCGTGTCTGGGACTGCTAAACATGCAACCGTGTCTGGGACTGCTAAACATGCAACCGTGTCTGGGACTGCTAAACATGCAACCGTGTCTGGGACTGCTAAACATGCAACCGTGTCTGGGACTGCTAAACATGCAACTGTGTCTGGGACTGCTAAACATGCACCTGTGTCTGGTATAACAAAACGTGCCAAATTGTCTCTGCGATCAAAACGTACAACTGTGTCAAATGCTACCGTGTCTGGGAGTGCTTATATTGCAAATGAGTCTGGGAGTGTTAATATTGCAAACGAGTCTGAGTGCTCCATACATGCAACCGGGTCTGAGAGCTCCATAAATGCAACCTTGTCTGGGAGCGCTGAAAGTGTAAACCTGTCCGAGACCGCTGAAATTTTGTCTCTGTCTGAGAATGGGACTGGAATTCAGTCACCGCATCTACATTTTGGATCTCCAATCGAAACTTTCAATTCTCTTCAGGAATCTGTAGAATCTTTTGATGCGAACCCGTCCCTTCTTTTGGCTGATAACACTATTTCGGACAGTGAAACCTCAGAAATTTTGGAATCAAAATCACCAACCGAAAAATCGTTGGATTCACAATTTAGTCAGCATTTCACGAACCTCTCTGAAAACAAATTCATTTACACTAACAAAATCATCGCAAAATTGTCATCTTTTTCTGAAAATGAAGTTCTGCAAGAAATGCCCAAATGCAAAAAAGAAAATGTTTACTTTTTGTTGGACAACTCTGAAAATATTGTGAAAAAAGAGAAAGGTTTTAATATGGAATTTTGGGATAACTGTGGAACGTGGGCATCCAAGTCTTTATCTGTCAAAACGACATATTTTGTCAATTTTAAGGCCGAGTGCCGTCAGTTTTGAAGAAAGCTTCAGTGTATGGCATAGAAATAAAAAAGAACTTTGTACCTTTGGACCCGCAGCCTGACAAAAGTGAAATTTTTGTACTAAAACGCTACTATGGCACTTTGGAAAGAGACAGTAACTACAAAAAACGAATTTCTTGGTTTGAACATATGCCTGGTAGCAGTTCTGATAGGTATAAAACGGTATCTTTAGTGGAATATTTAGGAAATTTTCCGGCCGACGAGGGTTCAAAACACGGCAATGCCAGAAAAACGAAACAGGAGTATATAAGGACTTCACCAATAACCAAGAAAAATATTTTGGGCGCCCTCAACAACAAACAGCCAGTTAGGGAAATCTTTAAGGAACATTTTGATTCGGAACATGCACCGCGTGATACTAAAATGGTTGAAAATATGAAATCAAATTATCAACAGATGCTAATCCTGGAAATCGCCAAAACACAGCTGATGATATTCAGACCATTTTGAACTTGACGTCCGTTGAAAATCCATTTGTTCGGGAAGTTGTGCAGCTAGCAGGGAAACCTCCAAATTTGATCTGCTACACGGATAATCAATTAAAACATCTTTCAAAAGCTTGTAAAACGTCTGTCATCGGCATCGACAGAACTTTTAATTTAGGCCCTTGCTTTGTTACTACGACGGTATTTCAAGCTCAAAATTTAAAGCGGAAAGGAAAGGACGTCTAGTAGATAATAACCAAGATCTTTAATATATCTGCACATAAGTAGACCTCTGGCACAGCCTAACAGCCTGTAAGTCAAAACTTTAGTGCAGTAGGCTAACATAGCTACACTCTTGACACCTCTGGCGCGGCCTGACAGCCCGTAAGTTAAGACATGGATTGTACGAGCCTAGTAGTAACCAAGATCTTTAATATATCTGCACATAAGTAGACCTCTGGCATGGCCTAACAGCCTGTAAGTCAAAACTTTTGTGCAGTATAGGCTAACATAGCTACACTTCTGACACCTCTGGCACGGCCTTACAGTCTGTAAGTGAAACAGTTGTGTGCAGCTTGTTTAAGTAGTTTTTTAATAAGTGTATAATAAAACAAATCTATAGTGGGGAAATCTGACCATCTTCTCAAAATTTGACAACATGGCCCACCACCTGATGAGACTCACTGAGGAGTCGAAATAGATTTATTTTATTGAAATATTACATCTATCCTATTATGTCAGTTGCAATTATAGGATACAAAATAATAAGATATAGAAAATTTCCATCATTTATACTTCCAATATATAATCAAAAGCTTCTTGTCGGTGTACGACTGGTCTTAACTTTTTCTTGTCGGTAGTGCGGAAATAAAGCGGACGCTGCTGATTTGGCCGAAAAATCTGAATAAATCTGAGTCAAAGCGCTACTTTTGCAATCATAGGACACAAAATAATAAGATTTTCAGAAAATTTCCACCATTTATACTTCCAACATATAATCAAAAGCTTCTTGTCGGTGTACAATTGGTCTTAACTTTTTCTTGTCGGTAGTGCGGTAATAAAGCTGACGCTGCTGATTTGGCCGAAAAATCTGAATAAATCTGAGTCAAAGCGCTACTTTTGCAATCATAAGATACAAAATAATAAGATTTTCAGAAAATTTCCACCATTTATACTTCCAATATATAATCAAAAGCTTCTTGTTGGTGTACGGCTGGTCTTAACTTTTTCTTGTCGGTAGTGCGGTAATAGAGCTGACGCTGCTGCTTTGGCCGAAAAATCTGAATAAAAGCGCTATTTTTGCAATTATAGGATACAAAATAATAAGATATAGAAAATTTCCACCATTTATACCTCCAATTTATAGTCAAAAGCTTCTTGTCGGTGTACGACTGCTTTTAACTTTTTCTTGACGGTAGCTGATTATACGCGGCCAGCTGTCACTGTTGAGTCGGTCCATTATTTGGTATATATCTGCTTCAAAGTTCTATTTTTGCAAATAGTGGATATCTAAGAACCTATAAAACAATTTTTCAAACTGCAAATTAGTGAATTAATATATAAAATGCCTCTTGTCGGCTCTTGACGGCTCTTGTCGTTTCTTGTCGGTTCTTGACGGTAATTAGGGAGACCCCTTTATGAACGAGGGGAACCAATCTACGCTTCATGGGCGCGTGTTCGATTCGGGCCTGTTCCATTAGCAAGTTGCAAAGTCACCAGCAGCAGTGTCTTTTACTGTTCTTTCTCAAACTCCCCGTCGATCAAGCTACTTCCTAAATTCCACCATTGTTTGAGCGATGTTGATATACCTTGGATACCGGATTGCTTCTAAAAACGAAAAGGCCAAATAGATACCTTGCCACTGAGCTAGAATCCAAATCAAACCTGGAACCTTCGGATATTCTAGGCTAAGTGTGATGAAATAACAAAATGTAGATAGGTCAGTTTCCATATGTCCCCTAGGCATTATGTGCATTGACTTCGATTGAAGAATACGGTTGTATGACCTATACATACTGCTGGGGAGGAAATTAACTCTACCACTGGTCAGTGTGCTAATGAGCTAAGTCTTACTTGAATATGCATATTGTTTACGTTTTATTTGCTTCCAATGGATCACCTATGTACAAATCTTTAACTAAAACAAAAAATAACCAGAGCTTGAAATACATGAAACACTGAAAAGAGTGGCTTCAGCAAATGCAATATTAAAACACTACACAAGTTCTTCTTTAATAAGTGTAAATTGCCATGCGATGATTCTAAGCCTTTTTAAAAGCTAACCTTGTGAAATATATGCCTGATCATGCCCAAGCTCTGCGGGTGGCAGAGTCATACCCGCAGTTCCGAGGGCTGCTCCGGAGATGGGATGGTCTTGGATGTGGATGCCCTCTGTGTTGTGCCTAGTTTTATTTTTTGCTTTCTGCTTTAGATTTGCTTTGCTTCGCTTCGCTTCGCTTCGCTTTGCTGTTATTTGCTATTTGCTTTTTGCTTTTTACAATAAATGTAATCTGAGCCTGTGCATGGGATTTCCGACGGTGGGGTATGAGCGACCAGCAAAGCCTTAGACCAGCCTGCGCATGCGCGCAGTCTGGTCGGGTAATTTCTTGTCGCTTGAGTGTTATGTGACTATTGGGCTGCTGCCTGGGTGTCGTTTGGGTTCTGAGTCGGGGGGGGGGGGCTGTGTGGGCTTTTCTGGGTCTGCGCGTGTCGGGATGCCACATTATTGGAAGTCACATGCCACGGCTCTAGATTCCATTATCCCATCCTTTGTACATTTGAGCCTTAAAAATTTTCGCAGTCAAGACTACCTCATTGAGTAAAGTCTTGCTTTTATTTTTCGCCTTTTTCGTTTTTAGGGCCCCTACATGTCAACAGGATGTGTGCTTACTTTGCAACTTAAACTCTGCCGCACTGACTTTCTTCCCTTGAGTCTTTAAGAGAAGAATTTATCTTACCCTTTGAGTGCTACTTGCTTTTAGAGCTACTTGCTTTTACTCTAGTATACTAGTCTCTTAACCCCCTATTTAACCTTTTTATAGAGATATAACTTTTAAATAATTTTGTTTTTTTTAACACAAGTTTATTTTCAGTCTTACAATGTATATATATGTTTATAATATTACTTTGCATGCTCTGTGATATATTCTATGTTTGTTCTCTTTAAATTTGTTTGTCGAAGTAAAAGCCCTACAGGGCTTATGTTACTTGTTATATGTATGCTGGGATCCTGGTTTATCGCGGAGCTAACTAGTCATTGTGAGATTAAGTAAGATAAAAGCAAATGAACTTTTATTCAATTACTCCATATTGTAGATTAATCATTCCTATACGATCTTACCAGAAAAAGAAAATGTGTGTTGAATGATTCATTCCCAGATTGAGCGCTTCTCGGCAGCCATGTATGTTTTGATGACGTAATCAGGTCATCCTAGTTTATCGCGGAGTTCACTTAAATTTAAAAAAATCAAAGAATATGAAGCTAAATGCTTCAAAAGTCTCAATAAATGTTAAGGAACATTTTCCCATAAATATTTAACGCCTCAATCAATTCACAATACTTAAATTTTATCTTTAGCATCAATATAAATTGTTATTTCGATTTTTCAGTAATTTGAATGTATTTTACATTTTCAACACAGGGAGGGCACCTAAATTCACCGCCTCTCCCTACGAATTTCACTTTTGAACATAAATGAAGGTGGATCCAGTGAGAGCAATGATCGCATTTTGCGCATTTAACAAAAAAAGAATGACAAACAACCTCTGATTGCTCCTTACGACTATTTTCCAGTGCATTTTCATTTGAATGAACGTGTCTATACAAATTGACAGTTAGCGCTAAACAGCTGACAATTCTACCGGGATTTTTATTACGTTCCTTATAAAGAGAACATGTGACTTTTTGTATACGTGACATATGTCAGATACAGACGACAACTCCAGCTGAGGTAAACAAACTGAATCGCTTGTTTAAAAATACCCGAGCGGCTTTTATAAGGGGAGGGGTGGTGAACAGCAATAAAAAAGGGTAAACTTCGTAATGTATATTTGAAAATAATTTTACTCATCAGTTGACTTGACATATTGCTAACTTTACCTGGATTTTACGAGCTGGGGGCTTCCTTCAAATGTAGTTAGCGTAAACAATCGCGAGGGGGCGCCATGTGGGAGAAATCATGAGATTTGTTAAATCCGCGGTAAAACACGATCCGCGATAAACTAGGAAGGGAGTATATATTCGACGTAAAATAAATCTTCTATGTCTATGTCTATATCTTCTATACCATACGTGTAGGACTTTTGACTTGGGGACGTTTTGAATGTTAACTCAAAAAGAGGCTAGTTTTTGACGCATGCGCAACGTTTGCATTCTTGATAGGGAAAAAGCTAAAACAATGTCTCGATATTCACGGCCGCCAAATTCTTCTTTATATGTTCGAAATGTTCCTGATGGAACGCGGTAAGTATAAGAGAACAAGCCGGGTCCGTTTTAGTACTTTTTGGCAACCATATCTCGTTCAACAAGTCATCCGGAGAGTGAAAATGGGAAAGCTTTCAAGTTCGCACGTGCTCTAAAATTCTAGAACCTAGTCCCGGTTACTGGCCTTTTTGAATAATGCACTAGTCATTTGCAACCACGGCCCCCGAGGAATAGCGGGGATATAAATTTTTCCATATGCAAAGGCCAGGTAAAATCCCTGCACTGCAGGGACCTTGTTTTGGTCAAATCCCTGCTAAAGTCCCCCCCCCCCCTTATCAACAGGTAGAGGAAAGATTTTTATTTATAGATATACTATAAATTTATAGTACATCTATAAATGCATAGAAAAATCGTTCTATATATTTATAGAATCAACAGGTAAAATTGCGAGAAAATCGTGCATGTCGAAAACCGCAACGCGATATTTGGAAGAATGAACATCGATAAGGTAAGAATTCATATACTGGGATAATCAGTTTTCGCCAACGTAAGCAGATATGGCTCTGAGGATAGCAAAACAAAATACAACCTGACCAGAAAATGATTTTATCATAAAATTTCAACCTTTTATAATGATGTGTGATACCTTAGACCATCAAAATATGTTATTTAATTTTCAAAAACTTTGATTTGTTTGTGCACCCGTTTTTCCGCCATCTTGAAAATAGTAATCTAAGTTCGACAACTCTTGTTGACATGAAAAAAGAGGCCTCATAAAGGGTTGGATAGATAAAAAATCAATAGGTGTTATGAGACAAACCTTTTTTTTCTTTCACTGAACAAAAATTTTTGTTAAATTTTTATGATTTAATTTATTGTAATCAAAAATATTTCAGTCACATATTTTGTCAATATTCAATTTAAATTCAGATTGATTTGAACCCCTAGGTTCATTGGGATGCTACCACACAGACTGTAAATGAAAAAGTAGACATAAAAGCTTTCTTTTATGTACTTTAGGGATACATCAAGCCACTGCAGGTGAAAAATTGATATAATTTATCAAAAAATCATTTTAAGATATATGGTCCATACAGCTGCTTATTAGCCAGACCAATGATTCTGAGTCTTAACATTAATAAGAACCCCCTTATGATAAAATCAATGATTTCCCCACTTGGGACCCCAATACATCACTGAGTTTTCTTACCTCCATTGTGGGGATGTCAACGGAAATGAAGATGGAGGAAGCGATGTATTTACCAAATAAAACATATCAGGATCATAATTTAAAGATTGGGGTTAAAAAGAATTAGTGAAAATGGCGGGAAAACATTGATGCAGGCAAGTGACCATTATTTTATCACTCTGATAAGTATTTTCTTACTGCTTTTCAATTTAACAGACAGCTTTTCTTGTGCCCTTGGAAATTCCCTTTTCAGAATGAGCCTGTGACTTCACACAAGTGAGAAAACGGTGGGAATGTTCAATTGGCGAAAATACATTCTTGGCGAAATTAGCTTACTCCACTATAATGTACATAATAATTTTATTTGAAATGCCTACTTTTTGAGAAAACACAATCCACATTAATTGTCACCATCAATGCAGGCTACAAGCCCTTGATTTTGCCTAAACTTGTGGACATTTTATTACTTTTTTAAGTTTTAATCAGCTTCCACACTTAGGTCCTCCATTTTGAATTTGCTTGATCACGTGATGAGGCTGGATCTAGACTGGTCCAGTGGTTAATATGATTCGTCGTCGCAAAAATGAAAATACTGACCATAGTAAAACTACGAGGTCAAAAATATTATCCTTATAAAGCATCCGGATCTGGGGCAATTATTAACTCTCTGTGGCTCAAACTACCCTATCTTGAACATATTTCATGGTCAAAAATGTTTTTGAGCTGAAGAAGTTCTAATGTAAAAGTAAGTTGTCGGCATAATCATTTTGTCAAAAGCCCTTTCAGAATGTTAAAGGATAAGATCAAGTACAGTCTGAGGTTGCACATGCGAGCATGGACAATACTGTGACTTAACTGTCTAGCTTGCTGTTAAATAATCAATAAGCTCTGAAATAGTGTTACTTAGCCCGTGCAACTATCGCACTGAACAGGTATAATTAATATGTGGCCACGTGCAACACGATCCCAGTAATCTTGAAGTGGGCTCCAGATAAATTGACTGGCATAATTCTGGGTTGTTTTAAGTTTTAATAGTTCTCATTTAAAAGCAGTTAGATGCTCATATTTAATTTGACCACTCATGTCCAAAAGGGGCATATGTCATTTTACACAACCATATTACGTTAACAGTTATTTTGGCAGGAGAAAAAACTCTTTTCTGGAAGACCGTACTTATTTGAGGTCAGCCGCAGTATCTAATTAATTGTAAACCAGTCTACGATTTAAAGATGGCGCATAAACGAGTTTGAGAAAGGCTCTGTCCCAGAGTATCAACAAATTTCAGCTTTTTATTAGCTATTTCAGTAAATAAAACACCGTCAAACAGGAAAACTAGGGATTATATGCTTTTTGGCATGCAGCCTAATTCGCATTTTACACATCCTGCGCCAGAATCAACGGCGCAACAGTGTACCTTTAACCCCATACGTATTTGTGAACGCACAATCGGAATGCGGTTTTCATTTAAAACCAATTTAGGGACGATCTTTCTGTGATATCTATAAATTTATAGAACGATTTTTCTATGCATTAATAGATGTACTATAAATTTATAGTATATCTATAAATAAAAATCTTTCCTCTACCTGATCAACTGATAAAAGCAATATGACTGCAATCTATTCTAAATTGACATTCATTCTTCTTAATAGAAATTGATTGTCACGTAAACAGCCAGAACAAACAGCTCTCGGAAATGCAGAATTACGCGTATTGGTATGCATGTTTTTTCCCTGGGGCGCATGATTTTCGCTAGGCATGAGTCCCACGTCTGCATGATTTCATACGGCACGTGCTAAAAATCCAGTAGCTGAGAGATAAATACACACAGGGAGATCAAAAGCCCTTTGATATTATCGATAGCAACATGCTTTTCGATGTTGTTGTTGTTGTTATCAGCCTTTTGGCCGAAGTATCTCTCTGGTTAGGTCTAAGATTAGGCCTAAGAATGGATTTTCTGTTATGTCCCATTCTTAGGCCTAATATTTTGGGTCACATTTTGTTCAAATAGGAACAATCTAACATTTGACTCAAACTCTTATGAAAAGACCAATTTGTCTGGTGTAAAAATTGTTGTAATAGCAAGTCCCTTACCTCTAGTTGATGCTCACACAAAAAAAATGTCCAAAATATTGAAAATCCACTTTTGTAGAAGCAAATAATTATTTGTTTACAAAAAGTCTCCAAAACACAAATGTTCAACACAATGACATCACAGTTTTATGAATGGGTGAGGTCCTCCATGAAAAAGCATGCAGTGACCATTGGCTGTTTTACCTGTCACATGTCACATGCCAACTCAGCAGATTTTAACATGTGACCCAAACAGCCAATGGTCACTGCATGCTTTTTTCATGGAGGACTCAGCCATTCATAAAACTGTGATGTCATTGTGTTGAACATATGTGTTTTGGAGACTTTTTTGTAAACAAATCATTATTTGCTTCTACAAAAGCCTGCTCCTCCTCTCCCAGCCTGCTTCTCCTGCCCTTCGCCTCCTGCTCCTAAAGAAATTTGGCTCTAAATCACTCAATTATCATTGAAATATCTCGAAAAATTGCATTTGGGACAACATGGGTGTGGAGGGGCCTCGGTAGTATGAATAAGGGTCCAAACGCTACTATACGTTTGGTTAGAAGGCAAAACCATGCGGGAACCACCGTTTCTTGGACAACTGTGCAACGGGAGAAAAACTCTCACGCTTACAAACTAAGTTCAAATGTGCAAACAGCATGCTCTACGGATAGCTTGAACAATTGCCCGAAGCATAGCATTCTTAGATTTTCGAGTTTTGCGCTGAAAATTTACTTATGATTGAAAATGTGTCAACACAACTTACCGTGTTCCATTGTTTTGCCCACTGCCTGCTTCCCGGAAGGGCCTTCGCCTCACTTTACGTTCTGCTCTTTTTGGAGAAGGAGGCCGAGATTGGAGGCCGTGCTAGATAAGCAGCGTAATTGCGTAAATACGCAATTAAAATCATCAAAAAAGCAATTAAAATTAAGTGTGTGCGTACCGAAAAGCAATTCCGTTGATCGGTATGCAATTACATGCGATGTCATTGCGTACCATTTGGTCCATTTCGTTTCCATTTGTGTAATATACAAATGCCAGTCGGGTATTGATTTTTTTTACTAGAATGCGCACAGTACAATTCAAATTTTATGAATAAAATATCGCCACCAGTCAAGTATATTAGCGGAAAAACTTTGCAAAATGGATGCGAGCAACTAATGTCAACAAGGCGATGAGATTTACTTCATGTACAATAAAAATCCGCTAGTTTGATACTCAGAAAGGCAGGCAATGAGAGTAAGTATGTAGGCATATTCGCGATGGCTTCATTCAATAAGAAAACGTATGTAATCACTGCCAAAAGCGTGGCGTAAAAATATAAATAATAGGCAATTGTTTTTGCAAGTACGCAATTGAAGATAGCCAGGTTGCGTAAATACCCAATTGACCCAAAAGCTTATCTAGGGCGCTGTTCTTAATCATGGAAGCCATGTTAAATGGCTAAGTAATGTCAGTCTATTCAGTGCAATTGCCGTAGACACTAGGGAAATGCATTTTTATAGAAGTAAAAAGACTTCCATCTGCATAAGATTATACAAAACAGAGGACTGCTACCTACCTACCTACCTGCCTGCCTGCCAAAACAGACGAATGCAGCTGCTGTTCGTCTTGTTAATGAATAAAACAAGTTCCAACAGTTTAATATTTTATTTTGATAAGGCCAAACAAAAAAATGTGTGTTCAGGTAACAAGAAATTTAAGAATATACCAAAATATTTTGTTTTGTTAAGAAGGAACAATCCATTAATGCTTAAAGGGTTAAAATCAGTCAATCTAAAAATTATTCAGGCCAACCTTGAAAATATTTTTGTTTCCCCTAACCCGACCCCGTTATACTGGTATGGGTCGGTCGGTCGGAAAATTATTTTTTCTAACTTCTCAAATTGGATACCCACTATGCTTAATTGTATACAGTAAAGCCTGTCTTAAGAGGTCACTCAACAAAAGACATAAAATTGTTTGTTTTATCAAGACTGATTTTCGCATTTATGCAGGTCAAAAGTATTGTAGAATGCTCCAAGGGCATTCTGCAATACTTTCCATCTGCATTTAGCCAAGGTTGGGTGGTTGAAACCACCCCTGGTTTTAACCAGCGGTTTTAACCGGTTAAAACCGCCCCGGTCAATATGCAAAAAGTGGTCAATACTGGTCAATATGAATCTGAGTGGTCGATCGAAATTGTGGTCATTTTAGTGGTGGACTAAGATATTAGGTCAGGCTTTATGTTGGCATCTGCTGAAATTCCAAAGCTGTTGACAATTCCCCTTTGAAGGTGGCTGTTCACTGGGGTCTGTTTTTAATCTGTTCAGGACACTTTTCACTGTGAGATTTCAATGTCAAGACCTTAGCAACAGTCCAGGCACGTAACACTAGTCTATTTTTCATCAAAGGCAGAATACAATGACCATACAGGGATTTTTTTGCTTCTTATAGAGAAAAAAAATATGAATTTATGACGCTAGTTAAATTAATAACTTTACTGATGACAGTAGATAACAGAATGACCACACTTTCACACCTCAATATTAACACATACACAACCTGGTGTATTTTAAGCTCAGTGATTGGATAGGTTATATAAACTGGACACACCTTCTTCAGTCTGAAAGACATGCCCAGTATGCTGTCAGTTTTGTTTGTTCTGGAGTTATTAAAATGTTAAATTTAAGTTAACTCCTTGATATATTGGCTGACAGTTGTGTTTTCTTTACAGTTTTCACACCTTTGTCTTTTCAGATAAGAAGTCAGTTCACTTAGCATTTTAACTAATAGAGCATGACTACAATTTGTACATTATTAACTAACCACTTTGAAATATTGATTGATTTTTGTACTTTCTTTCAATTATCTCCTGCAATAATAAGATTATAAGATGAATTTGATAAGTCACTGATTTAAATATTTTTAATGACTATGAAAAAGCTACTTCTAAAAGTTATTTATTTTCAATACTTGCATTTCCTTTACTATTTTTAATTAAATTGTTTATAGAAAATATAATCAAATCTTTAGTCTGCGCTAAAAGTTACGGTAATGATTCAATCTGATTGAGACTGAAGATCTAAAACAATTGTCATTAATATTTGCTTGTTTTACGGCCTATTTAATACATTTAAGGCAAAAGCAACTCATGATACTCATGTATGTTAAATTAAGCCTGTATTATCTTATATTGAAACTATTTTCTAAGTCTGTTTATAGAATCCAGCAAAATGGGACAACTAATGCCAAGTATCTTCACATCAACCATGTTTTTTTCAATCGACCAATTGACCACCAATCGTCAAGTAATGACCGGTTAAAACCAGTAATGACCGCTGGTCTGGTCAATATGCTTATTGACCGGTCGATTGCCAACCTTGCATTTAGCACTCATTGTCTAAACGACCTTTGTTGTGTATATCTTTGAGTGGCCATTTAGGCAGGTTTTACCGCATAGTCTTACTATAGGCAATAGAATTAAATAAACAAACAATTTGCTAAGATAACACTGTTTACATTGGACACTTCTCTAAGTTTGCAATGAAACTAAAAAAAAATTCTTGACTGAAAAATTGAAATAGGGGCTTTTTTTCAGGGTCGCTCGGGTAAGGGGAAACAAATAGAATTTTGATTTAAGCCCCAAATGTATCGCTTCCGGCTAAAATGGAAAAGATATACGGTATGCATAAATTGGTGGGACCCCAACTTTTTTGGAGTGGAACTCCCACTTTTTGCCAGATGGGAGTCCTGGAGTCCTGTTTTCAAAATCCTAGTGAGAGCTCTGATAAAACACTTCTTCAACTTACTCTCAATTTGTTGTCTTTACACCATATTGAAATCTCGCATCTTGCGATACTTCAAATCCCGGCGAATATCCTGTCAAACAACCGCACTATATCCTGGTAAACCATGGTAAAAATGCACCGCTATTTCCCCCCCTGTTTTTGGCGGAAATCAAAAGCCTGGCATATCCACGGCACTATTGTGATACGTTGAAGGTAAAATCATGGTACTTTAGCCCTGCTATGCCCCCACTATCCCCGGCCCTCGGGGGACGTGGTTGAAAATTCGGTCTGTGGATCGTCAGGCAAGTGGCGATCTGATCTGATCCACGATTCATCAGTAACGATTCACAAATCAAACTACGAGTCACTGGTTAATAAAAAATAAGACTTCTGTTATGAAACGGACAGCTTTTTAGGTCTATTTACTAAGTAAATCAGCCCTTTCTGATAAACCAGAAGTACCACATGTATACAGTTAGTTATCAAAGAAGATAAACTGCATTTCCACTCATGTCTGTCAAGGCATGCAACAGAAATTATAAGATTTTATACTTTCCTGAACTTGGATAACCAGATATTCTGACAGAAGTATGCTGATTTCCGTGTAAGGCCCTTTTCCTTTGTCTAGAATTTCACTCACTGACAACATGTCCTGGGTCACGTAATCAGTTGTCAGCAAGCATCAAAAGAAGCCCTTTGAAATATATTTGACAATTGACAGCTGATGAAACTTTTGGCCCTGTTTATCATAGTAGATGTACCGATGAAGTGTTAACAAAATAGATCAGCGGAATTTGGAATACTTTACTCTAGTAAATAAGGATCTTAATTACCGATAATGGAGAGTGCAAGTACATGTCACTAACCTGCGAGAAACAAAGGTATTTAAATTAGAGACATTATTAATTAGAACCCTTGTCATAGGGAATATTTCAATGACCATTTTGTGAAAAACTTCCCGTTTCAGTTGAAAATATCTTTTTTTAATTGTTAAAAAAAAAAGATTGCGATCCAACGATTTCGGCAGTGACGAATATTCATACTCTATTTTATATTAAGATCCACAGATATCCGAGTACTCAGATACTCGCAGCAGCCCTATTGAAAATGACTGGTGCATAAGCCACATTCTTATCATTGTCAAGGAGTGACACACCCGGGGTAAACGCTAGCTATAACATTCAAACTTAGCTTAAGCTCTGTCCCATTTAACTAGCAATGACACAGGAATCTATAAGACTGCCCGGCTATATCTTTTGCCATTATAACCAGTCCAATTCAAGCAGTGATTTTATCATAATAAATTAAGAAAGTGCTATATATACAGAGTTCTCACTTGGATTTTGAAAATAGGAGTAAAAATGCTGTTTGCCAGAAAAATTTGGAGTTTTAACTTTTACCATACTTTTCTATTGGCACTTTTGAAAAAGTTGAGTCTGAATAAAAAAGTTGGAGTAAAATAATCCAAATTTGGAGTTAGTGAGAACTCTGATATAAATAAAATCTAAAAAGAATAAGCTTTCTGATGATATATGATTTATTGAACTACGTTATGTACTGCGTTATCGTGACTTCAATTTAGCCGACATCAATTTTCAGAATATGTGACAAATGGTGGACAGCGACCTCAAACAGATGCCTACTCTAAATATTCATAAAAAATTAAACAATCACACTACAAAAAATATTTTGACCTTACATTAATGAGGATAAATATAGAAATAATATCATTAAAAGAATCTGGCATTTCCGGCCGCGATGTGTAGCGATAGCAATGGATTGGCCTCTCCAGTGATTTTGTTACCTGCGCATCCTGCATCTTTTGCGCATAAGTTTTTATTTCAGCGAGTCCCGGGATGCAATAGTATTGCAGACTTGTCATTAAAAATAGTGTTTTGGACTCATAAGTTTGCAGTTGGGACTCATTCATATTGGAAACAGTGAGTCCCAGGACCCATGAGCCCAAAATTGTAAATGAATCACTGCCTCTCCTATCTGTCGCAGTGCAAAGTCAGTCATTTTTGAATCCATATTTCTCCACCAAATACAGGGCTTCCATTAACTTTCAAATCCAGGAAGTCCAGACTTCCTACCTTTGAAATTTGGAAGTCCCATTGATTTTTTTTGGAAGTCCCACTTTTTCTGTGATACGGTCGCGGTATGGCGGATTGTAAAACTTGCTTTGAAAAATACATATATATATTTCAGAGAAAAGTCTTCTTTGTTCCTTACAATGCATTTTTACTTTTAATTGCTTATAATGCTACAGAGGGGATGTCTGGTGTCTCCTGAATTGTCATGTAATCAGCCTAGATGGGAAAGAGAGAGCTGGTTGTCTTCCTGGTGTATTGTGATTGTTGTGTTGCTCTTCCTCACGATGCCACGGGTTTGTCTGCAGTTTGCGATTGTGGTATTTCCTGATCATACTCACTGTTTTTGATGCCCATGTTGTCTGGTCTTGGACTGCAGTAGGGTCAGCTGAGTATAGGATTTTCACCAATAACCCGCATCATGCTGAGCCTGAATGTAACCTGCATTCATATTCATGCGATAGATAGATAGATAGATAGATAGATAGATAGATAGATGGATGGATGGATGGATGGATGGATGGATGGATGGATGGATGGGTGGGTGGTTTGGTGGGTGGGTGGGTGGGTGGGTGGGTGGGTGGGTGGATGGATGGATGGATGGATGGATGGGTAGATAGATAGGAATTGGTTTGGGAGTGTTGTGTAGCAATTATCATTTTAAAAGCTTGTACTTGATTGATAACAATTATTTTTTAAAAGCTTGTACTTGTACAGCTAAAAAATTGCAACAACAAAAAAACAACATGACATTCGTTTTTAATGTATTGTATGTTCGTTGGTGTAGTTCGTGTGTAGAAGGAGCGTTCAAGTACTAAATTATCGCATGCGCAGGGTCAACAAAACAACACAGACGTGTAGAGTTTATAAATTTTATTCCACAAGCGTGCAAAGTGTCACGTCGGCACTTTCAATATTTCAAAGATTTCTAACTGTCAAACAAAACGGATACTGATTGGCCGTTTCGCTTTATTGCTCTCAGTTATTGCTCAGGGATTGGATGTCCGTCTCGCCAGAATGGTTTCTAAGGTCGTTGTCAAGATGTGTCGATGTCTTCACACCTGTTGGATGACACGCTTTAATAATTACGCGTCCGACTGAAGCCTACACGTGACACTGGCTGTCAATAAAACTATCGAAATCAGTCAAGTGGGACGTCCTAGCGTGGTCAATAAACAAAAGAAATGAGTTTCCAATACGAAGACGGGGCATAAATCACATAATCTGGTAAATGTGTGCGGGTTTTTTACTGCAGACAGGACGTCTCAATAACCATCTTTGGCCGTTCTAAAGAATTTTCAGAAGTCCGCGGTACGTCTTTGATGTGTCATTTCGGCGTACGCAGCCGATTTTTGGACGTAATATACGGCGTACGTCCGCCTAACGGAAGCCCTGCAAATATGCCTTGATTTTACAAAGGTCTTTAATTTTTGAATTAAATAATACCATGATTGAAGTTTATAGTCCCTGTGGCATATGGCATGTTTTTCTATATAGTATTTACACCAATAACTACCACATCTGGTCTATGAAGCAGGGAAAAAGACTAACAGGGGCCCAGTAGCCCAGTGCCCCTAAAATTTGGGCTGGGCCCCTTAAACTAAATGTTTAGGGGCCCAGCTAGCCCCTGAAAATTTGAAAAAGGGTAACTTATATATGTCAAATCTTACACTAGCTGTTAAATTTACAAATCTTCATTCAGCTGATTCCAAATAGTTTATATGGTTGAGGAATACAGATTTTGAGGGTATGAGTAAAGCAAATGAATTGTGTTGCAATGAGTTCAATTTTCTGCCGAATCCTGGCCCCCTAATTTTTGGGTTGCGCCCCCAATCATTTCAGTTTAGGGTCCCAGCTTGCTCCTGCCGAAAAAGTTAGTCTGTATCCCTGTGAAGTACCGGCAATACACGTAAATACAAGCAAATCGACATATACATTTACCAGTGTGTTAGGCGTGTTGACTGACTGAAAATCCCAATCTTCAAAAAAAAAATTGACTGAATGAAAATTCCCAATCTTCAAAAAAATGAATTTCGTTTATGAATTTCAGCCTTTGAGAACACAAGAAAAAATCCCTGTTAATGTAAAAAAAATGAGAGAAAAAGTGTATTTTTACATTATGCTCTGGGCTATGAAACGTGGGCCTCTAGACATTTAACTGGATTGACCCTAATGACCTATTTCAGAAAATGAAGATCACTACTCATGAACAGCCAGTGTTCGCGTTTAAGCCGTAATAATATCTAAATGCGCAGCGAAATTTTACGAAAATTGTTGGTACGCAAAATAGACAAGTAGCCTGTGTTCATGGGACGCAAGATCACATGCAGTCGACTTTCAACAAATTTAAGCCAGCTCAATAGTCAAGACAGTTAAAATCCTTGAATATCAGTCTTTTGTACTTTGCAATGCTTCAAAATCACAAAGAGACTGCTATAAAAAGTATTCAATTGTGTTTTTTCGAGATCTGTTCACAGCAACGGTTGAAATCAGAACGAGGCTCTGCTATAAATAATGATTTACGGTTTTCCCCAAATCCATTTGCTGGGTGTAAGATGGCGTTTGCCTCGAAGAATCACACTAGAAACAATTATTATTTCTCAGCCAAAAACATATGTTTAGGTACTCAAAAGAACCGCGTAACAGAAAATGATTTTAATATGTCTCAGCCAAAACTTATGTTGTGGGTACTCAAAAGAACTGTCTCAATGAGACGGTTCTTTTGAGCAACCAAAACATTATTCCTAAATTATGGATAAGTAAATATTTACAATTTTACGCTAAAATTGTTTATCTATAGAGTATGAT
>OZ026515.1:99711228-99786228 GCA_964019695.1 Loripinus fragilis
TGGTAGTGGCTCTAGCATGTAATGCATAACTGCTTACAGATTTATTTTCCTATTATTTACATTGCATTGGTATTGGTAAAATCTTTGTCATAATGAAATCAAATTATAATTATATTAATTATAATGGATTTGAAAGGACCTCTGACACTGTAACGATGCAGAATAGATGGAACAACAGAATCAGTGATGGTTGCGTATACGCACAAATAAACAAAGGTTTAGGTATTAACCTGGTCACCTATTCGAACCATGATACGGTACCTTTACTACTAATAGTCCCAATAAAAGGTCGGTTTGTCTGAGATGGAATTCATTGTGTCTATATTTATCAACGCTTGCACGATTTCGTTACTTTCCTTGAATATCTTGGAAATCTTGTGCATTTTTCAATATATAAAGGATGGAATTTCCCATTCTTGTTAGGGGACATTTTAAACATACTGTTGAAAGGTTCGATATAGAGACGCTATTTATAATTATAAAAGGTACGTGAAGTTATATATATTTTTACTGTGTTGAAATTGTACATGACAGGGCGATGGCGATTTGTGTTATTGCATTGAATCGCGATGTCTCTAGCATGTCACATTGTATTATAATAATAAGTCACTCGTTTTCTATTTTGTCGTCTGTTGAATCGGCCAGCATTCCGTGTATGAGTTCTTTCGTGTGTTATCAATAATGTCCCGTTTTTTCAGTGGAAATAGCGATTGTTACGCACTTGCGTATGAAGCTACGCACATGCGTAATGCCTAAAAATCTGCTTGGACCATTCTTGCGGCTATAGTAAAAGCTGTCCGGATGGACTCGTCGGGTTATTTCGGACAAAATTAGTCACAGGCCATGTCGGGCCTGCACATAAAACTATAATGGTATGCTGAAAGATTTATCAGGGACCGATAGGTGAAAAACAATTTTAGCAGCTAGATTTAAGTTGTTGTGATTTTATATGGCGTTGTTGGAAAGACGATTTAACTGCCAATGATAGTCGACTTTCTGTAGCGACCTGTATGTGTCACCTCGAGTTATATCTGACGCATATAAGAATAAGGGTTAGGTGCATACACTACAACACACTTACATAAATAAGGTGATAGCTGACATGTATGTTTAGAGATTAGGTAGGTTTAATGTTACACCAAAGTAAATGTAAAAATATTTGTTACACCAAAGTAAATGTAAAAATATTTGTTACACCAAAATAAATGTAAAAAATATTGTACGGTTTTACACACATAAAACAGCAGAATGTAATCTCTCAATATTGATGTAAATATGTTTGCCGAGAGGTCATAATTAGTTGTTTACAACTGATACGTTATACATGTACGAAATTAGCGCGTGGGCAGGGTGATGTTCGACGTAAACGTCCAAACGTTACATCGGCACCACACCGTTCAACCTTTTCCTGGAATTTTAAGAGAATTGGTATCAGTATTTGTAAACCTCGAAACTATCTAGATAACGTGACCTTGAAGGGAAAAAGGGCCACGGGATCTTGATGGTTCGGCTGCGATAACATCTCAAACCAGGGTGATGTTACGACAGTGTATTGGAAATTTTGTTACGTATGGGTTTGTTCATTTGGCGTAAGAGGTATTGTTTAGCGCTGACATAGGCCAGTCACTAAAAATACTTCTCTATTATATAATTTTGAGTGTGGATATTTAGAAGAGCCGATCCATCCTAACCGCATGGGAGCCGTTAGCCAAACACCCACGGGTGAGGGCTAATCGCGCGCTTATAGGGTTAGGCTGTAATTTAAAAGAGTAAGACCACTGAAATTATTTCTATTTTTGTGAACTTCAAACGAACAACTCCATTATTGACGCAACAGAGTGATTCTGAGCTTCTAAAAGTAGATTGTTTTTTGCAGAATCGTCTCTTGTGTCCCCTCCTACGTTGGAGGCTGAATGTTGGTGAGCCAAATGATTGATACCTGAGGGCACTTATTTGCTGTCCCCCTCAGGCCACGACCAGCGTGGATCAGGCCCAATTGTTACATCCAACCACGTAGAATAGCACGAGTTGGGAGCCAACCGGCTTGAATTGTTATAAGTGAATCTGACATCCCAACGTGGGGATACGATCAGGGACCGTTGTATAGGAAGAACCACTTATACTAATCTTGACGTCTAGAACGACGATCAATATTATGCGCAAGAAATACTATGCGAAACCAGTGACGACCAAAGTACAGGTTCGATCACCTCAGCGCCGATGGTCTGAAGTAGACAATGTACGACTAAGAAGACATAGTGTTTGCGAGACGCGTGAAATATCAACAGTTATAGTGTTCGCGGGACGCGTATAATCTCGAGATTTCTCCTCAATACGAGAACTGAAATATTAAAGGGCCCAATTTTTTTTTCTATGAGAACTTAAGTTATATGTTAATCATATTCTTTACATCTTTTATTTCTGACTAGTTGACGTACATCTAGAGCAGGACACTCCAAGATTGATTCTAATTGAAATGATCTTGGAGTGGCAACTTGCCCTAGTATAGGACGGTCAATTAGCCAGAAATAACAGCGTAGGTGGTGTCATTGTATATTAATGTGTTGTTGATTTTTTCTTAGTACATAAAGTACTAAAAAGTTTTTGCTAGTTGTGTGCATTATTTTTCCCTGGTAGCATCGTCATCGCATAAAGGAATTTTCCAATAAGATTTCCCCTCTTCCTTCCTGACCGGCTTTATGTTGTAACAGACACTTTGATAGGGTATATGCCTATTTTTCAGATGCTTCCCAAACTTCTCTGTGCATAGGATATCAGTATCCTTTTGAATAAGGCGCTTGATGTATTAGGAACGAATTAAGGTTATAATCAGCCACGCAGAACCCTACGATAAAACAGGAGACGCTATCAAAGGGGGTGGGGGTTAATAATTTGACTTCACCAAAACATTTAGAAATTAATTATTTTCACCTGTAAGGGCATTATATCATCAATACTCGATTACAAATCACAGTGAAAGTATTTTAAAGTCAAAACATAAGCATTTTAACGATTTTTTTCATCTGATTTGTTAACAAATATTTTGAAGTGCAACTGTAGTCCTTATCAACGGTGATGACAATGTATTTAGCTGGTGCTATATTATGCAGCAATGTACTATAACCATTCATCCATGCGCAAAGTACACCTGGTCAAGGGCCATGTACTACTTATTCCATTATAATGGGAAAAAAGATTTTCAAGAGAGCACACCAAAAATTCAAATGTTAATGTTCAGGCTCCCCAGAAGCCACATTTTGGGCTGTGGGATATCTCCCCCCCCCCCCCCCCCCGAGTCCCAACTAGCTTTTCACATATATCATGTTAAATATGAGAACACACTTGCGTTCAAAGGGATAAGTTGGGACTCCGGGGGGGGGGGGGGGGGGGGTGATGTTTTAAAAATATTTTTCTATTTCCTTTATGTATAATACAAAAAGTGACCACTTTAGCCTCAAATTAAAGCCGTACATTCATGGAAATCGGAAATAAAATGCAAAATCATACAATAGAGACCAAGAGCGAGCTTATATATGAAGATGGAAGCATTTGATTGACTTTATTTTTATCAAAACTATAGGCGGTGATACACCGTGACCCCCATAACCACCGTCAGAGATCCCTGCCCGTGTGCTGTATACATATAAAACAATTAAAATTATTTACAACTTAGAATGTTCGTTCCAGTCGATCAGCGAGCTAGCACCTGTCCCTTCGTGTCTGTAGGAGGGTTTAACTGTTGAGTTTCGTGCGTGGAACAAATGATGTTCATTCAGGAATGCCTCTAGTGGCTTATCACGTTTAATTGGGCCGTTGTTTCGGTGTAGTGTGGCGTTAAAGTCTCTACCTAGAATGAGTAGTACTATATTTGGTTATAATTTCATGGAGCTCATCAAGTGTGGAGGCGAATTCAATGCCACTGTCTTTAGGGCTCCTAGCTGGCATGTACACACATACTATGCAGACTTTCTCTCATATACTTTACATTAGAGCTAAGATGACGTCATTCATCAATATACGTTGATTGACAGGTATAACAACTGTCAATAAACAAGTTTTGAATAACGACGTCATCTTAGCTCTAAGAATGATATTCTGAAATAAGGTTTGTTTGGTAATTTTTTATTCACAGCCCTTGATACTTTACAACCACCTTTGACATCAACACCCGCGAAGAAACTATCGTGTGTTTTTGCCAAGATGTAGCTTTCAAAAATCTAAAAGTTCTAAACATAAATTTTCAGTCAATTGTGAATAAAGTTCAGGAGTTCTGCTGCCTAATTGACACTGAGAATCCGGACATTGTTATAGGTCCCGACCAAATCTTGGCTGCGGCCAGACATTTCAAGTAGCGAAATCTTCCTGGATGGCTTCCAAATCTTCCGGGCAGACAGAAAATCAAAAGCCTCACGAGGGGCAGGGGTCTTTGTCCTGGTGAGAAATGACTTAATCTGCTCTGAGCAGCCCTAGTTTAAAACAAAATGTGAGTTGCTCTGGGTTAAGCTAGAAATTATCGACCACAGACCACTCTTAATCAGAGCCTATTACAGGCCCAGAGAGGATGACTTGGAGGGTCTCCAAGAACTACAAAACTGTCAGCCAGGTGAGGAGCCACAGTGACAATGTATGGATTCTGGGTGATTTCCCATTGACTTGACCCAAAAGTGTCCCTGAATTTAAACCTGACTGTTCCCACAAACAGGTTTATGACTTCTTCCTGAATCTTATACATGGCTACAGCTTCACACAAGTAGTTTCAGAGCACACACGACAGGACAACATCTTAGACCTGTTCCTAACGACAAACCAAAACCTAATTACTGAGGTCAAATGCTCCCCTGGCCTTGGTGACCATGACGTTGTTTCGGCTAAGGCACTATCAAAACCTTCCCAGTATGAACAAAACCCACGCAATGTCTTGCTTTTTAGTAAAATAGACTGGCCGAAACTTAAATCCAAAATGAAAGAATACCAACAAAGTTTCATATCTAACCATTTAGGGAAAACAGTAGAGGAGCTCTGGACAGACTTCGCGACTACCCTTGATAAGTTCTCCCAAGAATGCATACCCTCAAAACTTATTCAAGGCAAATCATCTCTGCCTTGGATAACCCAACATCATTTGACTGCATTTACTGACCGTTCCAAGGCGGTATTTCTTTTGTGGATCTTTTATGTTTTTTCTGTCTTGTGTTTGCTGTGCCTTTGTGCGCGTCAGTTTAGATGTACCTTGTGGTCACTCGCTGGGAAAGGGCTGACCTCTTGGCTCTCGTTTGTGGTGTCTGACTGTGAGTTTGTCACTTTCTCATTGGTATCCTGGGTCAGGTGTGGTACTTGATTGTATCGATTCCTGATCTTTGCACCCTTAATTATTTTAAAGATACATTTTCAGACACTCTGGATAAAAATTAAAAGAAAAATTAAATATTTATCTCGAAAATCTCTTGGACCTCAATGACGAAGCAAAAAATATGTGACAACAAAAAACTATTCTCATTTTTAAAAAATTCCCGACATGGCTAACAAGGCATACCACCTCTGAAACATGAAAATAAGCTTTATTCTGATACAAAAATTCAAGCTAACCTTTTTAATTAGCAATTTTACTCAGGTTTTTACCCCATGTCTCTTTCATGGCTGGCCAAAATGCGAGTGCACGATTTGAAAACAGTGGGTGGTCTGCCTTCTGACACCATTCCGGACTTACAACAGGACAAGACAACAAAGATGCCAGAGATAGACAACTCAAAAATGACTACTTAAGCTTTTAAAAACCTTAAGCTGGGCAAGGCAGGCGGGCCAGATAGGCTGAACCCCCTTCTGCTGAGAGAGCTCTGGGAAGAGATTGTTCCCATCATCAAAATCATTTTTGACAGGTCCCTACCAACGGGGAAGCTTCCGGCAGAATGGGAGAAGGCCAATGTCATGCCCCTGTTTAAGAAGGGTGATAAATCTCTGGCATCAAACTACAGACCTATCCCCCTCACTTGCATTCTTTGCAAGGTCCTGGAACACACCTGACGCCCTTTTTTGCTTGTTTTACAAGGTGATTCATGGCTTGGTTGCTGTACATGTCCCGGATGACGTACATTACTCTAGTATAATATCTAGGTACTGCCACTCCATGACCTTCAGGCAGGTCTTAACTTCAACAGATTACATGTACTATAAGTTCTCCTTCTTTCCTTTAGCAATTGTTCAATGGAATTCCCTCCCTGAGTCTGTTGCATGCTTGCAAAGCCTTGATGCTTTCAAGGCAGCTGTCTGCAAGCTGTAGCACTCACGCCCATAGATCCCCCAAATGCTTGTTTTAACTGATTTTAGCTAACTTTCTATCATAACCTATCATCCATTTATCATCTAGTAAATTGTTTTACTGACCGTTCCAAGGCGGTACTTCTTTTGTGGATCTTTTATGTTTTTTTGTCTTGTGTTTGCTATGCCTTTGTGCACATCTGTTTACATGTGCCTTGTGGTCGCCTGTTGGGAGGGGGCTAGCCTCTTGGCTCTCGTTTGTGGTGTCTAACTGTGAGTTTGTCACTTTCCCATTGGTATCCTGGGTCAGGTGTGGTACTTGATTGTATCGATTCCTGGGCCCGGAATTACAATGCCTCCTTACTTTTGCCCTTCACTATTATGCTTTTAAATCTCTGTACTATAATTCTTCTTTTTTACTGTCTTGTTCTAACAGACGCTGTGCCAGCCTGCCTAGAATGTCTACGAGGGCGTATGTATGGCAGTATAAAGAGAAAGAAAGAAAATATGTATAGGTTTTGAACAAGGTGTTAAAATGTTAACATTGTTGTCTATGGAAAACCTAATAGGGCCCAGACCTGTAATTGTTTTTTCCATAGACCTCAATGATAAGAGTTTGGTGAATCGTGACTCTCACAACTCTTCAACAGCTAAATTACCACAGAATTGTAGCTTGGCCTTGACTAACCACCTGCATGCGTTTATTGGTAACCACCATCTTCTATCACTTTTTGGCCTCGGAAGCTGATCACCCTATCCCATAGCAAATTTGCATAGAAAAATATAAATGCACAGGGTCTCATTTTCTGATACCCTGCCTTAAAACAAATACAAAATTTTCAAAGTAAGTAAGGGGCAAAGATCAGGAATCGATACAATCATGTACAACGCCTGACCCAGGATACCAATGGGAAAGTGACAAACTCACAGTTAGACACCACAAACGAGAGCCAAGGGGTCACCCCTTTCCCAGCAGGTGATCACAAAGCATCTACATGTATAAACAGACGCGCACAAAGGCATAGCAAACACGAAAATAACAAATCAAAACTGCTTGCAAATGTGCAGTAGTTGTCCTTCCCTCAAGTGAAAATATTTTTTTTAATGCAGACATTAACGTCGAATCGGTGGACATTTTACTTTTAAAATATACACCTGATCATCCAGCCATCTCTTTGCCCAATCACCACCTTATGACCAATGGTGGAGGGCATACCATACGTGTAGGACTTTTCGACTTGGGGACGTTTTTGAATGTTAACTCAAAAAGAGGCTAGTTTTTGACGCATGCGCACTTGATTGCATTCTTGGTAGGGAAAAGCTAAAACAATGTCCCGATATTCACGGCCGCCAAATTCTTCTTTATATGTTCGAAATGTTCCAGATGGAACGCGGTAAGTATAAGAGAACAAGCCAAGTCCGTTTTAGTACTTTATGGCAACAATATCTCGTTCAAAAAGTCATCCGGAAAGTGAAAATGGGAAAGCTCCAAGTTCGCACGTGCTCTTTCTAGAATCTAGTCCCGGTTACTAGCCTTATTGAGTAAGCCACATTCGTTCTCTACATCAAAGTCACGGAGACTCACACCCGGGGTAAACACTATACTGGGATAATCAGTTTTCGCCAACGTAAGCAGATATGGCTCTGAGGATAGAAAAACAAAATACAACCTGACCAGAAAATGATTTTATCATATAATTTCAACCTTTTATAATAATTTGTGATACCTTAGACCATCGCAATATGTTATTTAATTTGCAAAAACCTTGATTTGTTTGTGCACCTGTTTTTCCGCCATTTTGAAATTAGTAATCTAATTTCGACAACCCTTGTTGACCTGAGAAAAGAGGCCTCAAAAAGGGTTGGATAGACAAAAAATCAATATGCTTGCTTCCTGTCGATTCGACCCTTCCTGTCAATTCGAGCACCATGGTGAATCGGAATTTTAGCTCGTGATGAGTATTGGAACGTCCGAAAATCCGGACGCATCGAAGCGAGAGTTCATAAGTAAAGATAAAAAGCGGAAAAAGCTGGATCTAGTTGCAATTTCATCCAAGAAATAATAATTTATGTCTAATATTTCCAAATTACCTTCTCAAAAGAAAGTTTTTAGCCCAATAAGAATTGGTATATTCGTTTTGAAATCACCCTTTCTAGCTGACTAATTCTTTATTGATCACGGAGACGCTTGTTCGACCTAATTACGTTTTTTTCAGAAAATTTCAGTGCAGTTCACTTGATAAATTCTGTTACTTTTATCGATCTTTTGTCTCTACTTTTTGAATGAAAAAATCGAATTTGGACTTCTTTTCAAGCATATCCCAAGCGGTTAGACAGGAAATAGTGGGACTACAATCCAATAACTAAGATCATAGACATTTCTATGAAGTGATATACATTTTTGGTACATTTTTGGTGTCTCCTGACCCATTTAACTGATGGCGAGCTATTGCTATCATGGAATGTCCATCCTACAGTTGTAAGTTTGTCTCGTTATTTTTTTAGTGACCCTATCGTTTGTAGGCTTTTAAAAAATAATAAAAAAGTGAAAATTTGCATTAGAGTTTAGGAATAATTCAGAAGAAACATATTTTTTGAACTGGACTGTAGATTCATATATCACGCTTGACCTTGGTGGTTTTAGCAACCGACCAATCAGAGCAATCGATTCGACAGGAAGTATTTAAGTGATCCAGAGCGATGACATCATGCTGATGAAAGACCGCTGTTTACAAATTTTGGGTTGCTGGCTATGTTAAGTTCGTTTTTTTCTTTGTTACACATGTTTAGTTAATATTTTTTGCTTAGATAAAAAATATAGGGAGTAGCCATAACGTGCATGCGCAAAAATTGTGATAAGGTGGTCGAATGCAGGGCAAACCAGGCTAGATGTTATGAGACAAACCTTTTTTTTCATTCAATGAATATAAATTATTGTGAATCTTCTATCAATTAATTTATTGTAATCAAAAATATGTCAGTCATGTTTTTTTCTATATTCAATCCAATTTCAGATTGATTTGAACCCCTAGGTTCATTGGGGTGCTACCAAACAGACAGTAAATAAAAAAGTAAACATAAAAACTTTCTTTTATGTACTTAAGGGATACATCAAGCCATTGCAGGCGAAAGATTGATATAATTTAACAAAAAATCATTTTTAAATATATGGTCAGTACAGCTGCTTATTAGCCATTTCATTGTTTCTGAGTCTTAACATTAATAAGAACCCCCTTATGATAAAATCAATGATTTTCCCCACTTGGGACCCCAATACATCACTGAGTTTTCTTACCTCCATCATGAGGGTGTCAATGCAAATGAAGATGAAGGAAGCGATGTATTCAATGAATAAAACATATCAGAATCATAATTTAAAGATTGGGGTTAAAAAGAATAAGTGAAAATGGTGGGAAAACATTGATGCAGATGTGTGACCATTATTTTACACTCAGATATGCATTTTCTTAATGCTAAAACAACTTAACAGCTTTTCTTTTGCCCTTGGTAATCCCCTTTTCAGAATGAGCCTGTGATGTCACACAAGTGAAAAAACTGTAGGAATGTTCAATTGGCGAAATAACATTCTTGGCGAAATTAGCTTACTCCACTATAGCTATAACATTAAAACTTACAGGTCTCAGAAATGCATAAAAGGACAGAATTTCTGTCGAACGACAGATAGGCTATATCCTCGAGTCACGAGTGACCAAACTGCGCCCCGCTAAGCTATGTCAGTAATTCTAACTATAAAACAAATGAAACATACAAATTTAATTATGCTTGCCTAATTTTTGCATTTCGGCCCATTCTATTGTTAAGTCATCCGGGTGTTTTAGGCTTTATGTAACCTCACGCTGAAGAGCTCCGCTGAAATACTCGGTGAAAATAATGCTAGACGCTTATTAAAAAGCGTTCAAAATCCCGAAATTTTAATCGATAATATGTCCGTAAATATGTCTGATTATTTTATAATCACTTTCTATATCAAATGAAAACCATATTTCTAATCGATACTGAAAATTTCAGCGCAAAATTTTGAGTAGTTTTAAAGATATTGCAAGTTATAAATTCACCAAAATACGTTGGGGTAATGGAGAATTACCAGTGTTTTCACCGAGTGCGTAAAGCGCCTCGATGGTCCAGAGCAGGATATGACGTATCACTGTTTAAGAGAATAACAAAATCGGCCCATAGCAATTTCGGCCCATAGATTTTGTCAACCTGGATTTCAGCAAAAGAGATTCTTGAAGTGATTATATATTATTGAAACTTTAAAATTGAATGAAGAGTTATATTGAGAAAAAAAAACTGAAATTAGATTGACTTTACAAACTAGTACTAAGTACAGACTAGACAACGCTTAAACTGGTATCTTTATTAGAAGAAATAATCATAAATCACATATATATTTCCATTAGCACATACAACTCGTTCAGTGCGTTTAACTGAATAATTAGATTAAGAAAGAATCGCTTGCGTTTCATATGAGAGGTTGAAATGCTCTGGCAAGAGTGCGCAAATGCGCAGGCTCATCTGAGCTTTGGCTACCTATTGCCTATGTGATGAACTCTTCTCTTAATTACAAACTCCTAATCAATTGAAACGAACAATTCCTATTATTTATCATCTTTGTGTGGATAATTACAGGTAAGTCGATCTAATTATACCAATTATAGACAAACATACCAATTATACATTATTATACCTGTGGACCGAAATTGTATAGGCCGATTTGGTTATGGGCCGAAATGTCCAGTGACCATACCGTACCTTCGTCCGCTTCATACATCAGCCATGTTTGTTGTTTACTCTTGTAATATGGCGAAATCTCGAATGCGCGTGACAATGAATGACCGTGGGGATTTTTTTAAGGAAGTGTAAATACTGCGAGGAAAATTTGATCTGGTCAAAATGAGGTACAAACAGTTAAGTACAGCATATTTAACTTTAGTAGAGCTGGCTAATCATTGCCAAAATGCTAATTGATAATCGGTCCTTGAATTTTGATTTATAATCGATTAGTAATCGCTCAAAACTTGAAAGAAGGTCTCTGAATGTCTTGACAGTTTTTGCATGGTCAATGAAATTGATATCCCCATCAAATTGATATGCAACACTTAGTAGTGTGTGTTATTTATTCAAACACAATAGGTTTTAATTAAGTTGGCACCTTTGCTCAAAACAAGTCTTCATCGCTTTTGCTTTTACACATTGAAGCAGTTCTTTATGAAAGTTGATCTAATGAGAATACTTTCTAAGCTCGTATTTATAAAACAAACGCAGGAATCCATAGGCTGTTGCATGACATCCCCGATTTTTTATTTTCATCATAGAGCAGTTGTTTTTAATATGATAGATGAATAGATAGAGATAGATAGATAGATATAGCAGAGCTCTCACTAGGATTTTGAAAACAGGAGTCCCAGAGCCCTCTTTGCCAAAAAGTGAGACTCCCACCATACAAAAGAATATAGACTCCTTCATAAAAATAGGAGTCCCAGCACCAAAATTGGAGTTCAGGGCTGCAAATCAGCAGTTAGTGAGAGCTCTGGATAGATAGATAGATGGTTTATGTATAAGTGAAGAGAGCATGGATGGATGAGTGGGTGGATGCATGGATGGAAAGCAAAACATAATTGTAAAATTATGACTTTTCTTTTTTATGATGACAATTTTATCTTGCAGTCATTGATTTTATCTAGCTATCTGCAAGACCCAACTCATCTGGAGCTATTTATGTCTTCGGTCTAAGTCTTTGATCTTTCACTTGAGCCTTTCCAAGAGAAAATGCTCATTACGTAATTTGACATAAAGGAAAGGCTCTAATAATAACTATGTGAATAAGTGCCCTTCACATCTGACTACTTGGCTCCCGTGGAGTTTTACACCCGCTGAGAGCTTACTTTATTAACGGATTATCTTTATTGACAGTCACTAAATAAACTCTTAGCAATAAGCATGCTAAGGCCTTAATGAAATATATGTGTTGTTCCTGTTGCATACCAACAAAATTAAGGGTAGGTAGGTAGGGAAATTATTAAATTTTGTTGTAACATTAAACAAAAAAAATAGTGACAAAATCTGAAAAAGTGCCCATTTTAGGTATTTTTTCTCCAAAGACCATTATAATGTTTAGGGTAGGGTAAAAAAATAGGGTAGGTAGGCAACAGGAACCACTTATATTTTTTCATTTAAGCTTAAGGTAAATATTTCCTGAAATTTAAAAGCGAAATCACTTCTCTTTTCCAAGTTTCCAAGGCGAAGTGGTGCAGAAAAAAGCGCAAATTTCGCTCAAGTCGCCCCTAAGCGTGGTCCCTGGTAAATACCAGCAAATCGACGTATACATTTACCAGTGTGTTGTGTGTGCTGACTAAATGAAAATCCCAATCTTCAAAAAAAATTAGTCGACTGAATGAAAATCCCAATCTTCAAAAAAATTGAATATCGGCCCCAAATCTCGGCCTTTGAGAACACAAGAAAAATCTCTGGTTATGTATAAAAAATGAGAGAAAAAGTGTATTTTTACATTAAGCTCTGGCTTATGAAGCGTGTACCTCTAGATATTTAACTGGATTGACCCTAGTGACCTATTTTAGAAAATGAAGATCACTATTCATGAACAACCAGTGTTCGAGTTTACGCTGTAATAATATCTAAATATGCTACGAAAATCAAAAAAACAGAAAAATAATTTTCATATGTTTCAGCCAAAACATATGTTGTGGGTACTGAAAAGAATCGAGACGGTTCTTTTGAGCACCCAAAACACATGCTAAAAATTATGGGTAAGAAAATATTTACAATTTTACGCTAAAATTGTTTATCTAAACCTCTAGTGTATAGAGTATGATTTAAAATCTTGATTTCCTTCTTCAGTGCTGAAGAATTGAGATCCCTCTTCGGTAAATATGGTCCCATGTCAGATGTGTATGTGCCACTAGATTACTACACTAGACGACCAAGAGGATTTGCTTACATTCAATATCCTTGTTTTCATTTTGTTGTCACTCTTTAACCCTTAATGCGCCAATCGCAACAAAAGTCGTCTGCTTTTCTGGTCTGCTGAAATGTTTAAGAAGCCTCTATGGCAAACAGTGTGAACCCAGATCAGACTGCTCCTATAGGAGCAGTCTGTTCTGGGTACATGCTGTTTGCTTCTATACTTCAATCGTCAGTAATGCTAGGCAATTATTTGCAGCAGACGACATTTTCAGATGCATTTTTTTCTTAGGGTTAAAACCAGGATTGGCTATGAAGTGGTTAAATTGAAATGTTACATTAACATTTTTAGGGTGTCTCAGGGGGGCCGAATTTGGGCCGTATTGCCATTACTGGGTGCAGGCCCCATTCACAAAAGGGAAAAATATTCATGCTGTTCTAAGAAAATATGTTCTAGATCAACATTTTATTTTCTGGTCTATCTACTTAGGCATTATCTCAACTATTTTTTAAAGGCAAAGTTTGAGTATTCAATATGTAGCTTCTAAAGGCTAGTAGCCATCCACAGGCTTTTCTAATTTAAAATTACATGCTTGTACTGAAAGAATATCTGAAGATTTTACTGTTCTGTGTGTAGTAGGATTAGCTCTTTGTATAAAAGGGAGCGCAGTGGCTCAGTAGTAGAGTGCTTGACTTGAGACTGAGGGACCGCGAGTTCGACTCTCACCGGTGTCATTTCGTTGTTGCCTTGAGCAAGACACATAAATCCTAGCTTAGTACTGGTTCATCCCAGGAAGACCAGTCCTTTTATTACTAAAATATTGTTGATGGGACTTAAAGAATCAAATCGAACAAACAAACCTCTTGTGTTCTGGAAACTTGTTAACAGATACAATGCAGTCCCTTTATAACACACCTCATTATAATGACATAACTTCTTACTTGGTTATAACCTGATTGTGTCATCGTGTTGTGGCTTCAAACAAATTTTAACTGTGGAATTTTATAAAGGAATTATACATTTAGGAAAATGCCATTTTATGATAATTTCCCTATAATTCCTTCTTAAAATTGTCCCTTTTTGACACTCTTCACTTACAAAGGTCTATAGACCCCAAGCAAAGCATTGAAAAGGGACAGCACTGTGATCCATTGACAATCAGAAAATACCCAGATAAAATGCTGCAGAACAAAATATTCCATGGAGGTTGCACTGTTTGCTTTAGATAGAAACAATCATTATGTCTGGTATAGGTCTTTATCTGTGGCCTCTGGATATGTATTATCACTATTATACGTGCAATCAACCATCCCAAGTTTATTGTATCAAACCAGATGGAAAAACCTATCAGTATACAGACCGCAGATCTTTAGTTAAGAGTGTGTAACAGACAAAGAATTTTCTTGTTTCTCAACCAAAACATATGTTGTGGGTACTCAAAAGAATCGTCTCAATGAGACGGTTCTTTTGAGCACCCAAAACATATGCTAAAAATTATGGGCTAGAAAATATTTACAATTTTACGCTGAAAAATGTTCGTCTAAACCTATTCTAAACCTATGAAATGGTTAAGTTTTGTTTTCCTTCTCTTAGTGCTGAAGAATTGAGATCTCTCTTTGGTAAATATGGTCCACTTTCTGATGTGTATGTTCCACTAGATTACTACACTAGACGTGCAAGAGGTTTTGCATACATACAATATCCTTGCTTTCTTCTTGTCACAGCATTTAAAGTGGCTTAGTAGTTTACAGTAATATGTCTACAAATTATATATTCAAAAGATCAATGTTTTTATTTTCCATTTTTTTATTTCAAAGATACAAATGTAGGGTAAAGTCAGTTTTTGAACTGATAAAAACAGCAAAATAAATCCCAGTTGATATACATACATGTACATGTGCTTTTTAGTACTTCATAAATCTCCACTGGACCAGGATTTGATTAAGCTGGCCAAGTGTTATTAATCTGATCAATTGAAAATTTAACATTCTGGAGAAGATCTAATTTCAAAGTCTAAATTGTACAAGCTTGCAAGATAACATGTGAAATTGATTTTGAACATTTCGAAAACTGAAATCCACAATTTAAAATCTGTTGCTTTAAATTTATTTAATTCCAAGAAAGTGTATATATCAATTAACATTGAAACGAACATATTCGGAGGTGTTTATCTATTTATATAGCAGCCAAATTCTCTGTAATCAGGTATTTTCTTTCTTTTTATCAGAGTTAGGATAAAGGCAAGACAAGTCGTCGCAAACAAGTCTGTACAGTCTTGCGTAAGGACAGATATAATTGGCTTAAAGCAAGCAAGGTAAAGGTCAAAGGCAAAAAGATCAAAAGCTTTGAAACCATGGTTATGGTGAGAGAAACAGAATTGGTCAAAGTAAAGATCAAGAAAAAGAAAAGGTCAAAGATACAAAGTAACAATCAAGGGTCAAAGATAAAGTAAAAGGCCAGGACGTACAATGGTCACAGAAATAATAATCACAAGAAAAAGCACTGGTGTAAGTACCGAAAAAGCTCTACGATACCAACATGGTTCAAAGCTACAGCTAATAAAGGTTCAAGCTTTCAAGACAAGCCGTCAAGTCACTCAGCGTAAGCAAGATCAAAGATCAAGCAAATAAAGTTCTTATAGTGACAAACGCCTGGATGGAATAATCATGACCAGTACAGGTACAGGGTCTTTACAGTATTCGTTGTAAAAGCTGGCACAGACCGGATATTTTTCAAGTTCGTCATAAAGCTTCGAAAGTGATCATATCCCTTCTGAAATATATACAGGTGACTGTTGCACTCTGAACTGTCAAAACTCGCGGTGATTTCCATAGAGTTTTGGTCTTTCTTTGTGCGGTACGGGAAAAGGAGTGTTCATTTAAAGCATGCATACAATTTACATTAAAACTTGTCTTTAGAGACCACTCAAAAGAAGATCAAAAATTGGTTTTCAAGATCAATCATCACTTAATGCAGGTCAGAAGTATTGCAGAATGCTCCGAGGGGGAGCATTCTGCAATACTTTTGACCTGCATTTAGGGATTCTGCAATACTTTTGACCCGCATTAAGCGATAATCGGTCTTTAAGACCTTGTTTTGTCTATTTTTGAGTGGCCACTTAAGACCGGTTTTACTGTATGCTAATAATACCAGAAAAAAAATCTCTGCATACTTTCAAATTCAGGTTTTCTACATCACTGTCATAGAAGTCTTAATTTCTTGTCCTGGATCTGTGGTCATTGAACCTAAGAATTTTATGAGCAAAAATGTTGTTTATTTCACAACCAAAACCTATGTTGTGGGTACTCAAAAGAACAGTCTCAATTATGAGACAGTGATTTTGAGTACCCCAAACAAATGTTTGAACTTATTGATAAGAAAATAATCACAATTTTACACCCAAAATATTTGTTCATCTTCTATTTGGGCCTTGACTCAAGAAAACCTGCCTTCAGGGTTTGCGAACAACAATGGCCTGGGCATCCGCCTAGCCTGATCAGCGCCTTTGTTATTAGGTTATTTGCTTTTTGGAAAATATTGAATCTAAACTTGCAACAGGTGAATTTTCTAGCTAGACTCTGTGGCTAAGGATACTGGTTTGAGCTTTATAGGAAACCCCGAAGACATGTTTTTAAAGCATTGAGTCCCATTTTAAAGCACTCCTTTTCTCTTGCCTGCTGTAGTAACAAACTATGTCTTAGTCTATGGTACCATGGGCCACTTTTAGTACTGGTTCAACCCAGGAAGATGGGGAAAATGTCCCAACATGACTGGAAAATTGTTGACTGGGACGTAAAGCATTGACACAAATAAAGTGTATCAAATCAAATAGAATAATTCATTATAGAAAGGGTTTATTATATGGTACATGTAATCTGTGATCCCTTAAAGTATCATCTAAATTTCAAAGTATCCAAATAATCCATAATTAAAATAGATTTCAGGAGTCAAGAAAGGGTTTAGCAAGTAGATTTTGCTTTTCTTTGGAAAGTGAAATCCTTTCCAACTTTTAAGGCCCAAAGGTTGATTACACAAGTTTATCATGTGTTTATAACCAACTACAAAACTATATGTTAGTGACGTTTTTCTCAAAAACCGGATGTTAACAATACATTCACTTCTGTTTGAAAAAGAACCACTATAATCATAATAATGTGGTGTTTTGTCACAAATCTTTGAATAATAGTTTAAGCCATACTATTTTTCCCCGTCTTTGGCAATGGTACAATGTGCTTGGTTCTGGACATTGTTTAACTCATTTATGCCAAGAGTCTCGTAAATGGGACTTTCATTAATCTAGATATACACTATTTGCATTTGGCATTTAATTGGTCAACTTGGTATGCAGCATGAGGTTTAAATAAAAACTAAAATTGATTAGTCTTAACAAATGATTAAAAATGTTTCATGTACTGTAGGTAGGGAAACTCGATCACATACATAATGTACATGTCTTGATTTGATTTCATTTTGATACATCGTCATGTAGGATCGGTCGATCCAGGGTTTGTTAAGTAAATGTCCTTTTAAATACTGTTTGTATGATGTTCCATTGTACCAAAACTCCTTAACAAAGCTTACATTTGAAGACCCTAGAGATGCTGATGATGCCCTGTACCACCTCGACAGAACAAGGTTCTTTGGTAGAGAACTGGAGATTGAGTTTGCACGGGGAGACAGAAAAAGTAAGTATACTAGTATAGTGTGGCCAGAAAGGAGAAATGGGAAAAAATCATACCTCTTCCATATTTGCCATAAATACTCTTTAGATACCTTATCAAATTAAGTAAGGGTGCAAAGATCAGGAATCGATACAATCAAGTACCACACCTGACCAAGGATACCAAAGGGAAAGTGACAAGCTCACAGACACCACAAACGAAAGCCAAGAGGTCAGCCCTTTCTCAGCAGGTGACCACAAAGCACATATAAACAGACGCGCACAAAGACATAACAAACACAAGACAGAAAAAAACATAAAAGATCCACAAAGGAAGTACCACCTTGGAACGGTCAGTAAAATATTTTCCCACCATTCTTGATTATCATAGATCTATGCATTTGCAAACAATATGGACCCAGATCAGACTGAACCCTGAGGAGCAGTCTGATCAGGGTCCATAATGTTTGCTACCATGTTAAAAAATATTCTGGCGTGCCTTTAAATTATATATGCAGCGGACAAAATGTATTTGCAGACATTATTTTCAGTGCAAAAAAATATTGGCATGATACATGTAAGAGTTTAATTTTGGATTTGAACAAGATCAGTTCAATGACATCTTGGTGAGATTTTTGAAATGAGTGTAAGGTTTCATTCAATGGCAGTGAAACCCTGAGCAGGCTAATCTTGGTTTATGCTGTTTCACCAGGCCTGTCTGTCAAAACGGAATAAATAAGGTAACTTTTCAGGAACAAAGTGATAAACCCCTTTTCAACCAGTCACAACTTGTCTGCTCTGTGGTCATGCATATTTTCTTAAGTAGCCTATCTGTTGCAAATAATATGGACCCAGATCAGACAGCTCCTAAGGGAGATCAGGGTTAATAGTGTTTGCTTCTATCTGAAGAGCACTTGAATTTATTAATACAGCAGACATTTTCAGGATGAAAAAAAATATTGGCAGCATAAGGGTTAAAGAGGTTTTAAACTCTTTAGTTGTATTATTTAAGTTTAAAAATACATATAATATGCTTTATACCACAAGCTCTGACTTCAGCTTTGAGGAGTTCCAAAAAAGAGGTTTCACAATTGTAAATTTTCAAATACTGCAAAATGTAGGTAAATGTTACTTCTTTTGTTTCAAAGGTATGTTGGTTTTACAATCTCAATAACTTCCTGTTAATTTAAAACTGATAAATACTGGCTTGTGACAGAGGCACATTTCCTAGCTTTTCTGTGCTTGTGGTATAGACTGAATAGTATTTCATGAAATAATGCTGTTTTAAGTTGTGTTTACTTACACTTGACCCTTCATGAATATTCATGCTAAGCTCCACCCACTATGAATAATTATATTAATAAACTTTACTTGTCAGGTCCACTAGTGTAGCCTAGGATCAGATACATTTGTATATCATATTTCCATATGCAAACAGAGTAGACCCTTCCCAGGCAGCTCTTACAAGAGCTTCTGATCTGGTCTGTTCTGTTTGCAAAAGTGTTAAAAGGAGTCTCTATGAGGTAAAGGGTTAAGGTCTGGAAACATGATCAATGGTAGCTTGCATTAGTGTGGTGTTTTTTTTGTTTGTTTTGATTCTCTACGTCCACTCAACAATCTTTCAGTTATGTGGGGACTGGTCTTCCTGGGTTGAACCAGTACTGAGCCAGGATTAATGTTCTTGCTCAAGGACACAGCACAGTGACAAAGGTGAGACTCGAACCTGCAGCTTCTTGGTCTCGAGTTGGGCACTCTACCACTGATCCACTGCACTCCCTTTAGCGCGGCGTGTATGTCATGCACACATTGTCAACATTTTCAAAGTTTTCAAACTACCAGTACAGTAAATGTTCTAAAATTTCCAACACTAGTTACCTGCCGAAAAGGCCTAGACAGAACATTTCCAGATCAGGCTGCTACTGGTCTTCCCTGCTTGCTATTCTGACAAGCATGTTGTGAATTCAAGCCCTGAAAAGCAACATTTTATTTGAGAAGAGAACTAGAAAAGTGTTAGGAATTTTAGAAAATTTAATTACAGTCATCATCTAATGCTGTTGAGCAGTTAGTCTGTTAATGTTTATCTCAAAGCATAATTTTAAGTTACATGTGAATTGTCGTCTCATTGTAGCCCCAGGTCAGATGAGAGGAAGAGAAAAGCCCCGCTACAGAGGTCGTTATGACGATGATAGAGGACGCAGATCATATAGATCTAGAAGTAGAAGCCCAAGGTAAGCATGGTCAATCACTACTTAAAGCTGTTTTTAAGGCGTATTGCATTTTGTGTTCTTTAATTTTTCATAGTGTTGACAAATCTGTTTTCTATGATATTGCATCAAAACTAATTTACATTTTTGTGATACTTCTAAATTAATATGCTTTACAGGACATCTATGAGATCTGTTAGACCTTAGTTGAAATTGCATAAACATTTTTGTTTAAAAACCCTATAAAACCTGTAACTTTCAGTTGTAAACCTTTAGGCCATAAGAAAAATATGCCTCGTTTCCGGTTACATGTCCAAAATTTTTAGGGTCTGTAGGTAGGCAAACTTTTTTAAAAAAAAAATTGTATGGAAAAAGTATGAAAATCCTTTAAAACAGTCTAAAAATAGACTTTGATATCCCGAAAGGCTTCAAAAAAGTTTGACTAGGCCCCAAAATTAGGGTCGGTAGGGTAACCGGAAACAAGACATTTTCTTTTTTTGGCCTTATTTAACAAAGAAAATTTTCACTTGTCCCAAAGAGCAGATAATGCACAACTTAGCTTAGCCCATACTGTGCTGATATCAAATGTAAACTTTTTTGAAAAAGGTAAGAAACCAGATATAAATTCAATTGAAAACCGTGTAGATCCAGATCAGCTGTAGGAGCCAGCTGATCAGGATCCACACTGTTTCCCAAACAGTTAATCCAATATGAAATACAGAATTGCATTAACTTTCAATATACTTGTCCCATGACAAGTAAGTAGAAATTTCTAACTTGTCCTGAATGAAATGGGACCTGGTCAGACAAGTTTGTCATGGGATTTCCACACCCCTGCATAAAAAGCTCAATTTCATTACTCTTTCTCAAGAAATCTCAAAATTCAAGGTAAAAAAGCAATCTGTCACAGTAGCTACTTGTTCAGGTGTTGGTTGGAAGTGTCTCCTCAAGACACCCGTTGCTAAGTACTCACTGGTTCATCCCATCAAAACCTCAAGACATAACTGTTAAATTGTTGACTTGGATGTAAAGCATCAACTAAAAGCAAACAGTGAGGGTGATGCAGAAATACATGGAATAGTGCTATAATTATTGTCTGTTAAGTTTTTATGGTATCTGATCTTTAATGTATTTTGAATGCTGGAAGCTTATTTTTAAAACCTGTGGAATGCATTGTTATAAAGGAATCTTTACCTTAGCAATTTAAGGGTAAAACTATCTGGCTGATATAATGTTATTTAATGTTTTCATCAATTTGGACCTGGAATTCATTGTTCAAACAGAATATCTCCGACATTCGCTTTATGTGTCGAGCATAGCGAAATAATGGTTCCGATCTGGGGTTAAATAGTATGATGTTCCAATTCAAATTTTGATTTTATTCAACATCAACCAAACGCCTGTAACACAGATAATTGAATAAGCAGAAAAGAATAGTGGTGGCGATAAAATTTTGTGTAGCAAATAAAAATAACAAAAAAAAAGGAAACTTTCCAAATGTTAAAAATGGCTTATGGGAACAACATTATGAAGAAAGCTGTTTTGGATAAATGGTACAGTAAGTTTGAGCAGGGCGCATTGCTAGCGCTGAAATACCAGTTAACTCATATAGAGAGTGGTTTCTTTCTTGGATAAAACGCTAAAAGTGTGTGGATTATAAGGGACCTATTTTGAGACGGAATGACATTGCATTGTGCGCCAATGTGCTTGCTAATAATGAAAGAATGGACCTTTCATACTGGTGCTTCAGGACACACAACCCGACGTCATAACGTCGCTAAAATGAGGTGATTTAAACATACATGAATTTAAAAATCAAATTTCAAATCTGCATAGGTTTTTCCTAATTGAGATACGAAAACATTTGTTCTTGTAAATGTGTGATTTTAAATTTCTTTTCTGTCAGTCCTCATGTGATAGAAACATCCAGCACTCGCGATCACCATTTGTCATCACTCAGAAAGCCTTGTGATGCCAAACAGTGATCACCAGGACAGTTTTTTCTATCCCATCCCCACGCTCATGGTGGATCCTTATAATATAAGCCATGATCATTTTTATCATCGACTATCAGTTGATTTGTTTCCTCATTTTACAGGTATAGATCCAGATCAAGGAGTCCATATGATAGAAGGTTGGTGTCGTGATCCTTCGTAGACCTTACTGCATGTTTCATTCATTTTAGAGCTTCTTCTAGTATGCAGCCAAGAAGTGATTTTTATTGTTACTGTAGAATGTTTGTCTATTTTGTCTCAAAGGCTCCAGATATGACCTGATTTCCCATTGAAATATAATTTGATTTCACTTACATATAAATTTATATTATGGGTGCTTCGAATAACTGTCTGCGTGGAATAATGCTTAACCCTAATCCTACTAAAGCTGGATATATCCTGTTTTTAAAACAGTGTAAACCCAGATCAGCTGGTTTCTTAGAAGCCTGCTTATCAGGATCCACACTGTTTTGCACTCAGTTATAACATACATGTGCTGATTGGATACAATTTCCAGCATAAAGGGTGAAGTGCACATGACCAGTTTGGAGCTGATGGTACTAAATTTACAATACTAATACTATTTAACCCATGTATATAGATTGATTCTAATCTTGACCAGAAGTTCAGATTTACTGATTATTATACATAATAATTAAGGGGTCACAGGCTGGAGCTTTTTCTGTTCCTCAAGATTTTTTTTATGTAGCAAACAGTGCAGGCCCCATTCTGCAACAGTTTAAGTTTGAACAATCATTACATAATATGCATGGTTTATTTGAAAAGATTTATTGCTGTATTAAACAAAACTTTTTGTAAATATGGGGATAGTCACTGAACTAAGCACTTTTAATTGGTATGGAACTGTGTATGTATGGCTTGCGATTTTACAGTTATTTGTTGTAAATAAACTTTTTTAACCCTTTTTATGCCCCACCTGTGAAAAAGTTTGAGATGCAAATTGCTTTCGGCTCATCCTTCCGTTCGCCACACTTTTTTTTATACCTTCAACTACTTTGGAACCAGTTCCATTTATGGAAGGGTCTTGAAATTTCATATGTTGATACCCCATAAATAATTAGCCAGTGTTTATTCTAGTATGTGTGATTGAGGAATTCACGCTAATTTTTTCAAGATCATGAACAAATTCTGACCTGATGTGAGACAGTTTGGCATCCAAAATTTGTGAAAGAAATGCCTGAAACTATCCTTTGAATTCTGTAAATACTCCTGTTTCAATGAAAAACGATCTTTGTCAGCCAATTTTCCACCAATGTTTACAGTTGATAAAGACTTGCTTCTTTTGCTGATGTATCTGGTACCCCACCGTAGAATGGGGAACAATTTGTTCTGGGGTAAAATACAGACATGAATCCAAACTCCCCAACTGTTCAATCTCATAAAAACACTCTTATCATTCTGTCGATAATCTGTAACCCCAGCGATTTCATTCTTTAATATTCAAACTTTGCATAATGATTGCTCATACACTGAACATGTGCAACTCCTATTTTGTGCACATTTGATAAATATTTTCTTATTTTTTAGGGCTGTTGGACATTTTTTCAATCCGAAATGCTTAGGGGGTGTCTGCTTTGTGTAATCTGTAAGTCCAACAGTTTTAATTCCTTGTGTGTTATGATTGTTCACATTTTGAAAACATGCACCCTATATTTTGTGCACATTTTGATAATTTTTTGGAGAGTGTTTAATTTTTATATTATTACATCTACACCACCTTTGGAGGGCTTACATTGTGTAATTACAGATTTCATTCCTTTATATTCAAACTATGCATAACGATTGTTCACACATTGAAGAGGTGCTCCGGCGACGCAGGTCCAGAGCAGAGTTCGGTCTTGTCTAGAATAAACACCGAATTAGCTATTATATTAAACCCATATTTTTTCATATCCGAATTACATTACATTCTTGAATTTTGCCACTCTGATAAATAGCAAATAGCAATTTTGTTAGCAAAATACCATAGGGCCAGATAAGCAAACATTTTGAGCGTGAAAATATTTTTTTTTTTTTCTTAGCCATCTGTTAAAATGTGTTTAGGGTGCTCAAAAGAGCCGTCTCATTGTGAAGGTTCTTTCGAGTACCCACAACATTTGTTATGGGAAAGAATTTGTTATGGGAAAGTAATAAGAAAATTAATTTTCATTGACACGCTTATCTGGAGACCTGGATACCTAAAAAGTATTCGAGCTAGTCTTGTTATTTGATTCACTGATTTGGACTGAGGAGTAGATAATCTGCTAACTTTACCTTTGGATTTTTTTAATGCGGGGGTTATGCCCCTTTTAAAACTTTGGGCCCATTTTACCAAGAATGCTGATTTTCAGTATACTAAAAGTATTGGATCTGTAGAATATTTTGGTGAGCAGACATATCTTTGCATGAATTTATTAGATATAGCCCCCGGATGAGTTGGGGGCCAGCGTTTCACAAAAAAAAAACACTGTTTATAATTGAGCCACGACATGAGATTTCCAACAATGTGGTATGTGTAACATGCAAAGACTCCGATCAGCCTGCGCATACGTGCAGTCTGATCAGAGCTTTTGCTAGTCGCTTTAATATTCGATGACTCTTTGGAGTTTCTAAGCTTAAAAGTGGGCTGCAGAAGTTCATCTGAGTCTACTCTTGTCAAAATGCCACCAGGACTTTAGTTAAGATTGTGTAACGAAAATTTAATTTTATTATTTCTCAACCAAAACATATGTTGTGGATACTCAAGAGAACAGTCTCATTGAGACAGTTCTTTTGAGCACCCAAAACGTATGTTAAAATTGATGGGTAATAAAATATTTACAAGTTTACGCTGAAAAAAATTGTTTATCTAAACTTGTGTTCCACATTGTTAGAAATCACTTCACAGCTCATTTTTTTGGTAAATATATTATAGGAACAGATCAAGATCAAAAAGTCCTTATGAGAGAAAACGCTCTAGATCAAGAAGTCCTTATGAGAGGAAGAGATCCAGAAGCCGAGGGCGCAGGTCTTATTCACGATCAAGATCCAGGTCCTACGACAGAAGGAGGTCACGATCAAAGAGCCGTTCACAGTCAAACTCCCCTGCCCGTGACAAATCACCTGCTAGAAGCAGATCAAAGAGTGCTGATAGAGACTGAAAGATTTTAGACATGTTAAGGGGGGAAATGGACCCTCATAAGAGAGGAACAACTTTGAATAAAACATTTACTTCTGATGGAGCCCTACATAAGAGATTGGCAGCCATGTAGCTCTTTACAGTAAAACCTGTCTTAAGCGGCCACTCAAAATTAGACAAAACAAAGATCTTAATGACAAATGGTAGCTTAATGAGGGTCGGAATTATTGCAGAATGCAATACTTGAAAACCTTTCGGTCTTGAAAACCATTTTTGTCTTCTTTTTGAGTGGCAGCTTAAGTTTTGCTGTATATTATTTCTCTGCAAAAACACATTGTGGGTCCTGGTTGGAAGCTTCTGGACGTCTGATAAATACCAAAAAATGTTCACTTGATGAATAATGAGAACTATCATTTTTATTTTAGCAAAGAATATAAATCAGAGGATAATTCAAGTATGTAATTTATTCCATTAGGCTGATTTTGAATATACAGGAACGTATAAAATGTGTTTCCCCCTCAAAAGTTCTTGGATTTTAATCCTTGTTCTAGATTTTACTAGATTATCTACTAGAGCTACAAAAACAAACTCCTGTACTTCTCTTGCAATCTGTTTTTGTAAAGAAATTTGAGATTATACCCACCTTTTGATCAAAAGTCCACAGTGTGAGAAAGCTTATTTTTAGATGTGAACAACAATGGCTCAGATCAGACTGTGTTGATCTGGGACATTGTTAAATCATGGTTAAATATAGTAAAATTTCAGGATACATTCATAATATAGATCTAAAATTTCAAACTGGGCCGAAGTTCTAAAAATGATTTCATAATTATCTCAGCTGAGCATGGAATTTATCCTGCTCATAAATGTTAAAATGCCAACAATTGTTGGCATTTTAACATTTAAAAGCAGGATAGATAAAGCATCAGAGAGTTTTAAAGCAAGAAAAAAATCTTTACTTTTCAGCATATATAAGAATGTATGTGTAGATAAAAATTTCATACACAGTAGAGCTGAGTATGAAAACAGTTTTATAATTGCGACCTGGTTGCAAACTGAAGACAGGTTTTCTCACACAGCTCATATAATTTGAGCTATGATATAAACAGCTACCAAAGAAATGATAATCATGTTTGATATAATGTTTAAAAAAAAGTGTGCCACAGTGAAGGAAATTGGCTGAAAAATTGTTGAAATAATAAAGTTGAGCATAAAGTATATTGGGAGAATATAAACTGGCAGAAACTGGTATACTTGACCATGTATTGATGTGATGAATGAGCCATCGCAGGAGATTAGGGTTCTTATTGCATCCGCATAGATTATATAGCGGATCTTACATGAGTGCTCATGTTTTATTGAATTTATTAAACAAGTTGGGGAAAAGAGATAAAATGCGAGGCCTGCCGATCATTTTATCTCTTTTTCGCAACGAGTTAAATAAATTCAATAATACAAGAGCACGAATGTTAGATTCTATTTATCATATGACAAATACTTTGAAATCTCATTTCTGGCGTAAAAAGGTATAATTTTGTCATTATGTGCGCAACGTTGTTATGGACGTCATAATGTTTCCCGTAAATCTATAAACCACTAGTGGTTTATCGATTTTATTGCATGGCGTTATTTCACTCCCTGACGCGACGTCATACGATAACATGGTTTATAGTCATTCTTTAAATATGCATGCATGGCTATGTTGTTGGGCTAGATGCATTGCTCAAGACAAACAAAACATTTCAGCTTAAAATTGCGAATAGTTTCTTGTCCATCAGTTTTAACATATGTTTTGCATACTCAAAAGAACCGTCTGGATGAGACGGTTCTTTTGAGTACCCACAACTTAGCTTTTGTTTGAGAAATGTAAAGTATTTCCCAATTGAATACAAAGGGTGGGTGGGGTCTCACATTCTACAGATCCAAAGAGAAATAGAAGTCAAGTCAAAAACTCAAAAGCAAGCAGCATATTTCCCCAGCATCCTGTTTTTGATTATTTGTGTCTTTATTCAACAGAGAAGTCAATTTTTATTCTACCAACTTACGAATACTTATCTGGGTTGTAATAGCACAAATGTTTTGTATGCTACAACCTTAGTGAAAACATTTTTTGGTTATTGTAGATATACAAGGATTATTAGCCTGTATTGTGTTACTATGTTAGTATAATGTGTATTACACTAAAAATATTTGGTTGCTGTTAAATAAGTGGCTGAATTGAACTTAGTGTTCTTCAGATAAGTAATACAAAAATCTTAATCCAAATATACTATGCACAATAAATTTAGCAATTGTTTTGTATGGGTGAGCCCATCCACATCAGATCTTGATTTTCATTTGCTGTCATGAAGATACAAGCGCGGATCATCTGACAAGATTTTTCATTTAAAAAAATACAGTATTACCAAACGCAGCGGCGGTGCTAAAGTGACGTTTAATTTTAAGACTAGCGAGTAACTGGGTATTTCTGATCATTGGGGGAAGCCGAAACCATTTTCAAACAATTGTTTGGTCACTGTAAACCAAAAAAGCAGAGCAAATGCTGCAATTTTCTGAACTTTCTCAGAAAAATAAACAACCAAGTTTTCACAATTTGACGTTTTTACTAATGCTGTTACGTTATCGCCTTTAAACGGTGTTTCTAGTTGGGTTTTCTTGAACCACATTAACAAGTTAAATTGCTTGATGCCTTCCAACACATTCAGACAAATACTGTTGAATGAAACATCTTCACTACTACAGTGCACGAGCCGAAAGATAAAATCTAACGTCATAGTTATCTCGCAAATGCGTCGCACCATTTTTCAGTAACTTAAGGTTTTAATCAACCAGAAGATGAGTTACATTGTAAGCCTATGACATCTTTGTAAACTGATACTCTGTTGAATTGAAATGCCAATTAACATTAGTAGAAAAATCAAATGATGACTACGTTCTGACGTCATTGATGGCAGTTGATTTTTTTCAGCATGAAATCTCTATCACATCTGTCACATAACTAATTGGCTTTATAGGCGTATGATGCATGTAGAAGATGAAAGACCACCAATCAAAAAATCACATGCTTATCATTTTAGCATTACTTACAACGGATGTGATTTTTGCTTGCTGACCCCTTCTGCAATTCTTGCTCTCCCCAAATGCCTATTTAAAGGATGACCTCTTAAATTTCGTGGTTTCATTTGCCTAAGATCCTGTTCTCTTCATTGCAATTACAATTGATCGGCATTGCACAAAGATGAGCGCAAAAAAGATGCGAAACATAAGAAATTGCTAAACTTATTGTGCATAGTATATATACGCATTTCAGACTCCATTTATTACTGTCTTTCACAGCATTTTGGACATACATAGGACCTTCTGCCATACATTGGTCCAGACAAGCGTAAAATTTCAATTGTTTTCTTTTGTATTGGATGCTTAAAAGAACCATCTTATTGAGTACCCACAACATATGTTTTGGTTGAGAAGTAAGAGAAATAAATTTCCATTACACACTCTTAAAATATTTGGAGTTCTGTAGTGTACAAAAGTATTAAAGAGAACGGAGCTCTCTGTTATGATTGAGCATATGCATGGTAAAACCAACCATTGGACTACACACCCAACAAGGACTGGGTCTGGTCAGTTTTACTGTTTGCTAAACAGGTAGATTAGACCAAAAAAAAATTTATACACATTGCCATGACAAATCAACTAGGCAGATGTCCAGACTGCCAAGTCATAGCTGGGTGCTGTCAAATTTTTGGTTTTGTCAAGAACAAGCTTGCTTATAAATGCTTACATCTTGAAATGATGGAGCTGGTGCCTAATTTCAGATATGGAGAGATATTGCCTACCTGTGATTTAAACAGAGAATTTGATATGCCCGTCATTAGATTTATTTGGACTTTGACTTCTTGGAATAGGGTAAGAGCTTGCAATGAATGTCATAATTATAGTTTTTGAAGAAGAATTTTCCCAATCTGTCCAGTGCTGCAGACTAAGACGATAATCAGTACTTAGCTATTAAAAAGTATGTAGGTCCTTTTATAATTTAGGACTGAAAAGATAAGGGTATTTCAGATTATGAAGCTGGTGTACTGCAGCTCACAAAATTTTGGTGCTTATCGTATAGGTGAGCTGCTGGGGCTCAGAAGACTGCACATACAAGCGGCCTCGCTAGTGGCTAAGCTGCTTGCACACACAAAGAAGGGGCAGGTATTAAGGTCCAGGCCAAAGTTTAGACCTAGCCATGCTAGATACGTCAGCATGTGCATATAAAGGAAGCTTTAGGGCATATGGGATAAGCACCAAAATGTCATGTACTGACCTGTATGTTCATCAAAAAAAAAAATGTTCTCTTCCGTTTTCAAGGTGTCAGCCTTCTCAGCTACGGAGACTAGCCAGTGTAGAAATTTTGCATGTAACCAGTTTAGTTATTTTACTTCCCAATGAGCAACTTACAAAGGCAATCAGACTACACTGATGTGCAGGCTCATTTGCACCTTTGATGTTTGTAAACATTAGAATTGCATATTCTCTCGACAAGGCCCATTTATTAATCTTTGAAAATGTGTTGATGGTACCTGTACCAATTTATGGCATCTTGCTGAAATGCTTCCAAGAAGAGCCACAGTCCCATTTCAGGGAGACATATTAAGATAATGATTTTCATTGGAAAAAATCTTTGAACCGCTATTGCAAGAACGACCTTAGTTAACCCTATTGCCCTCATAAAGGCCATGTTGTTTTGGCAATGCAGTGTGCAATAGTGTGAGCAATGTTCAATGAATAACTAATCCGTTGTGTACAAATACTTCTATTTGGTTCGATACAATGGGTCTGGGTTGGTTCATTGTACATATCAACATGATCAAGTGGTCATTGGTTAGAATTTCCAAATTATGATGTACAGTAAAACCTGTCTTAAGCGGCCACTCAAAAATAAGACCAAAAAATGTTTTTCAAGACAGCTTATGGCTTAATGCAGGTCAAAAGTATTGCAGAATGCTCCAAGAGAGCATTCTGCAATACTTTAGACCTTCATTAAGCTACCATTTGTCTTTTAGTGGCCGCTTAAGACAGGTTTTACTGTTAACTTGAAGAGTGTATCTTAAGCAAACAGTGCAAACTGATGAAATTATGTTGCAGAATGTGGCCTTTTATCTGGGTCATCAATGTTTGCAAAGGTACCCAATTGCGGGTATGCAGTATACAAAGGGTTAAGGAAAAGGTTTGATTTGACCAGTATGGAGAGTCAGTATTTTGTAACAAGATGGGCAATATCTATGTAAATAGTAAACTCATGTTATCATCACAATGTTTTAGAACTTGTTTTATCATGTCTTCATGTGTTTATCATGTCATTATGTGATAATAAATCATCACAACCTGTATCTCAAAGTTGTAGTTTTACTTTACAATCCTGTAGTACAACCTAAAGCTGTCTGAGGATCGGACTGAAGCCTAGTTTAAACACCAGCTACAGTATTTTAATAACAAAACTAGAGCAGAAGTCGATGGTACACCATCGCAAATACCCGCTTTTTGACATATAACCGTTACCTTGGGGTCAAGGTCACACAAAATGTAGCTCAGTACTTTCAACATATGACATATGCACCTGTAAAGTTTGAAGTTGCTATGTCCAATGGTTAAGGAGATGTATTTACAAAAAATACACTATATGACCTTGACCTATCAAGGTCACACTAAATGTTGTCCAGTGCCCTCCAAATCATATGACCTTTGCACCTGCAAAATTTGAAAATGCTACGTCCAACAGTTTAGGAGAAGATGCATTTACAAGAAAGTACATTGTCACACTAAATGTTGCTTAGTGCCCTCTACATCATGTGACCTATGCACCTACAGAGTTTGAAGTTACTACGTCAAAAGCTTTAGGAGAAGCATTTACAAGAAATTCAATATTTGACCTTGAGGTCAAGGTCACACAAAATGTTGCCCAGTACCCTCTACATCATGTGAACCATCCAGCTACAAAGTTTGAAATTGCTATGTCTAACCGTTCAGGAGGAGATACATTTACAAGAAAATTCAATACTTGACCTTGGGGTCAAGGTCACACAAAATGTTGCCCAGTACCCTCTATATCATGTGACTTTTTCAGCTACAAAGTTTGAAGTTGCTACGTCAAAGGGTTAAGGAGGAGATGCATTTACAAGAAAATTCAATATTTGACCCTTGACCTTGGGATCAAGGTCACATAAAATGTTGCCCAATACTCTCTACATCATGTGACCTATTCAGCTACAAAGTTTGAAGTTGCTTCGTCTAACCGTTTAGGAGGAGATACATTTACAAGAAAATACAACATTTGACCCTTGACCTTGGGGTCAAGGTCACACGAAATGTTGCCCAGTACCCTCTACATCATGTGACCTATTCAACTACAAAGTTTAAAGTTGCTACCTCTAACCGTGTAGGAAGAGATAAATTTACAAGAAACGTGACTGACGGACCGACTTTGACACGAAATTAATATACCCTTTTTTTCTAAAGAAAAAAGCGGGTATAAAAAGTAATATACCCTTTTTATACCCCGCCACACTTTAGTGGCGAGGTATTATGTTATACCCTTCGGTGTCTGTCCGCCCGTCCGTCCGTGCTCACCATTTCCGATCGATAACTTGAGTATTTATTCACGGAATTTTTTCAAATTTTGCATACATATTGTTATCGGCGATGAGTGGTATGGGATTGTTAATGGGCAAAATCTGTCCATTTTTAACGGAGTTACTGCCCTTTTTCGTATTGGAAAAATGGTTTCTGGCCTGTTATTCCTTTACTGTTCATGATATCTGAATGAAACTTCACAGATATGTTGCACATCAAAGGTTACATATTGTGACTAAGGACCGTCACTCTGACCTTCCCAGTTTGTGAGTTATCCGCCCTTGATAGGTCTGAAAAAAGGTTTTTGACCTATTGTTCCTTTACTATATGGAATATCTGAATATAACTTCACAGATATGTTTCACATCAAAGGTAACATATTGTGACTAAGAACCGTCACTCTTACCTTTCCCATTTGTGAGTTATCCGCCCTTTATTGAATTAAAAAATGTTTTTTACCCGTAGACCCTTTACTATGTGGAATATTTAAATGAAACTTTACAGATATGTTTCACATCAAAGGTTACATACTGTGACAAAGAACCATCACTCTTACCTTTCCAGTTCATGAGTTATCTGCCCTTGATTGATCTGAAAAATGGTTTTTGACCTGTACTTCATTTACTATATGGAATATCTGAATGAAACCACAGATATGTTGACCATCAAAGGTTACATATTGTGGGTAAGGATCGTCACTCTTACCTTTCCAGATTGTGAGTTATCCACCCTTGATTGATCTGAGAATTGGTTTTTGACCTCTAGTTCATTTCATCCGTCCGTGCTCACTGTTTCCGATCGATAACTTGAGTATTTATGCACAGAATTTTTTCAAATTTTGCATACATATTGTTATTGGGGATGAGTGGTATGGGATTGTAAATGGGCAAAATCCGACCATTTTCGATGGAGTTACTGCCCTTTCTCCCTTTAAAAAATGGTTTCTGGCCTGTTTTTCTTTTACTGTTTATGATATCTGAATGAAACTTCACAGATATGTTGAACAGCAAAGGTTACATATTACAACGAAGGACCATCACTCTTACCTTTCCAGTTCATGAGTTATCTGCCCTTGATTAATCTTGTCTATCTCAGTTCTGTTGCTATTTAGGCATTATATATCTCACAAAATAACTTTTGGTGCCCCCAGCAGTGGCGGGGTATTATGCAGTGCTTGCGGTGCTTTTATTTTCTAAAGAAAAAGCGGGCATAACTAGAAATATATCAATTTTATACACTGTTCCAAATGATTTCAGCCAGCTTATTGGCTCCAGGAGATGGTTGAGAGAAACCGGCTTCTATTGTTGGGTCTGTAAACTTGGCAAAGGGGCTGGCAACAGTTCCGACTCCCAATGTTGGCTGGGATCGCATCCATTCCCAGTCTAATGGCTTTCCGAACTAGTTTCGAACCGGCAATCCTCTAATTGAGCCACCGCCCTTCTCCAATCACAGATTCTCCTGATAAATGCAGAACTGCTTATTTTGTGCCTGGATGTCAATTAAATGTAATCTTGACTCTAGACCGAAGGGCTGCGGAATCGAGCCTCACCGGCGTCACTGCGTTGTGGTCCTTGAGCAAGACACATTTATCCTAGCTTAGTACTGGTTCAACCCAGGAAGACCCGTCCCTGTTTAACTGAAAGATTGTTGATGGGACGTAAAGAATCATATCAAACAAAAGCAAAACAAAGAACCGTCCCAATTAGGCCACTGGCTGGACATGGTTTACCTCCCCCCAGGGGGAATTTTGTAGACCATATTTTTCTTGAAGCCCAATGTCTTGCGAGGATTTTGCAACATGTTAGCCCTCTGACAATGGCAGCGTTAAGCTGTAACAGTCTGTTACATACGTTACCCTACAAAATATTTGATAATTAAAATTCTTTTTAAGACTTCAGAAAAGTGCAAAAGATAAGGTAAGATTTCCAAATTGGTTATATTTTCTAAATAAGCTATTACTGGGCCACAGATAATGACATTTGAAAACAAATATAGTCACCCCCGATGTAGTGTATGTTACATTTTTTCATTGAACCCCCTTTTAAATGATAAATGCATCTAATATAGTTTGTCTTAAATTTTATTGAAACCAGTTTATGTTCATTAATTTGGTATTATATTAAAGATTTTTTATTTACCTTTTCAAAACTGCAAGCATTACGTTTCTATCTTATATACTTTTTGAGTTATTAAATGTTGAACATGGTACCCCCATATCACAGAAAAATGTAATTCTCCAGGCCTCGCGCTGGCTGTAGACCCCACTTTCCCCCAGGGGGAATTCGGTACACTATGATTTCAAGATACTACATTATATAAGTCACAAAATGAAATATGTTAGTTCTCTGAGAGTGGCAGCATTAGCGGGTAACATCATGTTACGTACGTTACCCGCAAAATAACATTAATTTTTCCTGATAAGGTCTCCAACATGACATATTCACATATTTTTTGAAGTCTGGCACAGGTTTAAGAACTTCTTATAGCACAGTTACATAATTTTAGCATTTATTTTATAAATGTCTTGAGTTTTTGCCGTTGTATATGTTACTTAGTGTTTCATATGTTATTTCCAAGTATCAGTATGGCAGTTATTGACTATACATGTATTACATCCGTCAGTGAATATAGTAAATCTATAAGGCTGCTATTCAAACGAATTAAAGTTCCTCACTATGGTGTCTTACACTATTTTACAGCCCAGGTTACATACGTTACTCCCTGAATACCATTAAACATTCAAGATATGGTCTCCAACACAACCTGCTTGTACTTATTTGCATGCTGGCACAGGTCTATGTACTTCTTTTTACTCTGGCTCATTTGCTGAGGAGGTAACTCAAACATAAACTACCAATAACCTTCTTTTCTTTTATAGAGACATCAAATATAGTTGACATAATATTCATGAAAAGTTTGTAACATTCAGTGCAATGTGCGAGTATCAACTTAAAAGATCAAAGAAAACCCATCAGGTAGAAGTTATAGAGCAAATCTTCATATATTATCCAAGGGTTTTAAAGAATTTTCCTATACAAATTATTAATCCTCTATCAGATTTATCTTGCAAGGATTTTGCAATATGCTAGCACTCTGGTAATGACATCATTACCTTGTAACAGCCAATTATATATATAACCCATCAACATCATTTTAGTAAATGACATGACTTCTGAAAAGTGCAAACCATGAGGTAAGATTTCCAAATTGGCTTTATCATCCAAGTAAGCTATTTTTGCATCACAGATATGGACCTTTGAAAACATATGCACCCCAAAGTGTTATGTATGTTACTTTTTTCATTATTCCTATATAAATGATTTATGAAACTAATATAGTTTGATATTTTTTTTTAATGTGAATGTGCTTACTAACTCATTTTGTATTAAAGAATGTTTATGTACCTTTTGGAAACTGCAAATAATATGTTTCTATCTTTTATAAAGTTTGAGTTGTTGAGTTTTGAACATGGTAACCCCATATCACACAAAATGTGAAATATAATTGTGTGGCTCTTTTGTTAGGGTACAATCAGGTTTTCTGTCATCCAGAGGCACTCAATTTCCTTCTCATTTATTTTCCACACATTTTGTCCATATCTGGAAAGCCTCACTTGTTTTCATGGGAAAGACTTGATAGTTCAATCTTTGTATGTACATCTTATGGACAGAAAAGCAAGGTGGAGGTAAGCCCATGTTCATGCCATTTGAAATAGTCAGAATATGTGTATGGCTCTGGTACTTTTTCAGAAACATGTCGTACTACAGCTTATTCACAATTACATAAATAGCACATGTTAGGGCTTCATATCACTGATGAGTGCCTAGAGTAATTCTTTATTAATTTTGTTTTCCTACCCTTCTTAGAATGTTGATGAACTAGGGGGGGAGGGGTTCTCTATCAGTTTGATAGGAATAACCTTTCCGTGGTACTAACGCATCAGCACATTGGTAGTGTCACAATCTGTTAAACAGTGTATTACTGTAGATCACTTCCCCATATTCTGGCCAATGCTGTTGACATTCAGAAGGTGCACCTTTTGTTGCATACACCATTGTTGAACAAAACACCCGGGTTATCCTCTGCGAGAATGTTTGTAAGACTTTATAGACTGCATTGTATATATGTATCAGTGACAAAACCAACATGCCCTGCCTTTAGTGCCTGGTTGAATACTGGTGCCATCAGATCCATGAAGGTGACAGGAAAAGCTATTATGCTCTGTAGTTACGGCATTAACATCAACGTTATGTGCAGCACTGCATGGCCAATCTAATATTGGTTCGATGTGTGATTGCAAGCCATGCTGAAGTTTTGACTTGTCAGTTTTGGTGGAAATTCTATCAGGAGTTGACAGTGACCATGGTACAGGTCCCAGAAGGAACGGCAGTGTCAACTCAAGGTCAACATTATGTCCAATAGAAAGAGGTCATGCTAACCAAGAACTATCCTTTAAGCTCTCATCTGGCCATTTACGTTTTGTAAATTGGACAATATCTTCTTGCTTGACCTCGCAATTAGCTTGTAGCATTTTATGAGGTTGTGAAAGACAGATTTTTTAAAACTAAAAGTGAGTCAATTAAGTCTGCAACAGCCTTCCTGCCAATATCATCAGCCTCAATAAGATTCTTAGCTATGCCAGGCTTAGCAGGTACACTGAAAGACAAAAAGTATGGGTTCATTGTCTTCAAAACTAGAACTAAAAGGATTGGTGAAGCCTGAAACTGCCTCTAGTACTCGTTCTACTTTGCATCTGAGCAGATTGAATTCATCATGTTAAGTTTAATACTGTCTGATGCTAATGACCCACAAGGGTTGATGCGTCGTTAAGCACCAAACAAACAAAATATTTCATTTCAGTGCATTGAAGAGTTGTTTCAATATATTGAGCTCTGATGTGATGAGTAATACACCATTCCATCTGTAGTACGAAGCATAGTTCTAGTTGCTGAAGCCTATAATACCTCTTTATTGTTTGCCTGATAGTTATGTGAAAAGCATTTCTCAAGCAAAGAACCAATGATTGTGACACACTAAAACCATTTTGTTCGAGAAGTTCTTTGCATCTGCGATGTGTATCAGACAAATTTATGAGTGTAATCAGTTAGTTACACAGGTACATATTGTGCATAGTTGTTGTGATCGTTTGCAATGAACATTAGGAACAAGGCATACAGATAGAGATGACATGCAATTCAAAGTTGTTTTCCTTGCAGCTCTATTCAGCGTCAACAACATCTGAATCATAACCATATACCTTGCCTAGAACTGAGCTGTTTCACATTGACTGTCTTTCAGAACTTCCAATTTGAATGCATGGTATCTATACTGTTTATGTGAGCAAACAGCGAAGGTTGATAGATCACATTATATTATTAGTTTAAGTCACCATAAATGAATAAGGAACTTCAATTTATTTCAGCCTTATAAATTTTATAAATTCTCTGACAGACTTTATACATGTATAGTCAACAACTGCTATACAGATACTAAGAATATCTTATGTATCATTTGGTAACACGCATAACAGTTAAAGCTCAAGGCATTTATTAAATGAATACTTACAATAGGTAAACCTTGTTAAAAGAAGTACATAAACCTGTGCAAGCATGCAAATAAGTATAAACAAGGCTTGTTAGAGACATTAACTTAAATGCTTAATGCTATTTTGAAGGTAACATACATATCATGGACCTGAGAAATAGTGTAAGCGACCATAATAAAGACCTTTAAATCATTTAAGTAGCAGCCTTATAGATTTACTATATTCTGTGACAGCTGTAGTACGCGTATAGTCAATAAATACCATACTGATACTTGGAAATAACACAGGAAACACTAAGTAACGTATACAACGGTAATTACTCAAGACTTTTATAAAGTTAATACTAAAAATATGTAACTGTGTTATTAGAGGTTCATAAACCTGTGTCAGCATGCACATATGTACGAACATGTCATGGTTGAGACATTATCAGGGACGTTTAATGCTATTTTGGGGGATGACCTATATAACGTGATGTTACACGTTAACGCTGCCACTCTCAGAGGGCTAACATCTTTTATTTTGTGTCTTATATAATGTAGTTTCAGAAAATTATAGTGTACAAAATTCCCCCTGGGGGGGGGTCTATAGCCAGCTCAAGGCCTAAATGAGATGGTTCTTTTGAGCACCCAAAACCTGTTAAAACTGATGGGCAAGAAAACATTTACAATTTTACTCTAGAAATTTCTGTTTATCTAAACCTGTGAAAACTCAAAAACTGGGTCCTGGTATTGACAACATTGACCCAAGACGAATTTCCGCCAAAATGTGCGTTTTCGTGAAATGCTCCTACCTGGTGGGGAGGGGAGCTGGTAAGGGCTAATGGATGAGTACACCAGTGACTCAGATGTCTGTCCATCAACCTTTTCAAACATTTGAAACCACTGGGCCAATTCAACTCAAATTTCATATGGACACTCCTTGGGGTGTGGAAATGAATGTTTGTTCAAATGGTATCACTAAGGACCTCGGACAGTCTTAATGAAGGATTGCCCATAAAAATGACCAGAGAAAAGTTTCAAAGAAAATGATATTTTTTCTATGAAAAAGATAGAAGGTTCAACCCTCGACTTATCCACAAAAGCCGTTTTCTTATTGGGTGAGTACCATTTGAAAAATATGGGTTGAAAGCTCAGTTTTTGCTATTCAACATATAGAAAATAGAAAAAGTTTTACTGAAGTGCTTTCCCCCCCGTGACCAAACTAATCCTTTTGCATACAATTGTAGTTTTACATTTCACACATCATATAAAAACGGCATGATTGGTCACGGGGGGGGGGGGGGGGGGGGGGGGTAGGGTGTTTCATTTTTTGGACTTTTTCTCTGATCACCCATATATTTAAACCAACTGTTCTCTAGTATAAACAATACATCTAGACCAAATTTCAGCTCAATCCATCAATGTTTGAACCTCCCCCTACCTGATTGAATTTTTGACCTTACCACTGTCTGTAGGCAGTTTTCCCTACAATAAGGGTTTCATTTTGAACAAATTCCACATACAATCGTTTGTTGTAATTGTGCAAATCCAATAATTTGAAGCAGTTTTACCTCATTTATGCCCATATTTTATAATAGAAATACTGAATTAATATTATGATTCAGTTAATTAATATTGTCAAAAAGGTGTGTTTTTCATGAAAATTGAAAAAAATATAATTTTGGATTGTTTTTCCCATTTGCAAGCATTCAAGGCAAAAAGCAGAGGGCTATTATCAGTCATCTGGTCTAGATCTGTACTGTAATTTTTAATACTTAATGATGTACATGTACTAATTTGATTGTTATTATAACAATACCATATATTTCAGAGTGTTTAGTCTTAATGATGAAAGTAAGAAAGAGGGCAAATACTGACTGTATTGTTCTAATAGATATAAAGTGATTTGTTAAGTGAGACATCACTGTGTTAATTCGGATATGCCAAAAAATAAGTGAGTATGAGCAGGAGATGCCACAATCACACACTACAGATCAACCCATAGTACCGTGAGGAAGAGGCAAAGAACAATGACAGGGAAATGACATTCAGAAAACAATAAAAGTAAAGCAACCAGCTCTCGACCAGCACCATGATTACAAAAGTAGAAAAGACACAAACTTTTGCAAAACAAAAGAAAGACCTTACACAAAACATGCACAAGCAATAGGACTCAGCATCAACAAAAAGTCATCAAATAGGAATACAACCAAAGACTCAGAGAATAATCCAAACAGGCTAATATATGGGAGAATACAATTGGTCCATCTTTAAGCGTAATTCCAGGCCATTCTACTTCCTCAGGTCAATGTTCTCACCTAGGATGGAAAGATAAAGTATGCAAACGACCAAGAAGCTGATGAGCAGCTTGTGATAACTGGAACATCACATAAAATGTCTGGCAGCTGAGTAAGGAAAGTACTTTGATGACCAATCTCATTGTAAGGCACATGCAAACCCGTGAACAACATTATTCATATGTGTTAGGACACAAAAGCTTTAAACACTAGACAGAATCATGGCTCCACAACACTTTTCGAATTAAGGCTTGGTAAAGGCATCAGGTCGCTAGCATGTTGTCATGGGGAGTTGCATATTCAACATTTTTGAAGCTCCTGGTCCGGTGACAGGTATGGGAACTTAACTGGGTGCTTTGTTTAGTTCATTGTTTACAACTCTATCCATCAGCTAAGTATACCTAACAAATACCATATTCATGAAATTCAGACAGACTCTAGGCCGTTTGACAGAGGTTCTCTCACACACAAGTTGACCAACTACAGCTTAGATATTGGCAAGAAGTTTCTTGCCGTCACGCCTTTCTGATAGCAAGATAATTCATTTGATGTGCATAACTGCTTACAGCAGCACCTACCTGAAGATGACTTAGGAAGAGACGTCTACAGTGAACTGTGAACTTGTCATCAAGAGTCTGGGTGGACAGGTTAATCGCCTGAGACTTTCAATGAGACTCTTGGTGCATTACACCATGCCAGATTTCTTGGCTCCTGCTTGTAAATCATGAAGCTTGTTATGTTGTTGGTGTTACCTTCAATGTAACACCCCAGGCCTTCTCACACCAAACATGCTTGCCAAAATATATGACCACAAGTATAAGACCAAGGTTCCTTCAACCCAAGAATTGGTTGCTGAGGCACCACGATTGGACTTCGCGTTACAATGGGTGGGAGCAGATGTGTATAAACCAGGACATTTATGCTACAATTGTACGGGTAGTTAGACAGTCTCTTCTACAACTCCTATGGTACCTTACTGAGCACTTTGTAATCCCTGCCTTTTTATGAGTCTGAAGTTCTTGGTTTGAAGGAAGTTATGGCTACACAAGATCATTTGTATCCTCCAATACCTGAGCATACTCTCAAGATCTCATGAGAGATCCATGGGTATGCTTCCCCTGAGCATTCTGAGTATTTGGTTTTAATTTAGATGACTTGTAATATCACAAATTACTCTTTGATGTCTTTGAATGTCATCATTACTCATCCAATCACTTTATACCTTTTAGAACAATACAGTTTACCGCTTAAGCTGGTGCTAGAGGGCGTGATAATTGTAGCACTTTCCATTAGTTCTCATGAACAGACTCAATAACACTGAGTCTGCTGTTTCCTATATTTTAGGCTCTCTGTATTTCTGAGGGATCCGTTTTTCCAGATTATTTATATGAGCCATCATTAGTACATCACTTAAAGACAAAAATATCTTAGAAATATATGGTACAGTATTGTTATAATGATATCTGTAAAATAGAATTGGTACATCATTGGGTATTCAAAAATATTACAGTTTAGACTATGACTGGATGACTCTAATAAGAGCCTTCTCGAGACTGCAAATGGAAAACAATCCAAAATTGTCTTTTTTTCAATTTTCGGGAAAAACACACCTTTTTGGCAATGTTAATTAACTGAATCATTTTATTAATTCAGTATTTCTATTATAAAATATGGGCATAAATGAGTTGAAATTGCTTCAAATTATTGGTATTGCACAATTACTGCAAAAGATCGTATGTGGAATATGTTCAAAATGAAACCCTTATTGTAGGGAAAACTGCCTACAGACAGCGGTAGGGTCAAAAATTCAATCAGGTAGGGGGAGGTTCAAATATTGATGGATTGAGCTGAAATTTGGTCTGGATATATTGATTATACTAGAGAATAGTTGGTTTAATTATATAGGTGATCAGAGAAAAAGTCAAAAAAATGAAACACCCTAGGGGGGGGGGGGGGGGAACGATGTCAAAATGCTCAAAAACACTTTGGTATAAAAACGTATTAGAAACTTATTTTGTAAAAGCCTGTAGGTAAATATCAATATGCAATGGCATGTATCAGGGCTTTAGTTATGAGTGGTTACAAAGTAATTAATTGTCTCATTTCTCAACCAAAACATATGTTATGGGTACTCAAAAGAACCGTCTCAATGAGCCGGTTCTTTTAAGCACCAAATTATAGGTTCAATCTAATGTTTAAGAACATATTAACAATTTTACGCTCAAAAATTGTGTTTATCTAGACTGTGATATATACAGAATGCACTTATAATACACCTCAGTGCACAAGTCACACTGGTTGACCTTGAAACATTACAGGTAATAGTCAAAAGTAATTGACAGCACACTTATTTAGATGAAACAATGGAATCTTCTCAGCCCGAATTTCATGCAAACGCATCACTTTCATCTCAAGTTTTATGCCGCAAATATAATATTTACATGTATTTAGGTGAATACTCGGCGAAACTTTTACTTTCTGTGAAATAAAATTTGGTCACAAAAAATACCCCCACCCCCTGAACCCTAGAGTCCTGGCATAATTATGCAATATTTTCAAAAAATTTTTATTGTGCTAGGTGCACCTAATATAAAGGTTTGATTTAAGCCCAAAACTATAGTTGTCAGTTATGCATTATCCTAGCCAGAGGCTGTCAAAATTTGGGCAGATTGAATAGGATACTGTCTGAGGTCCTTAGTCACATAACCAAGATGGCCGCCACGCCCAAAGTATGGTAAAAACCCTTTAAGAATCTCCAGAACCAGAAGGCAGATGACCTTGGGACTTGGTATGTAGCATTGAGGATGTGGGGTCAATCAAGTTTGTTCAAATGATGATCCTAGGTTGACCTTGGTCAAATTTGCTTCCTAATGAATTTAAATGGGAAATTTTTAGAAAACAGTCATTATTCTCACTTGATATGTTAAACCTAATGAGACAATGGCTGTAAATAAGTTCCAAAGGTCAAGGTTGACCTTTCAGCCAAGGTCGCCCATAATGGACTCCCACCAATATATTAAAATGTTTTTTTTATCAGAAACCACTAAGCCAATTGAACTAAAATTTCATAGGAAAACCCCTTTGGTTAGTTGTCTAAAAATTTATACAAATTGTTCTGGTCACATGACCAAGATGGCCACCACACCTATTTATGGTAAAAAGCCATTAAAAAAATCTCCACAACCAGAAGGCCGATGGCCTTGGGACTTGGTATGTAGCATTGAGGATGTTGGGCCCCCCAAGTTTGTTCAAATTTTGATCCTAGGTTGACCTTGACCTACTTAACGTCAAATTTGCTTCCTTATGCATTTAAATGGGAAATATTTTTAAAACTGTTGAAGCCCAAATCATTATTCTCACTTTGAAATGTTAAATCTAATGAGACAACAATGGCTATTAAAAAGTTCCAAAGGTCAAGGTTGATCTTTCAGCCAAGTTGCTCATATTGGAGTCCCAGTTCTGGGCCAATTGAACTCGAATTTTATTTAGAGAGTTGGCAAAATCTATACAAATTGTTCTGGTCACATGACCAAGATGGCCACCATGCCCATATATGGTAAACAGCCTTTAAAAATCTTCTCTAGACACAGAAGCACTAATACCTTTGGACTTGAGAATTGGGGATGTGGGCCCTACCAAGTTTGCATGAATGAGGATTCTGGGTTGACCTTGACCTACTAGTCAAATTTGATTCTCAATGCATTTAAATGGGGAAAACCTGAAAATGTTTTTTCAATAAGCCTAAATCATAATACCTGCTAGAAATGTGTAAACTAATGAGACAATGGTTTTATGTAAGTACCAAAGGTCAAGCTAAGCTTTGACCTTTCATCCAAGGCCACTCATTTTGAACTTCCACATGTCTTTTTCTCAGAAATCACTGGGCTGTTTGAACTCAAATTTCATATGGATATTTGTTTTGGGCCACTAGACCAAAATGGCCACCACGCCTTTGTATGATCAAACAAAATACGTTTAAATAATAAGCCTAAGTTGACCTTGACTTATTTTAACATTATTAAGGAGATCAGGTGAGCGCTTCAGGTCCTCTAGTTTACTTTTACCGCTGCTGTAGTAACAAAAAATGGCCGCCAAAATAAATGATGAATTCGTTAAAAATGCATATATAATGGCAAAATTTTAATACTCAAATTAATTTTAGTGTTGTATAATAAATAGTATCTAACATTATTCTCCTATGTTATTAGATTTAATAACCTGTGAAAAAGCCATAAAATGCTTCACAAAGCTTCACATTTTATCTCTTCCTCAACTTTAATAATAAATTCAATAATACATGAGCACTTGTGTAAGATCCTACTTCGGTTAGGATCCAAGCAGATTCTGAAGTTTTTGTAAAGTCAATAATTATACAAATTAAGATACATGTACGAGGGGCATTTGGAAAGTTCTTAGCATGGTCTTTTATCTCAGTAACCGATTTACAAACTTAATTATGTTTGGTACCATTCAAAAGAGCTATCTTTCTTATATGTTATGGCACAAATTTCATGAGGATATTATAATGCAGACACGAAAATATTATTGTGAATACATGTACAATTTGTATACTGGAATACGCAAAATTTCAGTGGAAAATATTACATTTTACCTTTTGAAAAGTGTGCAGAACATTAACAATAGTTCGTGAAATTAGCTACTTTTGTACCATTTGGTAGGCCACAATCTGGTACAGTTATTATACAATTGATGATCGAGGTGGATGTTTCTAATAACTAAATATCGAAACAGCAATACCAAAACCGTCTAGAAAGCAAAGCAATGCGCTAATTTTTTCGACTAAAAATCGCATGTCACAATACACATATTTTGAAAATATATAACCGACAGTAGTTTAAAAAAAGCATTGAGTTGGTATTTTTGTCAAGTATACTTTATGCACTTTGTATTGAAACCAAAATAAATTTTGTAAACCAGAACAAAGGGAAGATAACTCGTATAATCTTAACATGGGGCAGAGTACGTTTAGCTATGAGCTGACGTTCTGGTTCATTTTAATTAAAAACAGTGGTAAACAAAAACTTGTAAAAATACCTTGAGAGTAGAAATCAATCAATTTCGTGATAGTTAAAGCGATACCATTAGAAGTTCTTATGCCATCGACAAAATGTGAGGGGTTAAGTTACCCCACCCACTTCTTGAAAAGTAGGGGTAGCGTTATTAGGAATAATTTTCTTGAATACAGAACTAAACAAGCCACACTTTTTGCATGACGAAATGATTTTTATGCATTTTTCGCTGCAAATAAAGCAAAACATATACTCAATAGGCATTTTTCGTGCTCCTGTAGTGACACAGTTTACAGTCAAAGTATAAAGAAAAATCGAAAAAAGTCCCATTTTTGAAAGTTTACCATTTCTCTATTAGTCAACATTTCCCGAATGTAAAGGTGGTAGTCGTGCAAGCAGTGATCGCATAATATAATTTAATAAAAAATAAGTTGTCATCAAATCGTTAATTTGTCAAATCAAGATCGCAAATAAGGTCCCAAATTTTCCTTCGCTTTTTTCCAAGTATTTTGCTCAAAATTTCCGCCAGTATATAAACCCCTACTCATTTTGAGCATGCGCTGCACGTGCACGCCAAGTCCTTTTGCGACAAAAATTAAACCATCAAGTAGCCGTTGAATTTTAGTTTCCAAAAATGTATTATTTGATAGCATTTTATCAACGCATTGTGGAGTTATGATGCCATGCTAAGAACTTTTCAAATGACCCTCGTACTTTACATAAAATTTGTGGCAAAAGGCAGTTGTTTTTTGTTTTGAAGCTTTACGTCCCCAAGTCAACATCTATAGTCATGGCAGGATGGTCAGTTCACCTAACCACACTTTTTCCAGGGCAAGCTTGAACAAGCAGTTAACCAGTTCTTCGTGCACATACTTTCGCTACCCTTCTTGAATGATTCAGCCGAAGGGAGGAGAATGACCGTAGAAATTATTTCATGATCAATCTCCAGGAAAGTATGGGACCGGGCCAGGATCAAACTCGCGACCCCCTGGATCTGCAGCCAGACTTGCATCTGTTGCCGGACATGTTACCGACTGCGAAAAACAGTTGTATCAGGCACATGGTGGTTTAAATTTTTTTGGGACTTATTGATGTACTTGCTGCATTTGGCTGAAAATGGGATTAAATGACCGGCTTTTAACAAAAACATATACAATTTTGTATTTTATTTTCTCCCCATGATGTTATGACTACAAAAATATGACAATACAATGTTTAGCTAACCAACTACAACAAAATGAGTCCCCTCATAACAAAACCACAAAGTGCCAAGTGCATGTGTGAAAGTTCAAAGTTTTGAAAATCCTGAACTTTAGAAATTCAGATCTCAAACTTGCAATATGCCTACAAAATATCAACAATTTTCAGTTTAAATGGTCAATTGTCTTTAGTGAAAGTAAATGCAAGATGCAATGATAATCTGCTAAATTCAGGATTTTGAGACTGACTTCTATGGAATGAGCCTCAAAATCCTGAATTCAGGAATAATCCTGAAAAATTAAACCCATGCTTGAAGTGCCTCTAAAATTTGGACACATATCATGGTCCGGTTTGGTCAGTCTTCGCAGTGTGTTCTGGATAGCTAAGGACCAACAATATGAATCTATAGGTAGACAATGAAGACTGATTCCCGCGGGTAGATGCCCAGGCTAATCAGAGTCTGCTGGACCAATATAACACTAAGTTGGGTTTGTCATGAGATGCCTTAAATGTATGAGACAATGTGAAAATGATGTTGATGAACTTCTCAAATCTCCCTTGCTTATCTCTAGTGACCAATCAATTGTAAACATAACTTCAAAGTGAGGTGTTTAGTAGTTTTTCAGCCCCCCCCCCCCCCCAGATAAGAGTGCGTAACTGAATTTTTTTTTATTTCTCAACCAAAACATATGTTGTGGGTACTCAAAAGAACTGTCTTCATGAGACGGTTCTTTTGAGCACCCAAAACGCATGTTTAAACTGATGGAATATAAAATGATCGCAATTTTACGCAAATCATTTTTCCTTAACTGGCCCTATCCTTTTTGTGTGTGGCTTCTCGTAGGCTGTAAATGACAAAGGCGTTTTCTTGAGCCAGTTTAGAACTTTATCTAGTTCAGTTTTAGCTAGATAAAGTGTCTATTGAACCCTTCCGCACTCGTGGCCCATACTGACAAAACTGTATGAGCCAGCAAATGAGATTTTGCTAATTATCATATATTTAGCAAAGAAGACTACAATTAGCCTATGCATTCTCTTAAGTGTTTATGTAGATGAAGAGTCGGGCCAAAATTCACAATTCAGGCCTTGCTGGCCAGTTAAGCAAAAAAATTAGCATATACTTGATGGATTTTTCCTCTACATACTAGTAGTAGTGGCACCTTTCTGGTGTCTTTGCTTCATAGCTCGTATTACAGCAAGTCGTCGGAGAGAAGAAAGGGTATCCAAATATTTATGTTAATATATAACTAATGGCCAGATTGTACAATAATAAATATCTTATTTATAATTTATATATCTTTTGTACAGAGATGATTTGGGACTGATGCTAGGATGACAAAATATACAGATATGAGTTTTAAACTTACTGCACTGATAATGCCGATGTCGTCTGCTGAGAACCTTTGCAAACAGTTTGGACTCAGATCAGGCCCGATAAAATGTTAAGCTCGATCTGGATCCAAACAGTTAGACACTGGTAGTACTCCTGATTTTTTTTTTTTTTTTGAAAAAGTTAATTTTGAAAAAATCAGCAGCCGACAAAAAAATTCCAAGAATGCAAAGAGTCAATATTCAGAAAGCAACAAAGGAGTCAGATGAATGAGCAGTCTGATCAGGGTGTAAAATTTGTAGCTCACAGTTCATGGGCTGTCCAATGGACTAGGTCAAATTTTAGGATGATTAAGGTATTTAAAGACATTTTGGTATCTGAATTTCTAGGATAAATGTCGTAGCTATGGCTAAATGGAGTATTGGGCCATTCCGATAGCATTAACTCTGTGTATGCTGGGAAATTTCTAAAAAAAAATATGCTGTCTGCCAATATTCTTTCAAAATCAACTAACCGTCAGTCAAACAATTTGGATCCAGATCAGGCTTGAGATTTTGTCCTCTGCTGATTTTTTTTTTCATATTTAACTTTTTTTTAAATTTTCTTGCAGAAATCCCATCAGAGATTCAACAGTTTGGGGCCAGATCAGGCCTGGTTTTGACGGGCTGGATCTGGGTCCAAACTGTTTGCAAAGATTTTCAGCAGAAGACACTGACAACCAGGTAAAGAAATAACATGGTTTTGTTTACAAATAGGCTGATTTTATATGGCAGTGTTTAATATAAGGTATATTTCTGCTTAAAAGGGTATATCATGCCCCAAGGTTATAAAACCTTTTCCATGCTCAACTCAGCTGAGCACGAAATTTATCCTGCTCACAAAGTTAGAATGCCAACAATTGTTGGCATTTTAACATTTATTAGCACGATAAACACAACATCTGAGAGACTTATAGCAAGAAACTTCTTTATTTGTCCGTATTTTAGTTTTTATTAGCATTTGAAATTTCGTGCTCAGTTGAGTCGAGCATGAAAAGTTTTATAACCTCTGGGCCAGGTGGCTTCTGATTAGGATCTGAATTCTGCTGGATTGTAATAATCAAGCTAACAAGAGAATTTGAACAGCAATTAGAGAAAAAGAGGAGATTTCAAACACCTGCTACCATGGGTGAAAGTTTTCAAGATTATTCCTAAATTCAGGACTTTGAGGCTGACTTTCCATAGAAAGTCAGCCTCAATATCCTGAATTAGGCTGATTATAATGGCATCTATGATTTATTTTCAATTTATCTATCTAAAGACAATTGACCATTTAAACCTGAAATTATTGACATTTTGTAGTTAAGATTTGACTTTCTAAAGTTCAGGATTTGGGAAATTTTCAAAATTTCACCCATGTGCTACCTGACAAACAGGCCAAGACAAGTAGTGTAGGTCCACATCAATCTACACCTCTGCTATTCTGCTAGCACTTTAAGAACCAGCTATCTCCTAACATGAATTTCAGTTCCATTAAGTGACTGAGAACTTTACTCATTAGAAGTGTGTCATAGAGAATGTTTGTTTTATTTGATTCTTTACGTCCCATCAACAATCTTTCAGTTATATAAGAATGTGTATTCCTGGGTTGAACCAGTACTAAGCTAGGATAAATGTGTCTTGCTCAAGGACCACAGCGCAATGACGCAGGTGAGACTCGAACCCAAGGCCCTTCCGTCTCGAGTCAAGCACTCTACTACATCAAAGAGAATATCCACAACATATATTTTCATTAAGAAACAAGAAAATCAGAAGCCAGGATACTTTATAAATACCCTTCCCAAACATGTTCCCATTTTACAATGGAAACTGAGTAAAATGTAGAATCTATTTACAAAATGAGACATTCAAAATGCAATGGATTTGCGTAGCTTTCCTTAAACCTTATGCAATCAGCATGACCAAAACTCTAGCTAGAGTGTAGGCCATTCTGAGTGCAAGGGGGTTAAACAAATGGACCAGTGAAAGAGAGATTTCCATACTTATGACATATGCCTCCAGGCCCCCAGATAAGAGTGCATAACTGAAAATTATTTTTCTTATTTCTCAGCCAAAACCTATGTTGTGGGTGCTCAAGAGAACTGTCTCGATGAGACTTTTCTTTTGAGCACCCAAAACACATGTTTAAACTGATGGATAAGAAATTATAGCAATTTTTCGCAAATTACTTTTGCTTAACTGGCCCTATGTATGCCTCTTATAAAGGTCCATGGTGAGGTATCTAGCAGGGCTAGTGCTATATTATATAAGAATATATCATGAGTGTGAGGGTAGGATAGAAAAATACGTCCCGAGGATCGCGGATTGGCATCACAAGGCTTGGCGAGTGATGACAAATAGTGATCCCGAGGTACGGATTTTTCTATCCTACCCTCACACGAATAATGAATTCTTTTTCTTGCTCACCACTGTTTTTATTTATTTATTTATTTTAAAAATAAGCTTCCAGAAGTCCCTGAATATGCTAAGATGCATTTTCAAATGATGACATTACTTGACGTCCTCAGTAAGATAGCATGGGTAAGATAAGATTTTCTATCCCATGATAAAATCTCAGATATCCTTATCTGGTGTGCAAGAATTTAGTCTCTTAAGTCTTCATCTACACTAACATACATTGTGTATGCGAGCAGTGAAGGCTCTGGGGAGTCTGAGCATATGTGCTGTATAGTACTGAAATCTTGTGTGCTGGCCAAAATGATCCTCTAGCAAGGATTTACTTGATATGAACTACGGGTATGTCACTGGACTTTTCATAGACTGACCTTGACTTTCATGGCCTTAACAATATATAAGAACCCATTAACCCTTTTCATTTAAATGATGATTTTCCCAAACATATTGATACAATAAGTATGGGATAGTCCATTTTGTGTTTTAAGAATCACAGGTCAAAATTTCTACATTACAATGGAATTATGTCCCTAAAGATTGTTTTTATCAAAACAAACAGTGCAGACCCTGATGAAATGCCGCCTTATGCAACATTTCATCAGGGTCTTCTCTGTTTGCCAAAGTACCTGTATACTGATATCCAGAATGAAAAGGGTTAACCATATCTAACGTGTACAACCATGCAACTACCAAGTTAGCAATATACTCAGATGAAACGTCTCAAGATAGGTTGTCAGAGGCATAAAATAGACAGTTTATTATTGTCATCCAGGTACATGACAAACTACCTGAAAACTTGTTCATTTCTACATCCTCATTTCACAGAAACATTGAAAGTGGTTGCAAATTTGTTTAAAAAAAGTTATGGTGAAAAACTTATTTATTGAAAAGACATATGTTGTAGGTAAACATTGGAATTGCCTCTATGAGGCAATTCCAATGTGTACCTACAACATATGTTTCTGGAAAACTATTTGGAAATTTACACTTACCAAGTATCATGTCTATTGATTTTGCCTCTTTTAAACATCCTAAACTGCCAATCAGTAGTACTAAAATACCTGTCACTCTACTGCAAATTGTTTATATTTGCATGACAGCTATATCTCCAAATTCGAGTTCGTGAACTACCTCTTTGCTAACCTGGTAGTTGCCTGGTAGTAAAATGACTTAACTAGCTAATATCAGAGACAACAATAGAACAAAACTGTACAATAACATTGATATGCAAATAGCAATACTTTGTAACCCTTTTTTCAATGATGGAATCTTCCATCTAGTTTTATACAATAAAGTTTGGAAGATACATTATACATTTTAATGGGTCACAGGTTAGATTTTCCAAATTACATTCAATTTTATATGGAAAGATGTTTTTCTCATAGTACAAATGTATAAAGTGCAGAGTTTGATGAGATACAGCACTACATAAGGCAGAACTATATCTCATCTGGGTCTACACTATTTGTCAACGTGCCCATTAATTCTTTGCATGCTGGGTAATAGATGAGTACTTTGACTAACAGAGAATACCTCGATGAAATGCTGCATTTCATCAGGACCTACATTTTTTGTTTAACAGATAAAAATACTCTTCAGTGACTGAAGTATATCTTAATTTGGAAATTCTAACTTGTGACTCCTGGATATGTTCAACGAACCATTCTAATTTAATTGTATCAAACCAGATAGAAGAATTCATTTGTATGCAAACGGTTAAAACACATGCAATAAGTGCCATTAAAATATGGGCTGACCCAAAAAAGATCTGTTAGGAAAGGTTTCAATATGACATGCCGAGGGAAGATCTCAACTTTGTAGAGCTCACATGGTATCAAACCATTGGAACATATAACCCATTTATGTCTAGCAGTGAGCAGATTAAGTAGTCAAAATGAGAGTGAATAAAGAGTGACAATGAGTGTGAATGAGGTGTCGCTGTGAATGTGATTAAGTGAGACACAGAGAGTGTGACTGAGGAGCCACAGTACAATAAAATGAGTTTGTTTGTTTTTGTTTGCTTGATTAGATTCTTTACGTCCCATCAACAATCTTTCAGTTATATAGGGGAGGGTCTTCCTGGGTTGAAGCTAATGATTAATGTGTCTTGCTCAAAGACCACAATGCAGTAGCGCTGGTGAGGCTCGAACCCACAGCCCCTCGGTCTCGAGTCAAGCACTATACCATTGAGCCACTGCGCTCCCTATGTAAGCTGAGTAAGGGAACAAAGTGGGTGTGAATGAGGAATCACTGCAAGTGTGATTGAGGTCACTGTGAGTGTGATATAGGGAGTTACATGGAATATGATTTACGGGGTCACAGCGAGTGCGATTAAGGGAGTCACCTTTGGTGAGATGAGGGGTCATGGTGAGTGTGATAGAGGTCACTGAGTGTGATTAAGGGAGTCACTTTGAGAGGGATTGAGGAGTTACATGGAGTATGATTTATTAGGTCACAGGGAGTGTGATTAAGGGAGTCACCGTGAGTGTTAATGAGGGGTCACTGATAGTGTGATTAGGGGAGTCACAGTGAGTGACTGAGGAGTGAGTGTGATTGAGGAGTCACTGTGAGTGTGATTGAGGAGTCACTGTGAGTGTGATTGAGGAGTCACTGTGAGTGTGATTGAGGAGTCACTGTGATTGAGGAGTCACTGTGAGTGTGATTTAGGGAGTCACTGTGAGTGTGACTGAGGAGTCACTGTGTGATTGAGGAGTCACTGTGAGTGTGAATGAGGGGTCTCTGTGAGTGTGAGTGAGGGGTCACAGTGAGTGTGATTGAGGAGTCACTGTGAGTGTGAATGAGGGGTCTCTGTGAGTGTGAATGAGGGGTCTCTGTGAGTGTGAGTGAGGAGTCACTGTGAGTGTGATTGCGGAGTCACTGTGAGCATGAATGAGGGGTCTCTGTGAGCGTGAATGAGGGGTCACAGTGAGTGTGAATGAGGGGTCACGGTTAGTGTGAATGAGGGGTCACTGTGAGTGTGATTGAGGAGTCACTGTGAGCGTGAATGAGGAGTCTCTGTGAGTGTGAATGAGGGGTCACGGTGAGTGTGATTAAGGAGTCACTGTGAGTGTGATTGAGGGGTCACAGTGAGTGTGATTGAGGGGTCACAGTGAGTGTGATTGAGGAGTCACTGTGAGTGTGATTGGAGAGTCACTGTGAGTGTGATTGAAGTCACTGTGTGATTAGGAGACACCATGAGTGTGATAAAGGAAAAGGAGTCACTGTGAACCTGTATAATTGTGGAGAGTAATAGTGTGTCTATATGATGAAAGGTAACAGTGATTCTGTGATAGTAGATTCACAGTGAATGTGATTGTGGAGACACTGTGGGCCTTCAAGCTTGTGGAGAGTCATAGACTGTGCATATATGGGCCTCGTCACAAGAAAACCTGTCTTCGGGGTTTCCGACAAAACTTGTTTCAAACTCATCAGCTATAGAGACTAGCTAGAAAATTGAAATTTCATCTGAAGCAAGTCTTCATATGGTACTTTCCTAAAAGCGAATAACAAAGGCGCTGATCAGACTGCGCGTATGCGCAGGCTGGTGTGCGCCTGTGTTGTTCGCAAACCCCGGAAGACAGGTTTTCTCACATTGCGGCCCATATGATATGTGCATATATGATAAAATAGAGGGTGACAGCAAGTCTGTAGATTCAAGGTAATTTATTGAGAGACACTGAGATTCTATTAAATCACAGTCATAGTGTGTTTAAATGATAAAATTGAGAGTGACAATGAGTCTGTGATTGTAGTCACAGGGAGTGTGATTATGAAAGGAATCACAGTGAGTCTAAATGTTTTTGAGAACTATAATGTGTACATGTAAATAAGGGAGTCTATGTTGTTTCAATCTACATTTATTCCAATATTGCACAACTCCTTTTGAATGGAAGCAATAATCAATTATGGAGTCATAGAGGGTCTGTGATTTTTGAGTCCCAGTCTAAATGGGAGTAGAATTATGGTGAGTCTATGTCAGTAAAACCTAGAATATTCCGCCATTGCCTCCTCTACAACCAGGCCTCGAGAATAGATATCATTAATGAAAATTATTTTTCTTATTTCTCCATCAAAACAGGTTTTATGTACTCAAAAGAACTGTCTTATGACAGTTCTTTTGAGCATCCCAAACAATTGTGTGAACTGATAGATAACGAAAATAAGATACAATTTATGCTAAAAAAATCTGAACTCGACCTATGACAACTCCTTTCAAATGTAAGCAATCATATCTATAAAGAATCATGATCGTAAAGGCTTGAAGGGAGTCTTCCGGTATATCATTTAAATCTTCCCCTATTCAAATATTGCCACCTCTATGACTCTTTTGAAATGGAAGTGACTATTCTTTCAGATAGGACAACAATTCAATACAGTTTACTTTCTCGGCAATCACATCAATAGATATACATAAACCTTCAACAACATTTACACTTCCATATACAGTAAAATTTGTGTAAAACGGCCACTAAAAATAAAAAACAACAACAATATCTTAATGACAAATGGTAGCTTAATGAAGATCAGAAGTATTGCAGAATGCTCCCCTTGGAGCATTCTGCAATACTTTTGACATGCATTAAGCGAAAATTGGTCTTGAAAACCAATTTGTGGTCTTTTGTAGAAAGGCTGTTTTACACAGATTTTACTGCATCTGCCAGTTTATGAGATTTTGGTACTTATTGCAAGGGGAAGTCACCAAAGCTCGGAGGCACAGTCTTGCCAGACCCTTTGCTGCTCTCATACACAAAGAATGTAAGAAAAGAAAGATTCAGACCAAAGATTAGACCTCTAGCCCCACTAGGTAGCTGAGCATGCACATTTAAATACAGTAAAACCTGTCTTAAGCAGCCACTCAAAAAAAGACCAAATATTGGTTTTCAAGACCGATTATTGCTTAATGCAGGTCAAAAGTATTGCAGAATGCTCCCCTTGGAGTATTCTGCAATACTTTCTACCTTCATCAAGCTACCATTTGCCATTATGACCTTTGTTTTGTCTATTTTTGAGTGGCCGCTTAAGACAGGTTCTCAAAAAGACCAAAAATTGGTTTTCAAGACCAAATATTGCTTAATGCAGGTCAAAAGTATTGCAGAATGCTACCCTTATGCTCTAAGGGGAGCATTCTGCAATACTTTCAACTTTCATTAAGCTACCATTTGCCATTAAGACCTTTGTTTTGTCCATTTTTGAGTGCCCGCTTAAGACAGGTTTTACTGTAGTGACTTAACAGCATTAGCACATATGCAATAAGTACCAAATCAGGCCTTTAGTTAAGAGTGTGTAACAAAAAATAATTTTCTTATTTCTCAACCAAAACATATGTTGTGGGTACTCAAAAGAACCGTTTCAATGAGACTGTTCTTTTGAGCACCCAAAACATATGTTAAAACTGATGGATAAAAAAATATTTACAATTTTAGGCTCAAAAACTTTGTATATCTAAACCTGTGCCAAACTTTCATTAACTGGCTCACATAAACTTAGAACTTTGATAGACAACTATCTTTCAAATTTCTCCTCAAGCATATTTTGTTGGCCATGTACCGACATTATATGGATCATGAGAAACCTCAAGTCATGCCATTTTAGAGCTGCAATACACATTCTTTTCGGCATCAGCACCTTGTACGGCTCAAACATCTCCCCATCTGAACACATCACTCATGAGACAAAATTTTGTACAACATCAGACCTCCAGATAAGAGATTAATAAATTATTTTTCTTATTTCTCAACCAAAACATATGTTGTGGGTGCTCAAAAGAACCGTCTCAATGAGACAGTTCTTTTAAGCACCCGCAACATTTGTTTAAACTGATGGATAAGAAAATAATTGCAATTTTACTCCAATCTCCATATCTGGCCTTATGACAACAAATCTCCAACTGCCACATATGAGTGGAAATGCTCTTCCAATTATCCTCCATTACTATTTGAAAACTCTGCCATTTTCACTAGATATACACTTTCATTCTGTCTTCTCCTCTCCACCCTGAGTTCCTGTCGCAGGGGGTGGGCCACTGGTTGGAATGGCTGGCTTTTTATCGGCTCCCCATGGGGAGTTGTGCTGTACTGATGGGGAGTTTGGGAACTTATTCTCCTCTTCAGTACCAGTTGGTTCATATTGTTGGTTTTCAAGTCGAGTTATTAGTCTCTCATCTTCATCCCCAAACTCCCCGCCCATCAGAGTTGGCTCCCCGACAACCATTACATCCTACAAAAGAAAAGAAAAAAATGTACATTTATAACGCTAAACATCTGAAACAACAATTTAAAAAAAACCCCTCAATATCTGGAATTCTGAATTTCTAAATTATTTTTGATCTTTCCAAATAGGCTTGAAATAGCTTTAACTTTTTACATTCTGAATAATTTTTCATCCTATTGTTGTCGTCTGCGGATATTTTTCAATTTACTTTTTTCAAAAACACTATGAGAGTGTCAAATGGTTTGGATCAATGGTTAGCTCGAGAATGCATGTAGAATGCATAAACACTGGTGCAACATTTTGACTATTATTTCCATTATCATAGCAACCAGAATTTTCATGTGACGGCAAAAAAAGAGAAATGCATAATCAGCACTTTACCACCTGTTCAAATACCAAGTTTCATCAAGCTAGCTTTAAAAGTTTTGAGTTATCTGGGGATCCTTATGTTTTTGCAACATTTTGACTCTGTTACTATAGTATAGCAACCACAATTTTCATGTGATGGCAGAAAAATTGATGTGCATAATCAGCACATTGCCACCTGTTCACAAACCAAGTTTCATCAAGCTAGCTTGAATAGTTTATTAGTTATCTCAGAATCCAGATTTCAGTGGACAGAAGGACAGACAGATGGTCTGGAGTGCAAACCTATAGTCCCCTCTGGTGTGAACACCAGTAGTGAACACAGGTAGAGGACTAGTTTCGTACTCTTATATGGGACTCGACGCGAGAAAACCTGTCTTAGGTGGTTTGGGAACAACAAAGTCGCAGACCAGCCTGCGCATCCTAGAAGTCTGATCAGCACCTTTGTTATTCGCTTATCCGAAAGTGTCATATCTAGACTTGCTATGAGCAAAAAATCTATTTTCTAGCTTGTCACTATAGCTGAACAGGCTGGTTTGAGTCTCCCTTTGTCAGAAACCCCGAAGACAGGTTTTATCACATCAAGGCCCAAATAGAGGCCTGTATATACAATAAAACCTGTCTTAAGTGGCCACTTAAAAATAGACGAAACAAAGACATTAATGATGCATGGTAGCTTAATGAAGGTCAAAAGTATTGCAGAATGCTCCCCTTGGAGCATTCTGCAATACTTTTGACCTGCATTAAGCGATAATTGGGCTTGAAAACCAATTTTGGATGTTATTGAGACTGGCCGTTATAGACAGGTTCTACTGTGCATGGAACTCACCCCCGGCACTGAAGTTCCTATACCCTGTGGTCCGGGAGATCTCTTCTGCTTCCCAGTAGGAGGAATACTGTTATTGTTTACGGCATTACTGGCACTACCCGTGGAGGATTTCCGCTTCCGTCTTTTCCCGGGCTGCCGTGCTGTGTCTGAAACATATAAATGTAAGTATTAACTCTTTGCAAACTGGGTAGTTTTACATGCTTCTGTAGTTGTCTGCTGACTTCTTTCAAAATTAACTTTTTCAAGAATACTATCAGAGTGTCAAACAGTTTGGATCCAGATCAGGACCGACATTTTGTAATAAACTAGAAATTGTGAGTGTAATTGTCCATAAGGATGGTACTCTTTCTTAAACAAAGAACGTAACTTTGTTAATATATTTCAGAATTTCTTCACAGTTAAATCAAGTAATACTATTCCACTCGTCATCTTTTACCGAGATTCAAGGTATGCATGATGGACAGATGGAAGAAATGACTGACAGATGGACAAGCAAAAAGCAATATGATCCCTCAGCTTTTTCTATAGTATAATGATTTTATTTATTTTTCTTTAGACTATACATATATTTATTCTGTACTGTCTTTCTTCATAAGCCATTTCTTGAGAACTTTAGAAATGCAAATCTTAAAATTTGTAGCACGCCTACAAAGTATTAACAATTTTCATTTAAATGGTAAATTATCTTAAGATACACTGAAAAAGAAATCACTGAAAATCAATCAAGAGAAGCTTTGATAATCTTCTAAGTTCATGACTTTAAGGCTGACTTTATATGGAAAGTCGAACTCAAAATCCTGAATTCAGAAATATCCTGAAAATGTTCACACCTGGAAACCTCGTAAACTGGAAAAAGTCTCCTGCATAAATGTCTCAATGTCTGTCTGTATTTCAGTAAAGATTTTATATGCAAAATCATGTCACAAATAAAATCCTGTCTTTGGAGTTGTAACAAGGTGAGTGTGGAACCCACCTCAGCGGCTCAGCTACAGAGAACAGCTAAAAGAGTAGTTATATTATGTATACAGCACCTAACAATGGTGCAGATCAGAATGCATGTATGTACACACTGAGCTGCTTTTTTGTTGTTTGCACATAAAAAAGCAGACCTCTCTTAAAGTGGTTAATTCATGATTAGCTATGTTAAACAGGTCTTTTGTTAAGAGTGCGTAACGAAAATTTTTATTTTCTTATTTCTCAACCAAAACATATGTTGTGGGTACTCAAAAGAACCGTCTCAATGAGACGGTTCTTTTGAGCACTCAAAACATATGCTAAAACTGATGGGTAAGAAAATATTTACAATTTTTCACTGCAAATGTTTGTTTATCTAAACCTATGTTAAAGTCCTAATGAGTTAGTGGTGATTGTGAGTAGTAAAATTCTGCAAAACTAAGAGAACAGAGTGAATGTTAACACTACAGAAACAACTAATACACAAGAAGCCAGAACTAGGTTATTTCATCAACAAGTTACACAACATCTAAATGATTATTCTAACCCTTTGTATGCTAATGAATTCTTCCATCTGTTTTGATACAATGAGCCTAGGATGGTTCAATCATTGTACATATCAAGGGGTAACATGATAGAATTTCCAAATAAAGTTGTAAATGTACTTTACTCTCTGTAGATTGTTTTAGTCTTAACAAACATTGGTGACCCTGATGAAATGCCGCATGATGCGGCAATTCATCTGGGTCACTACTGTTTGCCATAGTACCCATTCAGAGGTTACCAATATACAAAGGGATAACGTATAAACAGCTTGGGCATCCATCCATGGGGGGCTTATCCTGAAACAAACCACCCCCTAGGGGTCAATTCCCAGTAAGCATATAAAAGGGAGACACTATCAACCCAGCAGTGAAACACCATTCCAATGAATGGTGTTTCACTTGTGGGCAAGTAGTGGCTCGAGATTTTTGCAACTGCAAGTTTGAATTGCCTCTCTTTGATCATGTGTACAGTCCGAATTGTCTCAGACACCTAATAGAAGCAACATTGTTTTAAAATGCCTGTATCAAAACTACATGTAACATGATTTCTCGGGGAAAAGAGAGTATAATCGGCATAAATTTTTAAACACAAAGGTGCATTTTCACTGGATTTAAGTATGCAATTTTAAGGCAAAATAAAAATCCGCAACCACACAAATAATGTATTCAATTCTTTATTGCCTTAAAAGTCCTACAAGGAATCCAAAAGCATATGTTGCAAAAAATAAAAGTAAAAGAATTCTATACTGATCTCCCCTGCCATTAAAAGTCACAGAAAATAGTAGAATTCAAGGACTTTTTAAGGCTTAAGAGTAATTTTCCAAGCACTTTTCTAAACAAATTTGATTTTCAAGGACTTTTCAAGAAGGTATTCCATATTCAAGTGCTTTTTGAGTCTGTGGGAGCCCTGATTTTATAAACTCTTACAGTGGAAATAGCATGCATTTTTAATTGATTACCAGGATTAATGTGAACTAAAACCCGAAAAACAACCCGAAGCCTGAAAATTAAAGCATTAAAAATCTTGTGAGTTTTAACTCTTTACCTGCTACGGTCATCTGCTGGTAACCTTTGCAAACAGTTTGGACACAGGACATGCCCGACAAATTATTGAGCCTGATCTGGATCCAACCTATTTGACAACCTGATGGTATTCCAAAAGAACTTTTCAGAAACATTTATTTTGAAAAAAAAAATCAGAGGACATCAAAAAATTACCCAGCACGCAAAGAGTTAAACAAGAAATTACTGTACATTTACCATTGTTCACTACAAATGATCTGCCAGATATAAAATCTGTAGGTCTGGGCCGTAAACATTGTAAACTCAGATGATACAATATTGATTATAAAAGATGTGTTCAGATATTTAGAGCAAATATGTCAGCCGATGAATAAATGTCTTCATTTTGGTGCTAAATATACTTAAACAGTAAACGCGAAAGAAATGCAACACTTACTAAAATGGTAGTTCCTCTTTTTGACCGAAAAATTAACTTAGTGATAATGTGATTGCATACAATATTAAAATCAGACCACTGTGGCTTATGGTTGCCAAGCTGCAACGCGAATTCCAATGCAACCCCCATTTTTAAAGTCACAGAAATACAAAATTTTACCTATTTTCGAAAAAAAGTTTTTTTGTTTTTTTTTACCAATATCTGTTTTTGGAAGCAAAAGGGCAGACTCAATCAAATCAGGTAATTTTATGTTTCTATAAAAGTTCATTTGGTCTTCATGGCCTCTTCAATTTTTGTATGTAATTGGCTGTTTTTATCCAAACGAATATTAATAATCAAAATCTTTTAATGACACCATATATTCCTCAACACATTGCATAGAAGACATAAGTATTGCCACACGACTGAACACAATATACCTGAAATGACTGTTTGAAAAAAAGTAGATCGACATCAACAAAGAAACGCAGCAATTGGGAGCATTGACAAGCGATACCTTCTGAAACGTTTAAGTATTTACCTTTAGTTTAGACTATCAGATCAAGCTGTTTATTTTCAGATCAAATAAAAAAAGAAAAAAAAAGACATCACTTTTAAGATGCCAATTGTTGAGATTCACTGACGTCATTATAACGTCAGAATGGAAATTGTGATCAAAACCATTTTACGGCAAATCATTACTGATTGTAGAGGAACACAGGATGTAATTAAAAATTATCTCCATGTGGAAGAAAAAGTGGATTTAAAACGGTTGCGTGTTAATTGCGTTTAAGTATAGATTTATTCCCTTTTTGCACCAATTCGATATTAAACAATGATCATATTTAATAATATCAAATGCTAATTGGATTTTTTCTGACAGATGAAAATGTTAATTTTCCACAGATAAACTGCCTTTAAAGCTCTTTACCTTACAAATTAAGCTTTTTGAATTTAGGTGAAGTTAGTTAAATGAACTTTCTCCAGATAAGAGAGACCAGATTTTTTTCTAGCCGTAGCAATTGATCAGCATCAAGTTTTCAATATTTCGGCCATTATATTGCAAGTTATATACAGTTTATAGATACCGAGAAGTATGGGTATGGTAAAATTTCTAAGATTTTGAACACTTTTTCCTACCTGTTCTCTTAAAAATGTTGATTGTCAAAGCTGGAAACTACAAAATGCTGCAAACAGAGTAGACCCTGAATCTGCACTGTTTGTCTAGGCCTTTTTGGCAAGTAACTTGTGTTCAAAATTTTAGATCATCTACCATAATGCTGTAAAGTTCCCAATATCTTCATAGATATCTCTTATCTGGAGGCGAGGCGATGCACTGACCCTCAAGGAACTGTTTAACCAGCAGACAACATGTGAACCCCCTTTTATAACTGATGATATCTTCCATAGACTTTGATACAACAAAATTACTTTTCAAATTCTATATAGTCAATGCTAAATATTCATATTATATGAAACAATAAAGTCACTTTTGAAAGGGTGAGGAAAGCACACACTAGCTGATGTCAATTGCCACTGCAAAATGACGTCAGTCACGGCGTTAGATGGTGTAACATTGTTTTGACGCTTGAAAGAGGTTACAAATACATGTAAACGAATGCGAAGCAGTCCAACTGTTGCAGGATTTCTTAAGTGCAATGGCGGAAAGCTGGAAGAAGCTGAAGACTTCAAATGTGTTTTTGTCGTTTCTGTGTGTTAGAATCGAAATAGATCAGCTCTAGTGTGTGAATTGTCAAGTAATAATTCACTGTTTGTCAGACAGCTGTGCGAAGATCATTTGTGCTGAGCGCTCGTGATATGATCCTTCTTTACAACTGACCTCCAAACAGTGAATTATTACTCAACATTCACTGCTAGAGCTGATCTATTTCTTAATAACATATTTAAAAAATCCTGCCTTTTATGCTTTTGATATTAACCATTGTATGCTTGATTTCTGTAAACTGATACTTGTAAACAGTGAAATCCCATATAAAATCTACAATGTTTGTAATCACAAAAGCAATCTTTAGGTACAGAAATATTATAGTATTTGAAAATATCACATGTGATCAACCCTCAGACATACAATGGTCTTAGCTAACTATATTTTTGTATCAAATTTTAAAGAAAATTCATAGGTCAAAATTAATCATCTCCAAGACTAGTACCAATTGGTGAAGCTGTGTTTCTAACAACAATGAATAAGAGTTCTGTCATCTGCTGGTATGGCGTGTAACATGCCAAGAAACAAATGAGCTAGCACAAGTGATTTCATCTTCGCAAGCCAAGGGTACTAACTCCACTTCGTTCCTTACGCGTAAGGAACGAATTGGAGTTAGTACCCTTGGCTTGCCAAGATGAAGTGATTTTGGTACTAATCACATTGTCAAGAATCTAAGGCTTAGGTGAGCCTTCGCATTTGCACAGACTCACCAGAGCCTTTGCTGCTCGCATACACAAAATATGGATGTAGAAAAACTTAGTCTTGTAGTCCCACTTTGTAGCTGTGCATGCTTGTTTGAACAGTGAATTTACAAATAAGCGCTAAGTACCAAAATCTTTTGTGCTGGCTGTAGTATACTCCCCACTTTGTTTCATTTTTCACCTGCCTTGTAGGTTAGCCTCCAATGCTGTTCGTTTCTGAACAACACCTACTGGCATTGATATTAAGCCTGTAATGGAATAAGTTTGCCTAACTCTTTTTTTGCTGTCTGCTGTTGGTTTTTTTTTTTCAAAATTAATTTTCAAAATATCAAACAGTTTGGATCCAGATCAGACTTGACACTTTGTTGAGTCTGATCTGGGTCAAACTATTTGCAAAAGTTATCAGTAATGACAAAAGGTTTCACCAGCAGGCTAAAAGATAAACAGATAAATTTTATGACTCCAAAAAAGATTGTCTTTTAGTGTGGGCCATAAAATCAAACAGAATTTCAGTTTGGGGCAAAATGAAAATTTCCTCCATTGTTCATGCATGCACTGGTTTTGCAAACGAGCTATCAAGAGCAGCTAGATGTCCAGTGTTTCCATAATGGTATAACAGGACTTTAGTTTAGAGTGTGTAACAGAAAAATAATTTTCTTATTTCTCAATCAAAACATATGTTGTGGGTACTCAAAAGAACAGTCTCAATGAGACGGTTCTTTTGAGCACCCAAAACATATGCTGAAAAATATGGGTAAGAAAATATTTACAATTTTACGCTGATTTTTTTAATTATTTTTATTTTATCTAAACTTACGTTATAAGTACCAAAAATTTCATTAGCTGGCTCATTACATATTTTGCCAACTCAAAAGAAATGTCTTCATGAGACACTTTCAATGAGCGCCACAGGAGATAGAAAAGAAATACTGTTATATCCGGGGAAACGAGAATTCTGCTCAAGAAAGGCTTTCACAAAAAACTCGAAATATTGACAGAATGATGGAAAGATGGACTGGTTGAAAACAGTATATCCCCTAATAACTATGTTTGCTGGGGGTATAACATTCGCATCTTATCTAAAACTAAAGCCAAAAAACATTCTGTGATTAAACCTTATCCCACCAGTATTGCTTTGTCCTGAAAATGCTGTCTGCATTTTATGTCTGCTGCATATATTCAAGTGTACTTCAGACCAGATTTGATAATGGAAGCACACACTATGAACCATGATTAGACTGCTCCATTGGGAGCAGTCTTATCTGGGTCCATATTGTTTGCAATATAAGCCACCTAAGAAAATAAGCAGATAAGAGAGCAGACGACAAAAGTCATGACTAGTGGGAAAAGGGGTTAAAAGGGCTTTGAAGCCCTCAAACTTGAAAAACTGTCTCTGACAAACAAAAAGCTAAAGAATCTAAAGATTGCAATATAAATGGTTAACTCCTATAAAACACAAAAGTGAAAATCAGGCGACTACTTTAACCGTACCCATCTGAAAAAGACACAGAATGTGTTAGAAGCCACCTAACTCTATCAGTTATTTCAGCTGAATTAATGCTTTGACTACTAATGTCGTCTGCTGATAAGCTTTGCAAACAGTTTGGATCCAGATCAGGCCCGACATTTAGTCGGGCCTGCTCTGGATCCAAACTGTTTGACACTCTTATGGTATTCCTAATAGAATTTTTCGAAAAAGTTGATTTTGAAAAAAATCAGCAGACGGCAAAAAAGCATAAAAAAAGAGCGATGTTAGTCCTATACCCGGAGACCTGTGGCGGTAACCTACTTTTTGTCTTTGGCCCTGGCACGCCATCTGGATGCTGCATACCGTCTGCCATTCCTTCTGATGATAAAATAGCCTGGTTATAACAAGCTTATACCTAATCTCATATTGACATCTACAGTTCTATTCACCGCTAAGAACAGGGTCTATGCTATAGTCAGCACTCCATTTGGCTTTTACGGGGAGCTGATCCAATCTGACTGACTTAAATACCCTTTGACTATGATAATTGAAAAACTGAGGGTTTTGCTTTTTCTCATCTCTTCAAGAAAAACATATCTTCTCTCATATCTTATGGCTACTCATCATTTGGGTCAAGTCGCAAGAAAACCTGCCTTCCAGGTTTGTCACTAGGTAATGTGCAATGCAACCTATTCAACAACAGGGACTTACTAGAATATTAAAATTTTTGGACGACCAGTTTGGCTATTGTAATTTCAAGAGGGTAAACTGACAAAGACACTGAACAGACTGTGTCAATGTTCAAACTGATCTGCGCCTTAACTGTTTCATATGCAACAAAATCAGGTTTTCTCAAGACAATTTGGTTTGATTTTATTCTTTACGTCCCAGTCAACGTTTTTTCAGTTATGTCTGGGCGTGTCTTCCTGGGTTGAACCAGAACTTAGCAAGGATTAATGTGTCTTGCTCAAGGACACAATGCAGTGATGCCGACTAGGCTCGAACCAGCAACCCCTCGATCTTGGGACAAGCACTCTACCACTGAGCCACTGCTGACAAGGCCAATTTCATGTTGATGTAGTATGATATCACTCTATTAAATGAACAACACCATTTAAAGTAAATCTGCCATTCAATAATTCACATGAAAAAATCCTGAATGTGCTTATGAGAAAGCTGGGTTAACTGACAATCTTCACATTACCATAACTTTTGAAAGGAATGTCAGTCTATTTATTAGGGTTTACTCCATAGTCTATTTTTAGATCATGACATAATTTTCTATTTTTAGACAACATGGAAAAAATCAAGAAAAATTTAAGTTAAAGTTTGAATACTTTTGAAAATATTATGGAAAATGGAGCATTTGCTCCGACAGAGCAAATGCCCCATTTTCCATAATTTTTTCAAATTACACGATATTTCAAAGGCGGCAAAAGTCGTTATTATGGCGTAAAGGGTTAAAGCGCCAATCACGACTGCAGCAGACGACAATTTTAGGACAACTTTCTTAATCTGCTAAAAAAAATAAGGTATGATAATTCATGAGAATCGCAGACGATTCTCATGAAATATCATGCCTTATTTGTTATTTTTGAAAAAGCAGCAAAATTTGAAATTGTTTTGTTTGCTGCAAATTATAGGTGGCCCTTTATGGGTTAAGTGATTGGTAAATCATGCATAGACGGGTCATATTCCCTTTCCGATGTCAAACATTCTCCCTTAAAATATATCCGCATTCTCTTGTAACTAAGCCATTCCATCATGCATGCAGAGCCAGACCTGAAGTTGAGAGTGTGAACCAAAAATTTTTTTTCTTATTTCTCAACCAAACATATGTTGTGGGTACTCAAAAGAACCACCTCAATGAGACGGTTCTTTTGAGCACCCAAAACATATGTTAGAACTGATGGGTAAGAATATATCTACAATTTTACGCTCAACAATTTTGTTTATCTAAACATATGAAAGCAAAATTTATATGTTTTCTTGAATTAATGGTTAAAGATAAAGAAACTCTCTTAACTCTTTGAACCCTGGGATATTGTTCATGCTTTTTTGTTGTCTGCTGATTTTTTTCAAATCAACCCAGATCTGGGTCCAATCTGTTTGAAAAGGTTTTCAGCAGACGACAATAGGAGACAAAGAGTTAAAACAAATTCCACTTGTGATATTTTCTTATTTGCACCTGGTTATCTGCTTATTTATAAGTATATGATGATTAGTACAAGGCTAAATCAACCCGTAGTAAAATCATAGTTATGGTTCCTTCCCAAACTTTATCAGACATGGGCAAACAGTACAGAACCAGATCATAAACTGCAGAATACTGAATCTGGTCAGGTTATGCATTGTTTGCTTACAGGATGTACTTTAATAATTTAAATGACACTTGAAATTGCTACCAAACAACCCTTAAAATAGAAATGGATTCTTCCTGTGTTGAACCAGTACGACAACACATGTACAGCGAATAAAGTGCCTTGTTTAAAGACACAAAACAGTGATTCTGGTGATTCTCGAACTAGCAACCCTTGGACCCCCAGTCTAATGCTCTACCACCTGAGCCACTGCGCTCCGCAGAAGAGAATGTGTCTATAAGTTTGTGTATTAAATTGTAAAGAGAAGAGTAGGCAAATTGTTCTGTATTAAACTTACGAATCTCCCCAAATAATTGATAAAATCTTATATTGAAATGATTGTTAATTTCAAAATGGCTGTCCCTGTACTGGGGGAGTTACAAGATGTCACAATGACACACATTTTACCAAAACTTATACGTGCAGGACATTAGTTTAGAGTGCGTAACAGAAAAATAATTTTCTTATTTCTCAGCCAAAACATATGTTGTGGGTACTCAAAAGAACCGTCTCAATGATACAGTTCTTTTGAGCACCCAAAACATATGCTAAATATTATGGGTGCTAAATATTATGGGTAAGAAATTACAATTTTACGATGATTTTAAACCTGCATATGTGAATACGTATTGTGGTATATATACAGAACTACACACAGGAAACAAAATGCAACAAGATTTCCACTTAACCCTTAAAGTGCCACAGCAGACGACATTTTAAAATTGTGTTCTTGAAGAAACCAAATAAGGCTTGATATTTCATAAGAATCGTCTGCTTGCAGCATGCGCAGATGATTCACATGAAATATCAAACCTTAGTTGCACTGAAAGCAAGAGAGATATTACATCATTTATCGTCTGCTGCAGTCAGGATTATCGTCAGCTGCAGTCGGGATTGATGCTTTAAGGGTTAAACATGCAGAATACAGCCAAGGAAAATAGAGCACTGATTTTTCAGAATACAGTAGAACTTCAATGGCTCGAAAAGGCTTGGGATCATAAAAAATAGTTCTAGCCAAGAGTAGTTCCAGCCATCCAAGGTAGAGTATGCATAAAATGACCTGTAGGGACCATGATGATAGTTCTAGTAAGCCCAGGTGAATGAGCCATCAGAGTTCGAGCCATTTAAGTTCGGCTGTATAACCATTACAACAAAAAACAAGGTCTATTGACTTTTGCTCTTTTGGTGAAACAAAAATCCAAATCAAACTCAACATGGCTGTAATGGACTTATGATTGAGAAGCTAAGTTTGCCATCAAGTGTAATTACTGTACCTTTCCCAGGGGGCGCCACCATTCTCTGCCACTTCTGAAATAGCGTGGTTTTCAAGCAGTCCCTTGGGTTTAAACCATAGGCTTTATGCCGAGACATCAACTCCTGCATTGGTTCAAGTATGACACACAACTGGAACAAAGATACGATTATACAGTAAACCGGTCTTAAATGGCCACTCAAAAATAGACAAAACAAAGGTCTTAAAGACAAATGCTAGCTTAATGAAGGTCGAAAGTTTTGCAGAATGCTCCCTTTGGAGCATTCTGCAATACTTTTGACCTGCATTCAGTGATAGTCAGTCTTGAAACCCAATTTTTTGTCTTCTTTTTGAGTTGCCGCTCAAGACAAGTTTTACACTACTAGAAATAAATATTTTCAAGCAGTGTCTAGGGCATTATCTTCTGGTAGGAGGCATTCTATAAGTAGTTTGTTTGTTTTTGTTGCTTTACGTCCCATGTCAACAGCTATGGTCATTGCGGGACGGTCAGTTCACTTAACCACACTTTTTCCTGGGCAGGCTTGAGCAAGCCGTTAACCAGTAATTTGTGCACATACTTTCGCTTGTAACTGACAACAACCCTTCTTGAATAAATCAGCGGAAGGGAGGAGAATGACCGTAGAAATTATTTCATGATCAATCTCCACGAAAGTATGGTACCGGGCCAGGATCGAACTCGAGAAGTAGTGACCTATCTGATTTGAGAATTCTGAGTACATGTGGCATACTTGTTTACCAAATCCATTACAAATACATGTGATTCACTTGATTGGTCAAATCAATCTTGTATTAATCTTCACCATCACATGTCACTGGAACGCTTCTATGAGCTATCCATGTGCAAAACTTTTCTCTTTTAATAATATAGAAAATATTATCATTCAACCCCAAAATACTATAATACAGTACTGTTATGGTTTGGCTATCAAAGGTGGCTTGTGTCTTCACAGACAGATTAATTATACTGAGGGAAAAAAGTTAAGGAATTAAATTATTATTTATGATGGGTTTCCCTTAGGCGATCTTTGAAGCATTAGATCTTTTTAATTTGGAGGTTCGCAAACATGTCAGTTGTTTGAAAATGACCCAATGGCTACCCGCAAGAGGTCAAAAGAAACAAAATCCGCCTTAAAAGTGAGGATTTGATCTGCTGAGCATTTTAATTTCAAACGTTATTCAATTGAAAGGGAGGTAATTTGGAAAAATATGATTTTCTACTAAAAACTGTATGAATAGTGTGGAGTTTTAAACCGTTTTTCACTTTCTTGCTTTTGGATCTAAACATTGGACAGAAAAATGAAACTTTTAGTCAAAAATTATTCGCACTAGTGCCAGATAAGCTGTTTTAGCAAGGGGGCATAAAATCAGACTTTTTATAATGTGAAAAGTCAACCTGTTAATGTCATCGTACTCGTGAACGTTTGTCAACATATATTTTTGACACTATGAAAACGTTTTCAACATATATTTTTGACACTATGGAATTAAAAGTCTTATTTCTTCTAAACTATGAATACTCAAAGTGTATTGCTAAACTTTTTTCCCTCAGTATATAATGCTAATGAAAAAAGGCAATAAGCAATGCTTATAAGATACCCCCCGCACAGTAAGATTCAGTGAAAAAACTTGGCAAGTTATAGTTAAAACCAGCAGACCTAAGTTTTATAATGAAGATTTCAGTAGAATCTGTGCTAAACAAAATTTATAAACTCTTTCATGCATATGTTCAATGTGTCTACATTATATCTGCAAAGTATCAAATTGCTCAATCAAAAGCTGTGGTAGGAGTTGAGTGGCACATAAAGGCACTATCCATGCATATACAAAAGCCATATAAGGGAATAATTGTCTAAGTTCTCATAGCTGTCATTGTGTCAAATTTCTTTTTTTTTTTTCAAATTATTTTTTTTCAACCAGACTCCTTAATGCATATGTTCAATGTGTCTATATTGTATAGGAAAAGTATCAAATTGCTCCCTTAAAAGCTGTGGTAGGAGTTGATCGGCAAAATTTTTTTTTCAACCTAATCCTTAATGCATATGTTCAATGTGTCTATATTGTATAGGAAAAGTATCAAATTGCTCCCTTAAAAGCTGTGGTAGGAGTTGATCGGCCCATGAAGGCACCATCTATGCATATACAAAAGCCCTATTAAGGAAAAATTGTCTAAGTTCTAATAGCTGTCATTTTGTCAAAAAATATTTTTTTTGAACCAAACTCCTTCAAGCATGTGTTCAATGTGTCTACATTGTATAGGCAAAGTATCAAATTGTTCCATCAAAAGCTGTGGTAGGAGTTGATCGGCCCATGTATGGCCTATAATACCATAAGCATAAAACCCTATATTAAAAGCCATTTAGAACTACAAAGGGAAATAACTCTAATAGAATTGGCCCCTAGCCCTTACTTTTTTGTCTAAAGTATTTGTCTTGCATATATGAACATGTTTGCAAGGTTTGATGAAAATCCAGCGATGACTCTCCAAGTTATTAAAAAAAAAAAAACGTTACGGACAGACGGACGGACGGACGCACGGACAACGTGAAAACAGTATACCCCACCACAAAGTTTGCGAGCTGTCATTTTGTCAAAAAATATTTTTTTTGAACCAAACTCCTTCATGCATGTGTTCAATGTGTCTACATTGTATAGGCAAAGTATCAAATTGTTCCATCAAAAGCTGTGGTAGGAGTTGATCGGCCCATGTATGGCCTATAATACCATAAGCATAAAACCCTATATTAAAAGCCATTTAGAACTACAAAGGAAAATAACTCTAATAGAATTGGCCCCTATCTTTACTTTTTTGTCTAAAGTATTTGTCTTGCATATATGAACAAGTTTGCAAGGTTTGATGAAAATCCAGCAATGACTCTCCAAGTTATTAAAAAAAAAACGTTACGGACGGACGCACGCACCCACGGACGCACGCATGCACGGACAGCGTGAAAACAGTATACCCCACCACAAACAAAGTTTGCGGGGGATATAAATATAATTGCTATGACAGATTACAGGCAGCTAGTGGACTTTGTGTTAATATGCGGTATGCATTGATTAAAACTGCTGCTTTAAAGTAACAAGTGGAAAATCACTATAATTAAAATCATGACCCCTGCACTACAGCAGTCACTAGAAATCAGATTACCAATACAGCTCCCTATTGACTGTACATAGAGGATCTTACATGAGTGCTCATGTTTTATTGAATTTATTAAACGAGTTGGAGAAAAGAGATAAAAATGCGAGGCTTGCTGAGCATTTCATCTCTTTTTAGCAACGAATTTAATAAATTCAATAATACAAGAGCATGAATGTTGGATTCTATTTATCATATGACTTTAAGAATACTTTGAAATCTCATTACTGGCGTAAAAAAACGTTGTAATTTTGTCATTATGTATGCAGCGTTGTTATGGACGTCATAACGTTTCCTGTAAATCTATAAACCACTAGTGGTTTATCGATTTTAATGCATGGCGTTATTTCACTCCCAGATGCGACATCATATGACAAAAGGTAGATCAGCTAATAGCAAAAAGTCAGCGATTGTAACATACATCTGTCGGGTAACATGATGACTGACATTATTTTTAATTTTGATGTGAGATTTCCATCCATTACTGAAGTAAACATAAAGGGTGTTAAGAAAGTTTGTTCCGCTCTTCATCATAGAATTTCGAATCATTTAAAATGGAAATGATGCTTCAAAATTGCATTTTACATGAGCCTGTTATCTCTTGTGATACTCAATAACATTTGGCATCGTGTCTAACATTGAATTTCTTTGCACAATTATATTTACTTTAGATACTGTCTTTCAATCATTCAAAAAAAATCTTATATTTTCAAAAAATTGTGACAATTTTATTTTGGATGGTTGTTTACAGCCCTGTAGTTTAGTAAATGTACTGAAGGTTCATATAAGATGAATAACAACTCTATTTAGGGTTTCTTAACCAATTAGGAAATAGTCTTATCACTATGGCCATTGGATTACAATGGTTCTTTGTCATATACACCCAGTTTGCTCCTCTAGTTCAAAAATTTCTGAGGGGTACTTGATTTTGTTTATTTCTTGTCAAGTGAGTCAATTTTTTAGAATCCCAGTGACATTTATGTCATTAGACACATTATAACTAAAATAATAGGATTATAATTTAATTTGGGAACAAACTTTCCTAACACCCTTTATATGCAGGAATTGCACAAATAGACACCTGAAATATGTGCTTATCAGTTACCCTAAAAAGGTTCAGCATACTTATAACTTACCTTCAAAAAGTTGAGTGTATAATTAGTTAGGCCCTGACGTGTTATATTCTTTGATAATTGTTCTACCATAGCTATAACTTACCCTCAAAAAGTTGAGTGTATAATTAGTTAGGCCCTGACGTGTTATATTCTTTGATAATTGTTCTACCATAGCTGGTTCCTGAAATACAAACATAATTAGCTAGCACTATTTTGAAATACATATGTTAACTCTTTGCCTACAAGTGACATCTCTTACCATATGCTGATAACCTTGCAAACAGTTTGGACCCACAAGATAAACACAAATTTTCAGCGTAAAATTGTAAATATTTTCTTACCCATAATTTTTAGCATATGTTTTGGGTGCTCAAAAGAACTGTCTCATTGAGACGGTTCTTTTGAGTACCCACAACATATGTTTTGGTTGAGAAATAAGAAAATGATTTTTCTGGTACACACTCTTAACTTAAGTCTAGGACCCAGATCAGGCTGGACAATACGTTGCATATGTGATATAAATACCAAAATCTCACGCTGACCCATATAGAGAAATCTTTATCTATCTATAAATGGGCAGCAATGTGAGTAAGCCTGTCTTCAGGGTTTCTGACAAAGTGAGATTCAAACCATCCTGTTCAGCTACAGAGACTACCTATAAAATTGAAATTTCGCTCATAGCATGTCTAGATATGATACTTTCTAATACATGAATAATAAAGCCACTAATCAGACTGCCCCGATGCGCAGGCTGGTCTGCGGCTTAATTGTTTGCAAAATCCCAAAGACAGGTTTTCTTGCGCCTATCCAAGATATGTGTGATGTATATTTATGTTGCATGTGGTAAGGTACATGTAATTATATTGGTGTGCATCAAAACATTGCTGACAGACTGACCCTCAAAATATTTTTGGAACATGAAGCTAATCACTTATATTATTTTTTGCAGTAACAATGCTACCTAGTGCCCAAAAGGGCATAAGCTCATTTATGTTATAGACTTAAAGTGTTATCCAAGCTGTATAAAAACATATCTTATTACCCAACCTTCTATAAATGGAGTAATTATCATTTTTTGCTATCTCATCAGTTATTGAACTTTTGCCCAGGCAATAGTTTTGATTATTACCCAACCGTCTATATACGGAGTAATTGTCTATTTTTTGCTATGTCATGAGTCACTGAACTATTCCACCGGTCAATAAATATGACTATAGACTGGCACTATACCATGGGCCTGGTTTCCCGCTTCCCTGTTAAAACACACAGGCGCGTATTATCATGCGCGACGACGATGCGCGTACGGTTCGTTTATGAAAGGAGACGTTATGCAACAATGGTGAAAATGAGGCATGGTTTGGCAACTTAAAACTCAAATAACTCCGTTGTTTATGGTCAGAAACATAAAGTGTGGCCACTCTTTTTCTTAGTTAGAACGAGCAGAACATTTTGAGACCAAAATTTAGCGGATTTGGTGAAATTTTCCGTTTTGCAACAAAACAGCATCGTCTACAGCAACGCCATTCAAGGAACGCTGCTAAGTATTTCATCAAATGGGTTGGGTAATAAAACAGTTATTTCATGCCTGTTTGTAGTATAGTCAAACTATTACCCCTCGGTACCGTAGACGACCTGATGCACTATTGCACTCGGCCTTCGGCCTCGTGCAATAGTGCATCAGGTCGTCCACGGCACCTCGGGGTAATAGTTTTGACTATACTACAAACAGGCATGAAATAACTGTATAATATTGACTGGGACTATACCATGGCCTGGTTTCCCATTTCACTGGTAATAACACGGAGGCGCCTATCGACATGCGCAACAAAGATGCCCGTACAGTTCGTTTACGCCAGAAGACATGTGAGGCATGGTTTGGCAACTTTAAACTCCCAATAACTTCACTGTTTGTGGTCAGACACATAAAAAGTGGGTGCTCGTTTTCTTAGTTAGAACAAGCGGAACACTTTGAGACCAAAATTGAGCAGATTAGGTGAAATTTTCAGTTTTGCAACGTAGCCACATTGTCTACAGCAACTCCATTCAAGGAACACTGCTAAGAATGTCATCAAATGGTTTGGGTAATAAAACAGTTATTTCATGCCTGTTTGTAGTTTAGTCAAACTATTACCCCTCGGTGCTTTGGACAACCTGATGTACTACTGCATCAGGTTGTCCACGGCACCTTGGGGAAATAGTTTGACTATACTACAAACAGGAATGAAATAACTGCATAATATTTACCTATAATATAAAAACACCTTAACCCCTTATTATGAACCCTTTATTATTTCTATTCTAAAATTTGAATGTCCATTTTACAATTAGATGAGATGTGTGATGGGAGGAGATGGCAGGGCAATATATGTAAACCCTAAAGACAGTCTGATCTGGTTTATAGTAATTGGCATTCCCTCTGTCTGAACATTATCCTGCCAAATTCTTTTGTCCAAAAATGTTGTCTGCTTTTAGTGTCTGCTGCATATATGCAAGTGCACTTCAGACTAGATTTTATCATGGAAGCAAGCACTATGAACCCTGATCAGACTGCTCCAATAGGAGCAGTCTGATCTGGGTCCATATTGTTTGTAATAAAGGCTACATAAGAAATTAGGCAGATGAGAGAGCAGACGACAAAAGTTGTGACTTGAGGGAAAAGAGTTATGGGTAAATATGGTAGCCATTACCCCAGGCTTATATTGTGTGCAAAATTTTCATCTGATGTAACTGCCAACCATCTTTACCATGTCCCCCTGATAAACTGAATTAACCCATTAAAGCTGAATGAATTTCCAACTGTTATCAATTGGACCAGTCCATTTCCGTTTTAAGGGTTATTGGGTTGTATTTCAATTTTTATTCAAATTTCAATTGAAAATTATGTAAGCAAACCATGGAGACCCTGATCAGATGCTGCATTCTGGGGTGTCTGATCTGGGTCTGCACTGTTTGCCTATCATGTACCACAAAAAAAAGACGCTAGGGTTATATGGGTTAATATGTTATGTTCAATCATGTTTTCCAACCAGTTTTATTGCAAGACTTCATTTATTCCAATGGATTTGCAGGCTACATAGAAAACCACATAGATCCTGATCAGCCAGCTGATCAGAATGTACACTGTTTTCAAAAGTGGATCTATCAAGCATAGGTTTAGATAAACAATTTTTTCGGCATACAATTGTAAATATTTTCTTACCCATCAATTTTAACATATGTTTTGGGTGCTCAAAAGAACCGTCTCATTGAGACGGTTCTTTTGAGTACCC
>OZ026515.1:99786428-99937598 GCA_964019695.1 Loripinus fragilis
ACAACATATGTTTTGGTTGAGAAATAAGAAAAAAAAATTGATACACACTCTCAATTAAAGGACTGATCAAGGTTCAACAGGCCAAGCGTTAATAAACGAGGAATTAATTTTTTAAAAGCTGAAGCAAGCACAGAATAAAACAGATGATTACTTCAGATGCCCCAACCTGCATAGCAATCACACTTCGTGGAATGAGCTCTCGATGTTGCCGCACAGCAAAATGCCAGGATCGTATCCGCATCAGATCATCAAAGGTAAATTCTAGCACTAATCTTCCCTCTGTCACCACCTGTAGAAGAAATATTGGCATGTCAGAAGAAAATAGGATTTCTAGCCTTTACGTTTGCACAAAAGTGTTAAATTCCTAACCTCGCCCTGTTTTTGCAGTCAACAAATTTTCAGTCATGTCAGGACAGGAAATAAAATTTGTTTAAACCAAGAATCAAGCCCTGGGTGTATGTAAGGCCTAGTATTATGTATTTAAAAGCTGCATTTTGTTAGCCGGAACTGGTGTAAGGAAAATTAGTTCTGTAGCATGTGGGTTCAGCCCTATTAAAATCAATTATTCTGATTATCCGAAAAGTTTATCAACATTTAGGTTTTTTCAATAAAATATGGCTATAGTATCTTCCTTTTTACGACATGTTGTAACCCTTTGTTTCACTGCAATCAACTTGTGTTGGCATGGTTTCTGTCTTTAAACAAGTTATCAATCAAATATTCCACATTATCTTACACCCAGACCCATTGTTTCCCTTATCAAATGGTTTATTTTTTATTTGTAACAGGGGTGTTGGGACAGCTAGCCAGCTAAACTTGTACACAACGTCATGACCATACGTTAATTATGTCACACGAATGCCAATAAAAAAAGTAAATTATTGACTGATTGTAACATAAGTAAGTCCATTGGCATGTGCCAGATCACATAATAATTATTCCATGTTTTTCATCGAGAAATACAAACAGCTGAAATGTTTTATCTAAGGTAACAACATGGAAATGGAAATATTTGGAATGAAATTAATATGTCACGGACAAAATTGTCTAGCCACTTATGTATCTGGGGAGGACGTACTGTGTGAGACGGACAAACCATCAAAGTCAGACATCACCAAAATTATATGTCAAAACTCAGGTCCCATGGACATTAGAAAATGTGAGTCCGCTGTACTTTTGCCACTGACAAATGTAGGCTTTTAAATAAAGGTGCGTAATCAAAATTTAATTATCTTATTTCTCAACCAAAACATATGTTGTGGGTACTCAAAAGAACCGTCACAATGAGATGGTTCTTTTGAGCATCCAAAACGTATACTAAAAGAAATCGATAAGGAAATATTTGTTTGTTTGTTTTTGTTGCTTTACGTCCCATGTCAACAGCTATGGTCACGGCGGACGGTCAGTTCACCTAACCACACTTGTTTTCCTGGGCAAGCTTGAACAAGCAGTTAACCAATACTTTGTGCATATACTTTCGCTTGTGACCGACAACAATCCTTCTTGAATGATTCAGCGGAAAGGAGGAGAATGACCGTAGCAATTATTTCACAATCAATCTCAACAAAAGTATGAGACCGGGCCGGGATCGAACTCCCAACCCCTGGATCTGCAGTCAGACTTGAATCCGTTGCCAGACACATTACCGACTGCACTATGCGGCCCGGTATTTTATGCTCAATGTTTTTTTTACTAGACCTATGAAAATGCTCTACTTCAGTCAGTAGCTGCAGAATTTTACCTTGGTAAACATAGGTTTTCCATGATGTGTCACCATAGTGGCCATATCACAATCTAACGTTATTGACGTCGTGTGGAAGGACTCCTTCGGATGCTTCAGTATGTAGTACAGGTCTGTAACCCCTCCTTCAAATACACTTCGGAAATACCGCGGAATCAATGTTCTTCCAATGGCTAAAAGAACAAGATGATTATGCTTTAACTATCAATTCATATTCTATACAAAACAGGGAACTGTCTCTATAAGATCAGGCCCTAAGGTCATGAATTTCTTTTCATGCTCAACTCAACTGAGATTGAAATTTGTTTGTTTGTTTGGTGCTTAACGACGCATTAAACCTTGTGGGTCATTAGCGTCAGACGATATTAAACAGATTGAAATTTATCCTGCTCATAAATGTTAAAATGCCAACAATTGCTGGCATTTTAACAGTTATAAGCAGGATAAATACAGCATAGTCTGAGTTTTAACGCAGAAAAAATCTTTATTTTTCAGCATTTTAGACTTTATGAGTAGTTGAAATTTACAACATCAGAGTCTGGTAGGTCATAGCAAATAGCAATTTGTGATCAAACTTACATTTTATAACTACCAAAACATTTGTTTTCCCTGATACATGTTATATACTGTTAAAAACATGGTTTTCATGCATTTACGTTTACCATGTTAATAACTGAGGGCGGACTTGGAAAATGTTGATGCATTGAAAAATCATGTTTGATACAAAAATATGGGACTATAATATTATCACCATTTCAGTCAACACGTGGCTGGACACTTTCAGTCACTTTCTGTCTTCCAGGCTCAATCATAATAATAAGAGTGATTAATTGGATCAGCTACTGCAGTTGCAACTATAGTTTATCGTGTCTTTTTGACTCCATTTGCTTCTAGCATAGAGGCACAGAATGAGTGCATTTAAGGTACCAAAGCCATGCATCAACAGTGCATGAATGGCCTTGTTAATACATGAGTTTGTGCTCATTGAAACATGATTGTTGAAAGCATGTGACACAGATTTTATGCAATAATAATATGAATGTTTTATTTGTAATGGAGGTAAAACTTGCATACTTTACATCATGATCATTTGATGATACTGGCCTTTAGTTAAAGAGTGTGTACCAAAATTTTTTTTTTATTTCTCTACTAAAACATATGTTGTGGGTACTCAAAAGAAAAGTCTCAATGAGAAGGTTCTTTTGAGCACCCAAAATATATGTTCAAACTGATGGATAAGAAAATATTTACAATTTTACGCTCAAAAATTTTGTTTATCTAAACCTATGATGATACATGAATGGCATCTCACAAACTGATAAGCAACAGAAAGTATTTGTTAATATTAATGAAACTTCGTCTCGATGAGTGGCTTAAATCAGATCATCTTTTTAATGTTTTGCATTTACGGGATAACTGTATTCAAAAGTTTCATTTGGGGAGGTATATCGTTGAATATACAGTCAGAAATTTAGTTTTACGGTGATGGGCGAGCGAAGCCGTAAAATGTGATTTCCGAATGTAAATTTGACGATATACCTCCCTAAACGAAAATTATTAAATTTGGTTATCCCCATTCTAATGCACTTCTGTTGTTTCCTTTCAAATTGGAGTGTTACAAGCCACATAAAAATGCACGTCATCCAAGGAAATGACGTAATTAATGACGTTAAACTATTTCCGACAGTATATTGCAGGATATACTGTCGCAAATTTTTGACGATATCCAATCAGACTTCGCGTTACAAAATCAAGTGAATGTATAAGCAGCAAGAATATTGTTCACATGATGAAAGAAAAAACTGTTCCGGCAGTGTTCAAATACATGTATACAACAAACTATAGCTTGAAGTGTTGTTGTTCACATGGTTATCTCAATAGTATTTTGTGGCTCAAGACTTAATGCAAGTATTGGCTTTCATAAAAACCTGGTCTACGAATAGAAACAAAACAAAAGTTTATTATTGATTTCATTGATCAGCAAAACAATATTTCAGATGGGCAAGAAATTTAGCACGACTCTTTACTTGCTAGTGTCGTCTGCTGACAACCTTTGCAATCAGTTTGGACCCAAGATCAGGCCCGACAAAATATTGGGCCTGGTGTGGATCCAAACTGTCTGACACTCTGATGGTATTCTTGAAATATTGGTTTGAAAACATCGTAACTAGCAGGCAAGAGGTTGAACAATGATTGTCTTTTTGAAATTCTTCAGGGTATTCTGTTAAAAAAAACTTTCCCAGAAAGCATAATAAAGCGGGCCAATAGTGGCCCCGAGCCTATGCTGGCTGGGTTTAGTCCTTACTGTATCGTTTGGGGCCATCTTCCAGACAGAAAGACAGTGTGAGCGTGGCTTCATCTTCGAAGAATTCTGTAGCAAAGGCATCCCACCACAGATTATCACTGTCCTGAAATTACAAATAGAATATTCATAGGTTTAGATAAGCAAAAGATTTGAGCGTAAAATTGTAAATATTTTCTTACCCACCAGTTTTAACCCTTAATGCGCCAATCCCAACAAAAGCCGTCTGATGTGGGTCCATGCTGATTGCTTCTATACAGACTTGGGGTCAATTACTTTGAAAAAGTAATTAATTACATACAATTACATTGGAAATTGTTCAATTAAATTACAATTACATGGCCATTTGGCAAAGTAATTAATTACATACAATTACTTTGCCAAATGTAATTAATTACATTACAATTACATTTCACTGCCACTTAGATAGCTTCATCAGATTTAATATCAGAGATATTTGAAATGAGTTAAAATCTCCTTATAAGTCTGAGTAACCTTGACTTGATATACTTAATTCCTCTTGTATCAAATTATTTTATTGTCAAGTGATGCAATTAGAATGTACAAAATCAGTTGTTGTTTTTTGTGATTGATGACATAATCACACAAGAGAAAATACAGAAATTTTCTTGGGGGGGGGGGGGGGGGGTGGGCAGGGGGAATTAATTGCCAAAGTTCTCAAACTAGCTGTTAACCGCAAAACAAAGTTCAGGAATACACATTGGCTTGAGAAAAAGTCTTACCACTGTGGACGATAAACCATGGAAATTATTTTGTTAAAGTAGCTTAAATGCCAGAGAATTTAAAACTGTTTTCAAAAAGTGTTGATAAAAAATCTACGTGGCCCTATGAGTCTTGAAAGTTGGCAAAAAGTACAATAAAGAATATCAGCTAGTGACAAACTAAAGTATCACTATTCTGTTGAAATGCTGGCTTTGCAAGCAAGAGTCACTAGTTCGGTCACGACTGGAACATCTATTTTATTTTATTTTTGTGTTTTGTTTTTATATTAACAATGATGGGCCCCAGGTACACTGAATGAGTGATTTAAATTTAATTTTCTGAATCACATTTTATGATTATTAATTTTATTATTATTATCATTATTATTATTATTATTATTATTATTATTATTATTATTATTCTTGAAAATGACAAATGTCTTTAGATAGTGTAGTGGATAGATTGGGTCATGCACCTTAGCATATATGTGTGTTGATCCTAGATGTGAACATTTAACAAAATGCCTTCAAGGAGTCAATTCACTAACCAACACTATTGTCTGAGTAAATACTATTGTTGAGATTTTCACACCTTTGTTTTTGTATTGTTTTGGTAACTTAACTATCAAAGGTTGATTGTCACAAAGCCATATCTTTTATAAGCAGATGAACAAAGAATAAATAATTTGCTTAAAAAGGAATAGTAGAAGTAACATGCAGTCTGTGTCTGCAGTAAAATTGTTATATTCTATTTTTATGTCTATAGATACTAGCATGACTAGTCCCAATTCTCATTTGTTTCATGTTGCATTCAACTAGTACAGCAAATGATATATGCATTTACAAAGGCCAAGAACAATTCATTTTGCAGTATTTTAGTATCTATGATAATCTTTAGTAACTGAAGTTCATAACGGATCTGAAAATAGTAACTGAAGCTCATAACTGATCTGAAAAGTAATTTAAAAGTAATTGAAAGTAATTGTTAATTACTCCCATATTTGGCCATGTAATTAATTACATTCAATTACTGTAATTAAAGAAATGCCTTAATTACAATTACATGCAATTACTTTAGAAAATGTAATTAAATTACAATTAATTACAATTACAATTTTAATTACCCCAACTCTGCTTCTATACTTAATTCGTCAGTAATGTAAGCAATTATTTGCAGCAGACGACTTCAGCGGACAACATTTTCAGATGCATTTTTTTCTTGGCGATATGTTTTGGGTGCTCATTGAGACGGTTCTTTTGAGTACCCACAACATACGGTTTTGGGTGAGAAATAAGACAATCAATTTTTTGTCCTAGTCAGAAAGCAGGCTCCAAGACCTAAAATATTTAATCCGTTTCTAGAGCCAGCTAGGAAGAAGGCGCCAATTGAGTCAATCCACATGGCTCCACAACCTTTCTTACCTCTTTGCATACTGTTTTTTTTTTGTTGTCATTTTTTGTCGTCTGCTGATTTTTTTTCCAACGTATTCAGGACTTTTCAAGAAAGCCCTAATCATATTCAAGCACTTTTCACGCCAGTTCAAAGCCGGAGCTATATATGCTACATCCAAGCTTTCAAAATGAGCCAGTGCATGAGATTTCTAACAATGTGGTATGTGCGACCAGCAAAGCCTCAGAATACACGCAGTCTGATCAGAGCCTTTGCTAGTCGCTTGAGTATTCTATGATTGTTAAGCTACTGACTGAACACCATTTGGAGTTTCTAAGCTTAAAAGAAGACTGCTGAGGCCCGTCCGAGTCTAAACGTGTCTAAATGTCAGATTGTTGGAAATCTCATGCCACGGCTCAAATTATATCTCTATTGCTGAGCAGGTAGGTGTGGGTCTTTTACCTGGTCGCATACCATGCAAACAGATCTAAAATCTAAGAGATCTTGACACAATGAGTTTGTGATTTAGTGGTTTTACTCTTTGCATGATGGGTAATTTTTCATGCTTTTGTTGTCGTCTTCTGACTTTTTTTTCAAAATCAACTTTTTCAAAAAATTCTTTCAGGAATATTATCAGAGTGTCAGACAGTTTGAGTCCAGATTGTTCAGTTGGTCCTGATCTTGATCCAAACTTTTTGAAAAGGTTATAACAGCAGATGACAAAAGTCTGCCACTAGCAAAGAGTTTTAAGAGTTAAGACTACTAACATAAGTATGTCACCAGTATGTAGACATTTTTTTAAGTGTCGACCCTAAAACATAAGGAGGTCTAGATAATAAAAGTTCATATCTCTAGTTATCATTTATACCAAGAATGCATAAAATCAGATCAATACATACTTACATATATGGTTAAGGACGGATGGAATGAATGGGTGATGTCTAAACAATATCCGACTTTGTTGGTGTGTGTTGGGGGAGGGGGGATAATTATGACTGACAGCATCTAAAATTAAGATCAATTATTTTCTGGGAAAATTAGCCTTGAAATCTGAAGCTATTAAAATTTCTCAGAAATGTGCCTTAAAATAGCCATCTTTTTTTCTGTGAGAAAACTTTCAAATTGATGAAAATTAAAAAAATTCAGCGATTAAATTTAGCGATTAACTCTCAGAGTTCCATGCTGGGAAATTTTGCATACTTTTTTGTCATCTTATAAATTATGATTTTTTTTTCAACATTTTCTTTCCCAGAGTGTCAAGTAGTTTGGATTCAGATCAGGCTGGACAAAATGTCCAGCCTCATCTGGGTTCAAATTGTTTGCAAAGGTTATCAGCATTCAGAAGATACTAGCAGACAAAGGATTATACCACACACAGAGCTGCTGGGCCAGCTTACCTGCATTTTCATTAGTCTCAAATTGAGCATTTAACCCTTACCACGCTGAATTGGGATACATATTCATGGGTGAACGTTCAAAATTTCCAAATTCCTGAACTTTAGAAATTCAAATTTTAAAACTTGCAGGATGGATAATTTAAAGTTAAGATAATCTGAAAACTAATCAAAGAAGCTATTATAATCTCCTTAATTCAGAATTTCGAGGCTGACTTTCTTTGGAAAGCCAGCCTCAAAGGAAAGTCAGCCTCAAAATCCTGAATTCAGGATTAATCCTGAAAACTTTCACCCATGCATCTTTTCCTACCATGCAGTAATTATGGACCAACATCAGATAGTTTGCTTCCATGCACTTGCAGGAGACATAAAAAGCAGACAACATTTTCAGGTCCAAAAAAAAAGGCTAGATAATTAGGGTTAAACGTACCTCTGTTCGTTGCTGCAATCTTTTGTTCAGCTCGTAGATCCTGAAGTCAGGTTGTCCCATGTATGGTGCGTGGCGCCTGCCAGAATAGAGAGAAAACGGTGATGAGTAAAATGGGTCAGAATTCACAGAATTCACGGAATTCATCATTCGGTAATCCATTTCCCTGAGAAACACCATCAGCGCGCTCAGTCCGAAGATTCGTAACCCAGAAATGACTACATGGGCAGGAAAATTAACAGTGCATTCCCAATGTGTCCTCACATCACATCTCTTTTAACAAGTAAACTTGAAACTAAAACAATGATTTCACCTGTTAAATATTTGTATACCTGGTCAAAGAGTCCCTGATAAGTAGAAAACTCATGCAAGTGCTGATATTTTGGCAGAATTCCATACTCAAGATCCCCAACATACCAGTATACCTTGAGCATACTTATTGGGATTGCCTCATAGAGGCAATTCCAATATGTACCCACACTGTACCGATATGATTTGAGAGGAAATACGGCCAAAATATAAGATGCCTGAGCCTCAAGATTGGTACCAGTCTATACATGTATCTATAAGTTTGTTTACTTTGAAAATATTAGGTTTATGCATATATTTTCACATAAATTCCATGTCTTGATTCCAAATAAGTAACCTATCCATCATCAACAAGTGTCCAATTATTTAGTTTCATGTTTTTTACTATGAAATTCCCACAGCACATCAGTCTCAACTGTCTACTTTCACTTCAGGTCAAGTAATTGAATCCCTGATCAGAAGATAAGTGGCAATCAGAGATCAATTTTTCACATACTATTTATTATTTTCATCTTTTCTGACAATCCAGTCAAACTGCCCCTCCAGTGTTTAGGAATATTATAACAATACACTGATACACATGTTTGTGTTTCACCAGGTTAGAATGTGTATTCAGTTGTAACACATGTACAATACAACTTAGAAGTTGTGTATTGGAAAACTGGGGGCTACCTTAGGTCATATCCTACAAAGCTCCAGTTAAGAGAAATATTGGCACATAGTACATAGAGGATCTTACATGAGTGCTCATGTTTTATTAAGTTTATTAAACGAGTTGAGGAAAAGAGATAAAATGCGAGGCTTGCCGAGCATTTTATCTCTTTTTCGCAACGAGTTTAATAAATTCAATAATACAAGGGCACAAATGTTAGATTCTATTTATCACATGACATAAAGATTACTTTGAAATCTCATTTCTGCCGTAAAAACGTTATAATTTTGACATTATGTATGCAACGTTGTTATGGACGTAATAAAGTTTCCCGAAAATCGATAAACCACTAGTGGTTTACAGATTTTATTGCATGGCTTTATTTCACTCCCAGACGCGACGTCATATGATAAAATCTTTTTTGTTAATACTGCAACTAAAAAATTATGCAGTGGGTATTCTGGGTACTCACAGTGTAAATTATGTGGAGAAATTCAGGAATATGCCAAATTTTAATGAAAATCTGAACAAGCCAAAAGAAAAGGTTCCTTTTATAGCAATTTCACTATCTGCATTGGCCAATTGGATTTTGTTTGTTTGTGTCGATGCGATATATGTTCCTGTCAACAATTTTAGTCACATCAGGACATTTCCTGGGTTGAATTTAATAAGTACTGAATTAGCAGAGGAAAAAGTGTCTTTTTCAAGAAGTTTCAGTGTGTCGATCATGAACCAGCGAGATCAAGTAAAAAATTGTGTTTCCAAAACATTGACTATATGGCCCTTTATCAATGGCATAGCCAAAACGCTGAAAAAGTTACGCACATCAAAGGGAGACTACTCGATCAAGCAATGGTTCTCTTTAATTGCTCCCGTTTTCAAAATGGGAACTTCTCTTAAAGGAAAGAATTTGCTCCCAGAGGGAGTGAATTCTTTCCTTTTAAGGCAGGGATTCTGTACCCCGCTCCCATCCCAGAGATCACCCACTCCAACCCAGAGAGGGACAAAAATGTTTTGTAACTGCTCTATTACTTTTTCTTAGCCAAAGGCAAAAATCAGACAAATTACCCATATTGGGCCTCAACTTAAAGGCAATAAGTGACCTGTAAGAACAATGTGGCCAGCATATTATTGGCAACATAGATTATAGATAATGGTGTAAGTCTGGCCCATATGCCCAGATAAGAGTGCTATCAGTGCTAGTTTTCTTTGTTTTCCAAGAAAACGCTTTGGAAGCATCTCATAGAGACGCTTCCAAGACACTTCCAAAGAGAACTACAACATGTTTTCATGAAAGAAAGGACAAAAAGAAGGAATTTTTCTGATTAAAAAAGTCTTATATCAGGTTATTGTAAACTTTATCTTTGTCTTTATTCTGTCTAATAAAACATACCATCCATCCCACATTTACAGTGAAGTTGTACTGTCACTAAACAATTAAGCTAATAGAACTGTGGCATTACACTATTTATACCACCCTTACCAACTTTAGCACGAAATATCTTGTGATGTGCAAGGTCTTCACTGATGTAGGTGGTATAAAATAGTTATACCATGTTTGTCCACCTGTACGTAAGATAATCCACTCGCTAAAGCTTGTGGATTATCTCCACGTACAGGCGGACAACCCATGGTATAACTATTACATATCGGTATATATAAATGGTAACTAAAGCTACAGCGCAAACTAAACTGTACTTCAACTTAAACTGTATCAGTCTAATGTAGAAACAAGTAATAAAGGGGTATTAAAGTAACCGTAATGATAAGTATGCTATATCAGAAAATGAATTTCGATACAGTATTAACAAAATCGGTGGAAAAATGGGGAAGTTAGGGGCATTTAAAGAATTCAATATTGTCAGCATTTAGCCACCATTTTGAATATTTAATTAATTTTCAGAATTTTTTCAACTGCTTAATTTACTAGGTATCAATACTAGCTTAATTTATACGCGAAGAAAATGTTTTATTAAAGACTAATGCAAATAATCCATTAGTTTGTCTTTTATTTTGATTACGCATATTTAATTAGGCTGTGTGGCGATATGGCCGCTTCCATAATGTTCCATTTGTAAATTATTCCTATGCCCACACCTTCCACATTTTTCAACCAATTTAGATGAATCTCACCGGGTATCAAAATTCATGGTTTATTAAGATCTTTCATATGTAAAATAGTTATCATTAGGGTTGCCGTCCCCTTTTACTATCAAACAATATTTAGGCCAAAAGAAAAAAGAATAGATTCTCAAGACATCGCAAGGCCCCGTATTAATTATGCCTTTTTATAAATGAAATAGACATAGCATTTCCAGTTCAAGCAATCATAATATTGGTTATGGTGTTTACCGGACATGATGTTGAAAGGTAAACTTCACTTAATTTATTGATTGAACTTTTTTTGTTACCGAAACAATCAAATTTAATTTGGCTGACCTAACATATTATGGAGTATTTCCTTATTCCATACTTTTGTTTAAGCCAGTAGATATTTTAAGGCTCTAGCTAGCTGGTTTCGCTCGCTGGTGCTTTAAATACCGAAATCTTGAACAATGGTCCATTTTATCTAGGGCTCATAATAATGAGGGAGCAATCTGTTACCAGTTTTGAAACAATACTGAAACAGACCATAGTTAGAACTCCTTGAAAGAAATGGACCAATCAGAGCACTTGTTAAGAAGGCACCGCACTGCAGATACAGTGTGGGTTCTTCATGAAAGTATAAAAGCATGCTGTCAGAACACGATGCAACTGCCTCAATGAGGTATCACTAAAAATTTCCACCAATGAGCTGCATGTCTGGAAAAATGAGAAAAGGTAATCATGAAATCTGCCCATAATCTACTCCACTCCTTCAATTGATTTTTTTTTCTTATCCAAGGAATCTGTACTGCCAGTTAACTTAATTTTAGGCATCCTGGGCTGGTCAATAAATAAGTGACCAATTAACTGATTTTTCTTTTGTCTTTTTATTAACAGTTTTTAACTGATCTTCTGACTCATGTTACGGTTAAAATTATGTTCTAAAATTTCGGACACTTATCGCTTTCTGCACATGTTCTCAAATAAAATGTTGGTTCTCATGCAGGGCTTGAATTCACAAAATGCTTGTTAGAATAACAACCAGTGAAGACCCTTGCCAGACTGCTTCTTCTGGGTCATGCTGTTTGTCTTGGCCTTTTTGACGCAGGCATCTTAGAACATTTACCATAGAATTGAAAATAGAGAGTATAGGTCACCAAAATGGATCTAAAGAGTTTATCAGGTTCTGCAAATAATGAAACATAGCCAGACAGTAAGCTACAATACCAACAGTCTTTTTTGCCTGGGCATGTGCGTTTTGGCGGAACGTAAAATTGCTTTATTTCATTTTTTTCCCCATTGTCCTACTCAGGGGACAAAAATATTTCAATATTGCACTCGCCCTGCAGGACAAGTGACTTACAATTTCCACTTGTCCTGCAAACACATGCACTCGTCCTTAAAAATTGTATGCAATAAAGAAAATGGGGGGGGGGGGGGGGGGGGGGGGGGGGAATTTGATGTTTTTGAAGTTCCTTATATCACTGCTAAAATAATAATTACCTACTGCAGTCAGTTTAATAACTGCATCACATACACTGACAAAAAAGTTTAACATTCAATACTCAGTCTCATGTTGCGACTTTCTTTTCTCAAAATCGCGTTTATTTTCCGCTTTTTCTGCAGGAGACATTTTAGCAGAAATACGACCGTCAAGAAGAAAATTCAATAATTACAGCGATACAGTCTGTCAAACCTATTTCATTGATGAAAATGCGCTCCGAAAAATCAATATTTACTTCGATACAGTCTACCACACTAACGCGCATTATACTGCGCAGCTTTTATTCGCCATTTGCAACCAAACATCCGTTTTCTACTTTCGGAATTGAAAAGGTATGTGGCTCGATGAAAACGCTTTCTGCCATTCAGAAAATGCTAGTTTCACCCGCAGATTTTAGCACTCGTCCCAAAGGACGAGCGCTTTGGGAAGAATCACTCGTCCTTTCTAAAATCCACTCGTAAATACGAGCGGACGAGTGGAATTTTTGTCCCCTGACTACTTCCACAAAACTTTGCAAAAGGTATAACTCCCTCATACTCCACGATTTGCAAAACGATTTTCATACGATTGTTGTACGGTTCAAAGTACGGTCTGTTATGCCCTTGTATGATTAAACACAACTTTTACTCGATTAACTACACATTAAAAGGGTTACATACAGTTCAACATCTTTTGTTCGAGTTCGATTCCATACGATTTATATATGCAATTGACACGGTTGAGCTCACTCGTGGAGTGGACTTCATGTGCGGTTGTATATACGGTCTCGCACGGTCTCTCACGGTCTTGTATGATCGCTAATACAATTATACTTGGACATGGCACCCTTATCAGTTTTTTAAAAGTTTTAAAAATCATACACCGCTTTCACGGATACACTCGAACGGCCCGTGTGTAACTCGGATAAGGCCACGGTTGGTTCGGTCGTATGTACGGTTTACACGGATGGCCAGCCGTATAAGGCGTGTGTTCTGTGTCAGACAGGCTTTAATTGTGACTGTTTGCTACAGTAGTTCAGAATGCATTTTAGGTACCATAACAAAACATTTAATTGGACTGGATATTCACATATCATTTTTGAACAAGCATGCTTATTAAATAATTGTATCTATTAAACGGCTGACTATAACAATACCATTTTGACCAAGGACTCATTAAAAACGGCGGTAAATAACAAAATTGATTTCCATCAAAACGTACATGCCCTGGGGTAAACAAGATTCTGGGTATCATAGCGGACTGTGTGCTACGGTTTGAATACAGGGGGTGATAATTTTAACAAATAACATTAACATAAAAATTCTAAGTCCTTGACCTTGAGATGGAGGTGGGGATGGTACTACACAAGATTTAGAAATAACATCAAATATGAAACCATTCAGTTATAGGGTCTGCAAATAATGAGGTTTTACATTCTTTTATGCAAAACTTTAACATGAAAATTCTAAGTCTGTTACCTTCACATTGAGACGACCTATGGGGTGGGAATCGGACTGTGCCAAATTTTGGACCAATATACTTCATCACAAACCATTGAACCCATTCAGTAATATAGGATTTGCAAATAATGAGGTCTTAAAAACTTATGATAAAGCAAACTCTTAACATGAAAATTCCAAATCCATGAATCTTGACCTTAAGATGCTCTAGGGAGATGGCGATGGCACTGCAAAAAATTTTGTACCAGTATGTATCCATGGGTGCAAGATTAACCCTTAAAGCGCCACCTATAATTTGCAGCAGACGACAAACTCAAATTTTGCCACTTTTTCAAAAATAACAAGACAAATTCGACGAATTTATATCCCCCGACGAAGGGTTATTTGAGAGAAACATGTAAATCACAAAACATAAATCCCATTTATCTAAGTCTTAGTTCACCTTCAGTATCATTCAGATCATAACAAACACCTGTCAAGTATGCTTTAGTGCTTAGTTTAATAAAAAATATACTTACATCTGCACAATTTCAATATCTGACCTTTAAACCCAACCCCAGAGGTCAAGGGTGTGTGTAAATTCAAAGTGTTACCTTGCATGTAGGTCTACACTTCTTCCACTTTCATTTGATATGCAACATGACCACTTTTAGAAAAGAAAAAGAAAATGACCTTTTGACCCCACCCCACGGGGTCGTTGGTGTGTGTAATGACAGCATATTTGCTTTCATGGTGCTCTGTGATCAATTCCCTTTAATTTGATATGCAACATGACTACTTTCAGAAAAAGATATAGTTTGACCTTTTGACCCTACCCCCTGGGTCGAAGGTGTGTCTGTGGGCAAAATATTTGCTACCATGTTGCTGCCAGCGTTGTCAGCTTTAATTTGATATGCAACATGACTACTTTCAGAAAAAGATATAGTTTGACCTTTTGACCCCACCCCCTGGGTCGAGGGTGTGTCTGTGGGCAAAATATTTGCTACCATGTTGCTGCCAGCGTCGTCAGCTTTAATTTGATATGCAACATGACCATATTCTGAAAAAGTTTAATTTTGACCTCGGCCCCACCCCCTAAGTCCACCCAACAGGCTCAAACCCAGGCCTTCAAACTGAAATCCCGTTTGACATGTTTCATATCTATTGCTTCTCTGCCTGTATGCAAAATTTCAGCAAAAAATATTAACAATTGCCTTAGTTATTGCGAAATTTAAATATTCGACCTTTGACCCCTTAGGTGGGGTCAAAGGGGGTGGGGTAAAACTTTGACACTGCCATGCTTATCTACAGGCACTTGGCAATCATGGTCTAATAGTGAGAAGTTGTTAAATATAACAGCTTTGATAAAATGTGAAGATCATCACACAAAAAAGCTAATATAGGTTTTGCCTTATAATTGCCTATACTAAAACAAGGGCAATAACTCAAGTGTTAAGGGGTTGATTTTGACCAAACTTATTGGATGTTAGAGAGTCCATGGTACTTATCATTTGTACCAAGAATGAATCAAATCTGACCAATAGGTACTGAGATATGGTTCCGGACGGACGGACGGACGGACGGAATGGACGGACAGACGGACGGACAGACGGACGGACGCAGCCAAAACTATATCCCTCCGACTTCGTCGGGGGATAACAAATATGGCATGATATTTCATGAGAATCGTCTGCTGGCAGTCGATTCTCATGTAATATCATACCTTATTTTTTTCGAAATTTAGAAAAGATATTGTAAAATTTGTCGTCTGCTGCAGTTGTGATTGGCCCTTTAACATGTTTAAGGGTTAAATGATCAATTGTCCTTAGACAGACTGAAGCTAATATAATCTCCTTAATTCAGGATTTTGAGGACGATTTTCTGTGGAAAGTCATCCTCAAAATCCTGAATTCAGGAATAGTTCTGAAAACTTTCACCCATGTGTACCACCATTAATTAGTTACAGGGTATGTAAAATAATTATCACAAAGCTTTAATTAAACATGAAAATTCAAGTCAGTAGCCTTGACCTTGAAATGATCAAGTGGCGTGGGGATAGTACTGCAGTAAATTTTGGACTAGTGTGTTTCATCGTTCCACATGTGTTTTAGCATTAGCAAATAATAAGGTCTTCACCTTTGTGGCACTTTTTGAGGACAAATATCTAGTGCTTGTTGGTGATTGGTGAACATTATCAGAGGCTGGTGAGGGCAGAGAATGGAAATCTGAGGAATGTTGGCTCAAATCCCAGAGCAGTTTAATTACTCACTAAAAATGTCTATTTTTGGGGATGGGAGTTCTTTAATAACGATCCATGACTTCATAACACAGTTAGTCTAAGCTACCCCAAACCTCAGTACAGTCAACTCTCTTTATAACGACACTGTTTGTTCCAAGCCATGTTTGACGTTACAATGAATTTGCTGTTATAAAGAAATTCTGACCATTAACAGATTTCAACATAATAATCATTTGGTAAAAGAAAATACTGTACAAATGAATTAAAATGCTATTATTCCAATGTATACATCAGTTCAATTTCATATTGCATCAAAATGCACAAAGCTTCCTACTTATCAAGTGAGACAGAAACCTGTTCATGCAAAAATACCTTGTTCTGATCACAAAATTGTCTGGCACATGGTAACAATTCTGCTATAATGAATTTATATTCAAAAGAAATTGTATATCTGTTCCCAGAAAGTACTGTCGGTGTCGTTAAGTGAATATTCTGTTATAAAGAGGGAATTCAAATGGAAACAGATCCGTTCCCAGCAATTTTATGATGAATATTGAGTATTCTGTTATAACGAGTGACGTTATAAAGAGTTTTGACTGTATAAACACATTCATGGTGTACAGGTTTCAAAACCCAATAATGTACTATGGGCATATCCTCTACGCTTTTTAAAAGGCAATTGGGGATAATATAACATAATATGGTTCTGGCGTTGGGATACTAACAGTTTCTAAATTTTGCAGAGGGTGGAATATATACACTACAAATTTCGCCACACGTAAAAATCATATAATAATCATATGATTTTTATAAAAAAACTTTTATATAATACTTGTTAAAAAAGGCAGCCGCGTGTGGATCATATAAAACAGATTATATAATTTTCATATGAAAATGATATGATTTTTACGTAAACTGAAATGCATATAATAATCATATGATATTGATAAGCATTTTTACATAATAATTATATAATAATTATATGAAAATCATATGATTGCCCTTTTATATAAATATCATATGAGTGCCTTTATATAAAATTTATATAAAAAGGCAGTATATAAAATTTGTATAAAAAGGCAGTCACATGAGGATGATGTGTAATGCACTGTATTTGAAAATTATAAAAATGTTACAAAACTTAATTCACCACACATGATTATCACGTATATTAATTTACATATAAAACTTATATGATCTTATTTTTATCAACAATTCATATAAATTAATTTATGTCATAATTATATGAAATAGTACACATATAATGATCATATAAATCTTACATGGGTTTCATATGATGTGAATTACATAAAAAAATTATATGATTTTGTGAACATGTAAATATCATATAAATCATATTATATAAAATTCATATGAAAGTGCACATATGAAAATCATATATTCAGGTTTACATATGAGAATTATATGAGACTCATATGAGAATCGTATATAAAGGCAATTATATAAGAATGACGTGTGGCGAAATTGGCTTAGTACCTCAGGGGACCCAGAAGATGACCCCGGTTAGCTTTCATTGAAAACAAAAACCTTGAAACTCAAGAACAGATTCAAGAACTCCAGAAAATTTTATTAAGAACAAATTCTGGAATTTTTTATGAACTTTTTCTAGAACAATTTCTCTGAAGTCCTTGAAGTAATACTTGAACTTTATTTAGTTCAAGAATGACCATTTAATGTTCACAACAGCTCTAGTTCTTGAATTTGCTTACAAAGCAAAATATTAATGGCCCCTGCGTTACAAAATAGTAGACTTTTGTAAAAGCCAATACTTGTATATATACAATGTCATAACAAAGGGATATAAAAGCTGCTAACAATGAATATATAAGTATTAGAAGAGTTAAAAATCTTGCTCTTCTAAACCTCTTTTATCAGATCAGCCAGCTTTAATTATATTACATTCGTACATAATAACTCCTATAATATCTTGAACTAAATTTAGCAAACAGTGCATTCCCACATGAACTGCCACCAGATGTGGCATTTCATCAGGGTCTGCACAGTTTGTGTAGCCAAAAACAATCTACAGCTGCAGGTGCCAAAAAACACTGTAATTTTGAAATACCAACCTGGTACTCCTTAAAAAATATAATAGAACATCCAAACAATATAATATTAAATGAGATGGAAGAATCCATTTGTCAACGAAAGGGTTAACTCAAATTCAAATAGATACTCTTACCAAAAGCCCCTATAATAAAGTCTCCCATCAATACTTGCTGTCGCATCAACACACATAATCACTCGAATGCCACAGATTAAATTTAAGTCACTTCAGAAGAAAACGAGCATAATGTTCTAAAAATAGCATGACTATATTTAAACAAGCTTGGACGTAAAATTCCAACAAAGCAAACGTACTTGTTATTAAGTTGTGTTTATTTTGAATTGGAACAGAAACTATCTGTCTGGGAAGGAGTTATGAACCGCAGTACCTTTGATCATTTGTTTCTTAGATCTTCACCTGCTAATGTCGTGACGTCTGCTGATAATCTTTGCAAACAGTTTCGATCCAGACCAGACCCGACGAAACGTCGGGTCTGATCTGGATTGAAACTGTTTGACACTCTGATCGTATTCCTGAAAGAAGTTTAAGAAAAATTTAATTTTGAAAAAAATCAGCAGACAACAAAAAAGCATGAGAAATTTCCCAGCATGCCAAGAGTTGTAACAATGTGGGGCAACCATGTGATGCTGCTTGTTTAATTGATTATTAGTCAATAAAGTTCTTTGGAATCTTGGAGTGCTGGCCTAAAACTGCAGCAGACATCATTCTGAAAATACTTTTCATAATTTATCAGAAAATAGACCTTCACTGAGACAATTTGTGTGATTCTGAAAAGCCCTATATATATAAACTTGAAAATCAGTAATTTTGTCTCCATGAACATTAAAGTGCAGCAGACATTTTTAAATTTTGCTGTTTCATTGGCATCAAAAGCTGCAGCAGAAATTTTGAGACATTTTCATTTCCTTGGGAAATAAGCCTTCACATTTCATGTGAATCATCTGCCAGCAGTCTTATTTGATTTCTTAAAGACGGGACAGAATTTAATAATCTCATCTGCTGCTAATTTTTAGCGGCACTTCAAGGGTTATTACAAATGGTGGCCATTTTGGTGGCCATCTTGGAACCTTATACTGAACGAAGGAAGACCGTACCAGGCCCGAGGTTATTAAACTATTTTCATGTTCAACTCAACTGAGCATGAAATTAATTTAGCTCATAAATGTTAAAATGCAAACAATTGTTGGCATTTTAACAATAATAAGCGGGATAAATACAACATCTGAGAGATTCAAATTAAGAAATGTCTTTATGAGCATTTTAGATTTTATGAGCAGATCAGTTGAGTTGCATGGAAAAAGTTTTGGGGCCAGGTAAGATACGACTTCTTGTACCCATTACAGCAAACCCATGAACGGATCAATTTTTATAAGTCTTCCGCCAGCATTCTTTTGTGGGGCTCTAACTGTAGTGGCAACAGTATTTGTTTTAGGGAAGCTTTTTTCAAAAATATATGGTATTGACAATTCTTAGGTCCTAGATGATTTTACAGTCTCGATCTATAGCTGAAAGTAAACACCTGAGGGAGCACCTGTTCGCAAAGTGAAGACATGTTTTGTAGTCAAAACCTTTCATGTTTTTATGACTGAAGCTGTGACCCAATATGCCCTAGTTCTGTCAAACAAAAGGTTCAACATAATGAAAGGGTTGCCAAAGTGTAACCCACAGAGTTGATTGCTACAGGCCAGATCACCATATTTACCCCCTTTTTTCAGACATAATACTAAAATTTGCATGGTGACAAACACACAGATGCCACTTTTCGTGTCTGACAAAATTCCAAGGGAAATAACTCAAAATTATTAAACCAAGGCTTATGGTTCTTGTGCTCTGCATGTTGTCTTTTGTTGATTGATATCTATATAAAGTTACATGAAAATAACTTGAACAGTGAAGTCTAAAAGAGGTAAATACGGTACTCTCACACATCAACAAATGTCATTGATAGTAACCATGACAACCAAGCAGTTGACAATATTTTTCTGATAGTACACCTGTATTCTCCTTATTGTAACACAGCCAACTTATTTGGGATGAAACACTCAGGCAGATCTGGAACCCACAGCACATTTGCACAGTTTGGATCCAGATTAGGCCTGGCCTTTTGTGCCGATGCCAAGGCTTGCCAAAGCCTTCAATTCTAGCATTCACATACAGTAAATATTCTAAAATTTTGAACACAAGTTGCCTGCCAAAACAGCTAAGACAAACAGTGCAGACCCAGATCAGACTGCTTCTCATGCAGGGTATTCCCTGTTTGCTATACTGACATGTCCATTTTGGGAATTCCAGCCCTGTAAACCAATTATTAAGGAGCAAGTTTTGATATGATACTTTCCAATAAGCGAATAACAACTGTGCTGATCATACTGCATGGATGCACAGTCTGGTCTGCACCCTTGTTGTTCGCTAACCCCAGAAGACAGGTTTTCTCGCGTGGAGGGCCGAGGAAGAGCTATCTTCAGCTTCAGGGTTTGTACAGGCAAGTTTGAGTAAAATCAAGGACTTTTCAAGGACTTCTAAAAGCCTCTCCAACAGTTTTCAAGGACTTATGTTAATAAAAATACTGATCTAATTATTAAAAGTTTACTTCAGAAATGCTAGACTGAGATAATGGAGACATTAGTACTGGTAATAGTAAGATAGTAGAATTCAAGGACTTTTCAAGGCTTTTGAGTGATTTTCCAGTACTTTTCAAGGCAGATTTAATTTTCAAGGACTTTTCAAGAAAGCCCTCTAAATTCAAGTACTTTTCAAGCCTATGCGAACCCTGAGCTTGTCATCTGCTAATATCATGAGAGGACCTTTAAATTTGTTGTTACAGATAATCATTAAGACAGAAATTATTGGGATTTCTATGCATGTTCGAAGAATTGTTAACCCTTAAAGCGCCAAGATAAAAATGCATCTGAAAATGTTGTCTGCTTATGTCGTCTGCTGCAAATAATTGCCTAGCTTTACTGACAAATTAAGTATAGAAGCAAACAGCGTGGACCCAGAACAGACTGCTCCTATAGGAGCAGTCTGATCTGAGTCCACACTGTTTGCCATAGAGGCTTCTTAAACATTTCAACAGACAGAAAAGCAGACAACATTTGTTGCTATTAGCACATAAGGGTTAAACAGTATGCCAAGAAGCCTGTATTAAGTACCGCTTTAGGAGTGGTCCAGTTGTCTTGAAAAGGCTTCAATGATCTAGCTACCATATTCAACATATTAATGAGAAGGCTGTGCCCACAAGCTTTCAAAACTCTCATAATACCCCCTCTGGCTTCTGATGAAGGCAGCTGATCAGGATCTACATTTTTTTCTTCCATATTTCTAACTCTTTGCATGCTGGGTAATTTTTCATGCTTTGCTGTCGTCTGCAGACTTATTTTTAAAAATTCAGTTTTTTCAAAAAAATTGAACACTATCAGAGTGTCAACACTATTGGAGTGTCAAACAGTTTGGATTGAGATAGGGATCAACATTCTGTCAGTCCTTATCTGGGTCCAACCACAGCAGACGACAAAAGTCACCGCTAGCAAGGAAATAGTTTAAATACCTACTATTGTCATCTAACCTTTGCAAACAGTTTGGACCCAGATCAGGCCTGACAATATTTCTGGCCTGATCTGCTGGATCCAAACTGTTTGACACTCTGACACTCCAGAGCATGCAAAACTCCCCAGTAGGCAAACAGTTTAAAGAAATCACGCCACCTGACTGGCTGGAATATCAAGATCAGAAAATGTCAAAAACCCATACAGTATTGCGTATAATTCGGAACTCCTCTGCAAATTTCATGGAATCAGACCTTGGATGTACAATGAGGGGCTACTTTGATCACATGATAATATTGTCATGGAAACCATGTCAACATAATAAAAACGGTGAAATAGTATAAAATGTCATAAACTGTATTACAGGTATAATTATATAGGACAATGTATTATGAAAAACATTTTTTTTTTTTTAATTCTTCTTCCAAATATTGAGAATGTACTGTTGACCAGTGAGAGGAGAAAGAGGCAGCGGAATCTTTCCAAAAGTTAAAATTACCGTATATACTGTTAACCCTTAAAGCCCCAATCACGACTGCAGCAGACAACAAATTTTACGACATCTTTCTTAATTTTTGAAAAAATGAGGTATGATGTTTCATAAGAATCATCTGCCAGCAGATGATTCTAATGAAATATAATGCCTTATTTGTTATTTTTGGAAAAGCGGAAAATTTGAAATTGTTGTCTGCTGCAAATTATAGGTGGCGCTTTAAGGGTTAAAATGCATGGTGGCAGTGTCACAGCTGAAGGGTCGGCAGGGCACGTCCCAGACCAACTCTGAACTCCTCTATGGTCATGGCGACTGTTGTTGGAAGGAGGTTCCATTCTCGGATGGTCCATGGATAGAAGGGTTAGAAACTGCTAAGGGCGACTTTTGTTGTCTGCTGATAACCTTTGCAAACAGTTTGGACCCAGATCAGGACCTACAGAATGTCAGACCTGATCTGGATCCAAATTGTTTGACACTCTGATAGTGTTCCTGAAATTTTTTTTTGAAAAAGTTAATTTTTAAAAAGTCAGCAGACGACTACAAAAACATGAAAAATTACTCAGCATGTAAAGAGTTAAATACTACAGATCCCTAATATAAAAATGCAAGTTTTTTTTTCTCACTATAAAAGCATATTGTTTACAGGCTCTCATTTCACGGGCGAAACCAGAAAATTTCCGGGACAAAGAATTTTTTTAGTCATCAACATATTTCACAGAGGGTCATTTGAGCCTCCCTCGAGAAGCAATCCTCCCTCGAGATGCAATTGGGTCCAATTGCATCTTTTCTGAGGTAACCTATAGCCACTTGTGATTTTCCAGGGGGTCCAGACCCCCTGTCGCCCCACCCCCTCCCTCTGCAATTGTCTGTACATTTCAAACTTCTCATTCAGGCAACAGATCAAGTGAGCATCATAACTTTTTTTCTCATTATTGGTTGGATAAAATAATCCTCAAAAACTATTATTACAACTTACCCTGGTATCCCGTGGTCCCTTTCCATTGGGTTTGGAAGGGGCTGGGAGGGCATTCTGGGACTTGGGAGGCGTATCCTGTCCAGCGTTGTGTACCCACCAGGTGAAAAAAGTTTCACATCCAGCTCTCGTAGCAAAAATTAACTACCTGCAGACTGCAAAATTCTTTAGGCTGTAAAAGATAGAAAAATGGTTGAATCTCATAAGTCCAACAGAACCAGATTTATCAGTACATGTACAGTAAAACCTGCGTAAAACGGCCACTCAAAAATAGACAAAATAAAGATTGTAACGACAAATGGAAGCTTAATGAAGTCAAAAATATTGCAGAATGCTCCCCTCGGAGCATTCTGCAATACTTTTGACCTGTATTAAGCGATAATTGATCTTGAAAACCAATTTTTGGTCTTTTTGCCTCCATTTCTTTTCAGGGTGTGTGGGTTATAAAAATTAGTTGTGGAACTGAGAGCAACATCTGCTCCCAATTTCCCCTAAAAGCACCTCTGTACCCAACGTCTGAAGAGAAACTGATAGAAAGGGGGTGGGGGGCTAAAATCTGCCTCAAGCATAAGGATTCTGCCTTGAATAGCAGTCTATTCCAAGCGTCAGCCTCACATTCCCTTAGATGTAAGCATTGGAAGGTGCTGGATCAGGATCCTGAATACCCAACCGTATTTTTCCTGTCTCACCAACAACCTATTGCAATACTTTTAGGTAAAGGTGTCAAAATTGTTTCTGTTTCCTTCTTGAAAGGGGCCCATCCTGGAATATATGAAACTTTTGGTTATTATTTCCTTTAAACTAAGACGCATTTTAAGATGGACTTGCTGTGTAGGCAAAAAGTCAGAAAAGTTGTCTCCCTTACAAACATCAAGATACAACAACTGCTGATTTTAACAGTTTGAATTTGAATGAAAATGTTCCTGTATAAACAAGAATTGCTTTTTTGTCAAGAAGACGGATACTTTTGGCCACATTGTTGTATGAACAACTTGTACATCTCACATAGATCACATTACGCCCCAACATACAGCTTTTGAGCAATCGGCAGCATGCTTATCAGCGTTTTTAGAGTTACTTACTGGTTTGATACCGTTTACAATGTGGTGACACACTGGATGAACTTCAGAAAAAAAAACAATTGCATGATCATGACCCACAATTATCAGACTATAATATTTAGAAGTATTTTCGCCCAAACTTTTAAAATTTCTGGTAGAAAAATATAAATTTTCAATTTTTGCTATAAATTTTTCAAGGTCAAATTGACAAATTGTAAATAATACCAGAAATACATAATATTTGGGTCAAAATACTTCTAAATATTACAGTCAGATAATTGAGGTTCATTTTCATGCAAATGATTTTCTCTAAAGTTCATCCAGAGTGTCACAGCATTGTAAACGGTATCAAACCAGGAAGTAACTCTAACAAGACTGATAAGCATGCTGTCGATTGCTCAAAAGCTGTATGTTGGGGCGTAAAGTGATCTATGTGAGATGTATAAGTTGTTCATACAACAATGTGATCAAGAGTATCCGTCTTCTTGACAAAAAAGCAATTCTTGTTTATACAGGAAAATTTTCATGCAAGTAAGAGCTTTTGAAAGATATATCCCTTTAAGAAGTTCTAGCCATAAGGCTTTTATTTTCCCTAGTTGACATGATTACAAACACCAAATTTTCGAATTGTCCTAAATTTTTTTAAAATTGGTGTAGTTCAGCAGTAAAATATGCATAGTACGCAACAAAATATGTTTCAGCAATTCAACATTTACAATACCGTGAAAACGTGCACTTTCTACTCCCACCCCTCATTTTACGTCTTTACACTGGGTGCCGTTTAGGCCAGACTTCAATTACTTAAATGGCACCCAGTATAAAAACGTAAAATGAGGGGTGGGAGTAGAAAGTGCACATTTTCACGGTATTGTTAATGGGGAATCGCTTTGAAACGTATTGTGTTGCCTGCTATGCATATTTTACTGCCAAACTACACCAATTTTTAAAAAAATTAGGGCAATTTGAAAATTTGTCGTTTGTAATCATGTCAACTAGGGAAAATATACCCCTTATCGCTAGAACATCTTAGCCCTTTTCATGATGATATTTGCCCTTTTGATGTGGTTTGCCATCTCTTTCTGGGAGTTGTGCCCTGCCCTTTTTTTGGGTTGTTGAAAACGCTAAATTATCGATCATATTAATGATGTTGACTGTTTATTCGATTATTTGTGTTGGATGAAAATGCGATCATTACATTGTTCAGCAATACAGTTAGGGTGGGTTACTCCAAAGATCTGATGGTGCAGCACTATTTCAAGTTGTTTCCCTTACGAGTTGTGCCAGATTTCTACATGTGAGATAATAAATTTTCCTTTTTAAAGGAGGGCTTGCCTCGTCTAAAAACAGAATGTGCACCTTGCATGTTGAGACCACCTCCAAATTTGGTTATTTTTTACACTGCACTAAAACCGCATCATAGACAAAAATCAACAATAGTTATTGAGTCGGTCCGTAAGATACTCTTCTGGCAAAAGAAAAACACAAACATTATCTAAAGCAGCACGTAGCGCCATACACTGAAGGATTTTAAAAACACAAAAAATGAAATTAATTTTTTTTTTCTTATTTTTTATGTATTTTTTTTTTTAATTTTTGCAACAATTAACATCAACATGTCAGCAAAACATATTTTTAATTTCATGCCAAAGAAATGACTTGAGGACCTCACGGTCCTGAAGCGCTCACCTGATCTCCTTAATATTGTTAAAATAGGTCAAGATCAACTACGGCTTATAATGAAACATATTGTTGACTACGGACGACGGAATCACTTTCCAATTACTTGAAATGAGTTCTATCATAACACCGAACCGAACAATTTCGAATGTTCGCACAAAGTACAAGTTTATCAAGGAAAAATATTAGCGATTTTACCCGTCTGCATAATGAAAAAATCAAATCTGGAAGTTCCGTGTAAACGGAATCGTTTTGGTTATCTATGGTTGACACGTCGTCCGTCACACTTGACTATTATAGCGCGGGGGGGGGTTGCGTCTTTTAAGAGAAAGTAGTAGCTGATAGGACAGTTCGGAAGTGAAAAAAAAAAAAAAAAGATATGATAGGAAAGATAGAAGAAAAACAGAAAGATTGGTCAAGTGCATTTTCAGTTATTGGAAATAGTGTAAACGTTTACCAAATTTCGTAAACGTGGCAGCCCTACCGGGCAGTCCTTTCAAAAATCACGATGGCGCAAAATCTACGTCCACGACTCCACTTGATCTGCCATCTTTTTCTCACATAACAAATAATCTTACCCACCTCAACTGATGGCCATGTTACGGGATTTTAACTAAGTAAACAAACGGCTATCTACTGAGGGCTAGATATTTTCTAGTCCCAGTTACCAGCCTATTCAGTAAGCCACATTCCTTCTCTACATCATAGTCACGGAATGACATCCGGGGTAAAGGCTTGCAAAAACATTCAAACTCTGTCCTACTTATTCTATCAAAGCATATGTAAAAGATAAAATTAAAATGATTTGGCCACTTCAAAATTTTAGATAAACCATAAAAACACTATTTTCTTCATTTATCACCCCAATGGGCCTCGCCAGTTTTTCAGAATGCAAATGCCTGAAATGGTGGTGTTACCTTAACACCGGTGTACAAACTCCCCAACAGTTGTAACATCCTCTCGGTTGAAATTCAAGTATGCCGCTGTGGGGAGTGATCCTGGGGAGTTGATCCCTGCTTTTAATATCCCTACGCTTTTTAAAAAAAGCGTCGGTGATATTGCAATCCGTCTGTCCGTCAGTCACGCGACGAAAATCCAACGAAATTTGGTGTGTGAGTTGCTCACATGAATGGGGTGTGCAATGGCACATTTTTTTGGCCCCGCCCCCGGGGGCCCTGGGGAGGGGCCAAATGGTCAAATATCATTAAATCTGAATTACAAAGTCAATTTCAAAGATTTTTAAACCAAACTTTGTGTATCTTCTCACAAATGAGAAATACATATCAGACGTGATTTTCATTCGGCCGCCTGGGTCATGCCAAGGGGTGGGACTTGGGGGTACCATGGGGGGTTGGGGGGTCAAAAAAAATTTTTTTCCGAAATTCAACCAGATTTGGTGTGTGAGTTACTTGCATGAATTGCACATGCACCGGCACAATTTTAGGGGTCCCCAGCCCCTGGGGCCTTGGGGAGGGGTCAAAAATTTAATTTTCTGAACATGGTCATGTGGCATATCAAATTTAAGGGGATGAGCAGTAGACCAGGATACACTGAAAAATTTTAACCTATGATCAAACTGGTGACCTTGGGATGGGGTTAAAGTGTCAATTACCATTAGATTTCTTCGGAAGCTGGGGATTTGCGATGGCGCGCCATCGAATGTGTTCTAGTTATTATTAGCCCTCGTCTGCTACACGTCCTTGCCACTAATCAGCTTCACTAATTGATAGGTACCGGAATTGGCAGGGGTGTAATGATGCATCAATAGTCTGCTGCATCGTGATAGTTACTGCTCTGATAGAGCTATCGCCATAGTGTTTTCAACAATCGATAACTATCGCCGATAGTGCACACAACTATCGATACTTTTGATAGTTTTGATAGTTTAAATAGCCAGGCAGATAACATAACCTTTGTAATGATATTTCAGTAGATTCATATTCAGACACAATGAAGACATGATAAAACTTAAAGCAGCTGTTTTGTAATCACTTTGGCTGTTACATGGTCATTGTAGGTTCAAACACCTTCTTCATGAAGATAGAAGTTAAAAACGCTCTCTGTTACCTGCTGGTATAGTGATTTCCTTGGGAGATATTTATCTCACTCTCTATTTGACAATTTGAAATAAAAAAGTATAATGAAAGCATTATTATTATTGGTGAGCAACATCAACAAGCACTTAGCCTTAGATAGCATACTTGCTGACTGTCAGCATGGGTTCTGAAGTCGGAGGTCTTGTAAAACCCACATGGTTCAGTTTGTGCACGATATCATCAGCACCCTGGGGCACAAGCAGACAGATTTGATCATCATGGATTTCGCAAAGGCCTGCGACAAGGTCCAACACAGGAGGCTATTACACAAACTCGATTACTATGGGATACGAGGGTCCACCCATAAGTGGATCAGCTCATGGCACTCTGGGCGCAGTCAACAAGTAGTTTTACAGGGTTTGCCCTTGCACACAAATTTGTGCGTTTTGACCCACTTTCAACTCACATGTCCTGCAATTTTGGGGACAGTGCGCCACATTGGGCGCAATTTCCGTCCATTTTGATCAATAAGCCTATCTTGATCAATAGAAGCTTGAACCTGCCTTAGAGTTCAAACTGTCGTCTTCCATGCGATATTGATCGGTTGTCTGGTTCCCGCTTGTTTCGCTGTAGCATTGCAATTTACTACACAGCGTATTGCACCAGTAGCTGTTTACAGAACAAGGCGGCTTACAATTAACTTCTTTCTTTTCTTCCACTGCGAAAGATTCGGAGTCCTCACAAGGGAAATCAGTTGGATCTTCCGCAGGGGAAGAAACAGAACAAAATTTGTTTCAGGATAAAGCATTACCCTAGTGCAGAATCAGCGCCCAAAAGTAAGAAAACACGGATGTTTTCTGAAAAGCGATTGGACTTTTACTTGTGGTTTAATACGATGGGATGATAAACTTTGCAGAATGACTCATTGACTTGTCATGCATGTTGTCGTAGGGGCCAAAATAATCCATTCGCAAATGGTTGTGTGAATTTAAGAACACAGAACTCCAGATAAGCTTTTGGGTCAATTGGGTATTTACGCAACCTGATTATTCTCAATTGCGTACTTGCAAAATCAATTGCGTATTTTTATTTTTTTACCCCACAATTTTTCTGGTTACAAATAATATCCGCCATGTTTTTTCTTATTGAATGTAGCCATCGGGAATTTGCCTGCATATATTTATTCACTCACACCGTTTGCCATTCTAGAACATCAAACTAGCAGATTTTATCATACCTCTGAAGCTCATCTCGTCCCCATGTTGTTATTTCTTGCTCGGATATACATTGCTAGTTTCACTTCCATGTTTTTCCCGCTAAATACTTGACTGGTCATCGATATTTTACTCATAAAACTGGAGTTTTACTGTGCGCACGCTTGTAAAACAAGAAATGTCACAAACATGTGATGAATGCCCCCAAAGGAATTGGTCTAGCATAAGACACATTTGAGGAAAGATAGCTATAATATAGCACGAAAAACCTAGAAATGAGGCCAGAAGTCAATGTCAAGGTCAAAGTGACTCAAAATGGTTTGCACCACTCCGCCATCCCAAGAGGAATCACCACCCCAAATTTGGGATTCCTACATCAAATAATATAGGAGATATGCTCTGGACACAATAATTGTTGAAAACTAGGTCAGAGGTCAAGGTCACAGTGACCCAAAAACTGTTTGTGACACTCAGGCATCCAAAGATGCATTTACATACCAAATTTGGAATTCCTATTTCAAAGAATATAGGAGATATGCACCAGTTTCTAGAAACTAGGTCAGAGGTCAAGATCAAGGTCACAGTGACTTAATTATGGTAAGTGACACTTCGTCATCCCAAGATGCATCCACACACCAAATTTGAGATTCCTACCTCAAATAATATAAGAGATACTCTCTGGACATGATTATTCTAAAAACTAGGTCAGAGGTCAAGGTCATAGTGACCCGAAAATGGTACATGACACTCCGCTATTCCAAGATGCATCCATACACCAAAATTGGAATTCCTAACTAAAAGAATATAAGAGATATGCTCCGGACACAATAATTCTTAAAACTAGGTCAGAGGTCAAGGTCACAGTGACCCAAAAATGGCATGTGACATCACGTCATCCCAAGATGCATTTACACACCAAATTTGGCATTCCTTTCTCAAAGAATATAGGAGATATGCACCAGACTCAATGCAGTTTTCAAGAAACTTAGGTCAAGTTCAAGGTCACAGTGACCCAATTATGGTACGCGACACTTCGTCATCCCAAAATGCATCCACACACCTAATTTTAGATTCCTACCTCAAATAATATAAGAGATATGCTCTGGACACGATTATTCTAAAAACTAGGTCAGAGGTCAAGGTCACAGTGACCCGAAAATGGTATGCGACACTCCGCCATCCCAAGATGTATCCACACACCAAATTTGGAATTCCTACCTCAAAGAATATAGGAGATATGGACCGGACACGAAAGCGGGACGGACGGACGGAGAGACGGACGGACGAACAGTGGGATTACTATTTGCCTCCCAAAGTTCCTTTGGGGGCATAAAAAATCAATACCCTACTGGTATTTATGTATTACCCAAATGGAAAAGAAATAGACCAAATGGTACGCAATGACATCGCATGTAATTGCATACCGCTGGAAAGAATTGCTTTTTGGTACGCATGCATTTAATTTTAATTGCTTTTTGGGTGATTTTAGTTGCGTATTTACGCAGATACGCTGATTATTTGTACTGCTGAGAACCTCTACCCTAACTAGACATGGAAGTACAAAGTCCCATTTGACTGCTTTGAAACAATTGCAACTCCAATCACAGTGTAAAAAGGCAGTTGCAAACGTCGAGACTGAGCATAAAAAATATTTTGTGAGTGACAATCAGACAAAAAGACACACATTAACAGGCTGATGGTGATTAGATTGGCTGGACCTGATCAGAGAGAAATGTATTTCTTATCTGTGGACAGAGCCTTTGGCCAAATGAAAACAACACTAAAATAAGTAATTTCATTTGAACTGTTCAACAGAAAATTTATTACGACAAAAACATAGTAATTTGAGTAAAAAAAAATATGTGACCCCCGAAATTTACAAATGACCCCCAAAATTTTTACGGGGACTGTGTCCCCCAAATAAAAAATAAGAGGGAAAACACTGAGTTTTAGACGGTCAAGCCTCAGATCCAGTCCCTGTTTTATATGGTTTACCCCAGGGGTCGGTCTTAGGACCGATCCTTTTTCTAATATTCATTAATGATTTCAGATTGCCTGTTCGCTGACGATTGTGTTCTGTATAGGAACATTCATTCATTGAAAGACTGTCTCATTTTATAGGAAGATCTTGACAGTCTTGGGCTCTGGGATGCCGATATGCAAATGAAGTTCAATGTTCCCAAATGTCACTCTATGAGAGTGACTCGGCATTACTCACACAAACAAATCATTCATGACTACACTCTGCATCAGCAAACTTTGGCAGAGCTCTCACTAGGATTTTGTAAACAGGAGTTCAGGACTCCCATCTGGCAAAAAGTAGGAGTCCCCAGAGCTCTCAGAAACGCAGAATTACAAGTATTGGTACGCACTTTTTTCCCTGGGACGCATAATTTTCGCTAGGCGGGAGTTCCGCGTATGCATGTTTTTTTAGTCGGCACACGCTAAAAATCCAGTAGCTGAAAGATAAATACACACCGGGAGATCAAAAGCCCTTTGATATTATCGATCGTGACACGCTTTTCGAGTCGCAGGAGACGTGGTTATTGTCCTGTCTCTGTTGACTAATCGTATGACTCGGACTGCAGTGTAGCAATTCTGACAGGTGATTGACAGGATTACCGATGCGGGACAGTGTGATTATTACAAGGTGATTATTTAAGTAATTAATCATGGATTATCAGATAATTGTTTGAAACAGATTCACTACAGATTTACCATTAATTAAAGGGAGAAAAACTAATAGGGTATTGTAAGCAACATCGGACAACCGGCCTCTGAAATTGAAAGAGAAAAACATATTTAATTGCACTCGTTTGCGATTTGAGCAACATTAACATGGAGGAAAAAACAATAGGTTTACGGATTTGCATTTCTTCATTCGTTCATTGCTACTGCAAACATAAGAGTCTGAGAATTGTTGAAAAAAAACAGTACAGCGGTAAGCCGTATACTGTAACGAAAGTTCCAAATGAAGCTACACTACAAGCCGTGCGATGAAATATATCATTGGTTCAAGCTGAGTGTCTAGGTGAATAAACACAAACAAATCACTTTCAGCAAGTAAAATCGTTCATTCTCAATCATGGAAGCCATGTTAAATGGCTAAGTAATGTCAGTCTATTCATTGCTATCGCCGTAGACACTAGAGAGATGCGTTTTTTAGAAGAACAAGAAATGTCACAAACACTTGACGAATGCCCCCAAAGGAATTGGTCTAGCATAAGACACATTTGAAGAAAGTAAGCTGTAATATAGCACGAAAAACCTAGAAATGAGGCCAGAAGTCAATGTCAAGGTCAAAGTGACTCAAAATGGTATGCCCCACTCCGCCATCCCAAGAGGAATCACCACCCCAAATTTGGGATTCCTACATCAAATAATATAGGAGATATGCTCTGGACACAATAATTCTTGAAAACTAGGTCAGAGGTCATATTCACAGTGACCCAAAAATGGTTTGTGACACTCAGGCATCCCAAGATGCATTTACACACCAAATTTGGAATTCCTATTTCAAAGATTATTTGAGATATGCACCAGTTTCAAGAAACTAGGTCAGAGGTCAAGTTCAAGGTCACAGTGCCTTAATTATGGTATGCGACACTTCGTCATCCAAAGCTGCATCCACACACCAAATTTGAGATTCCTACCTCAAATAATATAAGAGATATGCTGTGGACATAATTATTCTAAAAACTAGGTCAGAGGTCAAGGTCACAGTGACCCAAACATGGTACATGATACTCCGCTGTTCCAAGATGCATCCACACACCAAATATGGAATTCCTAACTCAAAGAATATAAGAGTTGTGCTCCGGACACAATAATTCTTAAAACTAGGTCAGAGGTCAAGGTCACAGTGGCTCAAAAATGGTATGTGACACCCCATCATCCCAAGATGCATTTACACACCAAATTTGGAATTCCTATCTCAAAGAATATAGGAGATATGCACCAGACTCAATGCAGTTTCGAGAAATTAGGTCAGAGGTCAAGTTCAAGGTCACAGTGACCCAATAATGGTACGCGACACTTCGTCATCCCAAGATGCATCCACACACCAAATTTGAGATTCCTACCTCAAATAATATAAGAGATATGCTCCGGACACGATTATTCTAAAAACTAGGTCAGAGGTCAAGGTCACAGTGACCCGAAAATGGTACACGACACTCCGCTATCCCAAGATGCATCCACACATCAAATATGGAATTCCTAACTCAAAGAATATAAGAATTGTGCTCCGGACACAATAATTCTTAAAACTAGGTCAGAGGTCAAGGTCTCAGTGACCCAAAAATGGCATGTGACACCCCGTCATCCCAAGATGCATTTACACAACAAATTTGGAATTCCTATCTCAAAGATTATAGGAGATAAGCACCAGACTCAATGCAGTTTTCTAGAAACTAGGTCAGAGGTCAAGTTCAAGGTCGTAGTGACCCAATTATGGTACGCGACACTTTGTCATCCCAAGATGCATCCACACACCAAATTTGAGATTCCTACCTCAAATAATGTAAGAGATATGCTCCGGACATGATTATTCTAAAAACTAGGACAGAGGTCAAGGTCAAGGTCACAGTAACCCGAAAATGGTACGCGACACTCCCCCATCCCAAGATGTATCCACACACCAAATTTGGAATTCCTACCTCAAAGAATATAGGAGATATGGACTGGACACGAAAGCGGGACGGATGGACACATGGACGGATGGACAGTGCGATTACTATATGCCTCCCAAAGTTCCTTTGGGGGCATAAAAAAGACTTCCATATGCATAAGATTATACAAAACAGAGGACTATCTGTCTGTCTGTCTGTCTGTCTGTCTGCCTGTCTGGTTAATGAATAAAACAAGTACCAACAGTTAAATCTTTTATTTTGATAAGACCAAGCAAAAAAATGTGTGTTCAGGTTATGTGAAAAAATATACCAAAATATTTTGTTTTGTTAAGTAGGAACAATCCATTAATGCTTAAAGGGTTAAAATCAGTCGATCTAAAAATTATTCAAATGTATCACTTCCGGCTAAAATGGAAAAGATATACGGTATGTTCAAATTGGTGGGACTCCAACTTTTTTGGAGTGGGATTCCCATTTTTTCTAGTGGGACTCCCACTTTTTCCAGTGGGACTCCTACTTTTTGCCAGATGGGAGTCATGAACTCATGTTTTCAAAATCCTAATGAGAGTTCTGCTCCCACTGGAAAAAGTGGGAGTCCCACTCCAAAAAAGTTGGAGTCCCACAAATTTGTGCATAATATTGTATATCTTTTCTATTTTAGCCGGAAGTGATACATTTGAATAATTTTTAGATCGACTGATTTTAACCCTTTACGGTAAATCTTGTATTAGTTCGTACACTCGAATAGTTCGTACACCATAAATTATTCATGACCGGTCAGCTCAAAATGTCATGTATTAGTTCGTACAGTGGTCATTTTTCCTATTTGTAATTTTTAATAGTTCGTACACAACATTTTTTCCGTTCATTTGGTCAATCAGTGTGTCTGTCTACGATGCTTTCGTTTTTTGTCGAGCACGTCAGTTCACAAACATATCAGCGGAACAGGAGCGTTTCGCCTGTCAGTGCGATCGTCAGTGTCGCTTATGCGCGTGCATCCAGCATTGATGCATGCCAAACTTTTATTCAATGATAAACGCTAGGTTCAATGAACGTCGGACTGATGCAAATCGCGGAGATATTTTGTCCAGTCATGACAAAAATCAAATACATGTACACAACCACGCGCGCGTGCACACAGTGTCCTACGTGTCTGTTATAATTGAGCCTTTCTGGTCTTTCTGTGTCAAAAATATGCCCAAGCGTCTTTTTTTTTTGAATCACTGGATTCGAGCATGATGAAACCATATCGGCTGGTGTTTATCACAAATGTTATCAGCGAAGGCTCAGGGGAGCCTGTGCTTTAGTGCAATCTCGTCGGGTAGCTCAAAGTTTTGGAGTGGATGAAGAATCTAGACACCTACATACTCCCACTAAGTAGCCGTGCTTTAAATGTGCGTGCATCAATTTCATTTCTAAGTTTCACCAAAACGCGCACGCAGTAAGCGTAATAAAATAACTATTCTAAGCGGGATCCTTATCTTCCACCGTTAGCTCCGCCCACTCACTCAGTTGCAGCTCAGATGTTGCAGCAACAGGACGTACCTTTCGAGAGTGTTTAAAAGATGGAGTTAATATGTGATCAGGAGTCGTTATGGTATTTGAGTGTTGGTGAAAGTGAAAGAGTCCTCTTACGTGTGAATTAAATTATTTCATAGACAGCAAGAGTGTAGAGACTGTCTCGGGAGGCTTTTGAGAAAAGGCTATTTAGGAGCTTTGGGGTAAAAAGCAGAGGAAGTTTCTGGTATGTTCGGTAAGGCGTTTGACAGAGTGAAACCTCTTGTTGGCTCAGTTTGCCATGGGAAAAACGAATCAGGGAGATAAGGTCACATTAAAGCGGTAAGATGGAAATGACGCTATACTTAAAGTTTAACGAAGGTCCCAAAGGCAGAGGCGCCCGAAGTAAGTGGTTTGTTTTTGCTAATTTGTCTTTTATATACGCGTCAGGCAAGGCGTGTTGTGCCTGAGCTTGTGTCTATTGCTAGTTTATTGGAAGGATGTTGTGGACTTAACTTAATTTTAATACGCAATTCTATGTATTTTTGAGTTTATTGATGGTACATGCGACTGTGGAGTTGTTAAGTGTTTTTATACCGTATTCGCAACATTATTCATAATAAGTATAGTAGTCATATAATTTCGGCAGTAGGCCGAATTGTGTACCTGATTTTGGCCGACTAGGTTTATTGTGAATCAAGCGATTCGATAAAAATGCAGTAAGCCTTACAAAAATATGTCAATATTTTCAAAATTAAAGCCTCGTTATGCATGCTTGGAGTATACGGGGTACCCAACTATGTTGCGATACGGGTTATTGATACTATAAGTTGTGGCATGCGCGGACTAGCGCTGCGTGATAAAGAAAGAGCGTAAAAAGGAATCTGGTTTTGTGTGAGAGATACTGAGTAAAGTGGAAAAGGTTTGTTTTGTTTGATTGGCGTTTTGTTTGATTGGCGTTTCTTTAAAAGAAAGTGTAGAGGTATTGATTTAAACGGTGGTAATGGTTTAAACCAACGAGGTTTCAGGGCAAAAAGACCGTAAAATGGAAATAAATCTTAGCATTTTGATTACTCCAAATCGTATTGAAGGGCAGCCTAACGACAGAAGCTTGAGGGCTTGCACTGGTTTTGAGGTGCATGGTTCTCATAATTTGGTGTATATTAAGGGCTAAAGCCCTTGAAGAGGGACGCGTATAATAGAAGTGGTTATGAGGTGATAAAAGTCGTATAGATGTGTTGTTAAATGTCAGTATATTGCTTGTTTCTAACTGATGGAAGCACAGCATGACGCCAGAAGCTCGGGGGCTTGAACGTGCGTTGGTTTTGGGTGCATGGTTCTGAAAATTTGGTGTAAGTTAAGAGCTTATAATAGAAGTGGTTATGTGTTAATAAAAGTTGCCTAGATGTGTTGTTAAATAATCTCAGTATTTTGATTATTACTGTCCTTATCGAAGCACAGCCTGAGCGGGTGCTGTTTTTGGGTGCATGGTTCTCAAAATTTGGGTGTAAAATAAGAGTTTAAGCCCTTCAAGAGGGACACATATAATAAAAGTGGTTATGAGTTAATACAATTGTTTAGATGTGTTGTTAAAGAATCTCAATAGTTTGATTATTATGACCGTATCTAAGCACAGATGAATACCAGAGGCTTGAAGGCTTGTGCCTGCGTGGTTTTGGGTGCGGGTTCTCGAAATTTGGTGTAAGTCAAGAGTTTAAGCCATTGAAAAGGGACACATATAATAGAAGTGGTTATGAGTTAGTAAAATGTCTAGAAGAATTGTTAAAGAATCTCAATATTTTGATTATTACTGTCAGCTGAACGCCAGAAGCTTGAGGGATTGTGCGTGCGCTGTTTTGGGGGTGCGTGGTTCTCAAAATTTGGTGTAAGCTAAAATAATAAGCTTAATACATATACTGTTGTTAAAGAGTCTCAGTATTTTTATTATTACTGACTGTATCTAAGCACAGCTGAACGCCAGAAGCTTGAAGGCTTGAGTGTGCGCTGGTTTTGGGTGCATGGTTCTCAAAATTTGGTGTAAGTTTAGGGTTAAAGCCCTTGAAAAGGGACATAAATAAGAGAAGTCGTTATGAGTTTATAAAGTCGTCTGGATGTGTTGTATAAAAATCTCAGTAAACCTTATCGCAGCACAGCCCAACACAAAAGCTTTTGGGGCTGTGCGTGCGCTGATTTTGGGTGCATGGTTCTCAAAAGTTGTTGTAAGTTAATAATCGAAGTGGCATGAATTAATAAAAGTCGTCTAGGGATGTTGTAAAAAATAGAAGTATTTTGAATTTTTTTTTCAACAGTATCAAATCACAGTTGAACGCCAGAAGCTTCCAGGAGGCTTGTGCATTAGCTGGTTTGGGGTACATTGTTCCCAAATTTTGGTGTAAGTTGATGGTTAAATCCCTTGAAGAGGGACACATATATAAAAGAAGTGGTAATGAGTTTATTAATTTCCTCTTGGTATGTTGTGGAAACATGTCAGTATTTTGATTATTTTAATGAGACCAAATCACAGCTTGAGGGCTTGTGCATGACCTCGTTTTGGGTGCATGATTCTCTAAATTTGGTGTCAGTGGAAGAGGGAAACATATAATAGACGCGGGTATTAGATAATTAAAGTCGCTTTGGTGTGTTGTTAAAAAATGTTAGTATTTTGATTATTTTTTAATGAATCAAAGCACAGCTGAACGCCAGAAGCTTGCGGCCTAGTGCATGGACTGGTTTTGGGTGCATGGTTCTCAAAATGTGGTGTAGCTTAGAAGTAAAGCCCTTGCAAACGGACAGTAAAGATGGTACGATGGTGGTGGGGTTGACTTGTTCAGCCCATTCACTTAGGTTTTATATTTTCATGGAAACAACTAACTAATGTTCTCTCAAATACCTATCTTACTGAATTATTCAAAGAATCTGGTGAGAATTGTATGCAAATAGTTTGAAAGAGTTAAAGTGCTATTAAAGAGGATATTTTTTTTTCTTAGCATGAGGTGTTGATTTCGGGAAAAAAAACAATTATTTCTACTGTTTGGACGATTGCCAGTCTAGTGGTGGGGTTGAGCATTGAAGATGAAAGTTTGTGGTATAGGCGACGTATGTTTAGCCCTGTTGGTTGCTGTTAGGTTGGTGTTAGGTTGCTAAAACGCGGGTATGTCCTTGTAGATTTTAGGCTATCGCTATATGGAGGCGTTAGAGGTTAAATACTGCAATGGAATCATATGCATGTATGTTGATATAGTTGTTAAAAGCGGCTGAATTGCGCGTATTGCGAGCCCTTGAGATATAAAGTAAAACGACGGCCTGTGTATTGAGAAACAGAGCGCTTAGGGGCGTGACGGTAATGGCAAATTGAATAAATTTAGGGCCATAACTATTGTGGTACAAGCATGGCTGAACATGTTCTGTTATTTCATTCATTACATTGAACACCGAGCACACACACAGGCCCACACACGCGCGCACACGTATTTCTTTCATATTTTAAACGGTAAAATTGTGACGTACGTCGCGGCGTGTCTTGGCGGTTTCTCTAAACTTTCAATTCGGAAAGTTTTGTGGAAGTTTTATTTTTTCCAAAATGTAATAGACTATTCATTCAAACAGCGTTTCAGTCTACAGGATAGGGGACAGATCATTTTGGAGTTTGCCAACGTTATGATTGCCTTCTGCAACCAGCGTGTGGCTATCGGTAACGTTGTCTTTCAGCGATTGGATTATAATTAATGTGTTCGTGACCGTCGCCTATGTAGTGTTTAAAAAAGAGTTATAAGATATCATTTTTGACATTTAATCATTGATTATCTTACACATTCGTGTAGGTATTGCGTATCGTTCAAGTTGCTGTTGTTGTGAGTTCGTGTGGGCGGGGGCCGTCTGAGAATCTGGAAAATACAATGATGCGTGATACATAAGCTGCAAGCTAAAAATGGGGGTCGGCGCTAAGAAGGTGGCGGCTGGGCGGTCAAGTGGCCACCAATTTTGACACAGGCTTGCACCTTCGATTCATATTCCTCGGTTGGTTCATGAGAAGGTTGATCAGTCTTAACTATTAGTTTGAAGTGATTCTACTGGTCAATGCAGTCGCACTGAGCATGGTTAGAGCAGGTATAGTTTTAGCTGCCATCAATGTTGGGATAAATTGTGTTGATTTTACAGCGAAGTACTCGGAATTTTAATGTCCTGATTATCAACTCAGATTAGCTACCAAACATACAGCTGGCTAATGTAATTAATGGTATAATAGGCCAAATTTGTTAGTTGAAAGCAGATCACTCCGCTGGTAAAGTACCGAAATGCTGGATATAACCATTCAGATTAGATCCGCTTATTTAATAGCATCGAAGGTTGTTAAATTGACATGTTTTATCGGTTCCATTTAACGTGTGTATTAGCACTTAATTATCCTGGATCAGGTTCTTAATGAAGAGAGTCCTTATTGGAAAAAATCGCATTTCATTATCATAGCATTTTAATTGCCCTATAGTGTTTTGATGCTATATAAATTTGGCCATGTTTCGTGTCTAGACATTTGCGTTTCCCTCCTTCCCCCTACGCATAGTTAGTCAGTTGATAGGTACTCCGCCGGACTGGCCCCTGTCATTATAGCTTTTGCTTTGTTATGTTTTTCGTCTATTATGCATGGTTGTTCATAAGCGGAGCTCAACCCAAGCCCATTTTTTACCAAAAGGCATAACAAGTTAACCAGCGAGCCTGTAATATAGTTACAGCTTTTTTCAGTTTTCGTGCCTTCATATTCCATGAGGGAAAAAAGAAAGATAGGGCCTGGGGCCAGTTTATTTTTGTGCTGTCAGGAAGAACCAGCGTTTCTAATAATATTTGATATTCTTGCGGACAAACGCCCAATTTCCTGGTGGCCAAAGAAATTTCGAGGTGAAAAGAAATGTCATAGTAAGGGGGAAACGTATTTGTAATTGACCAGCATATTGGTAAGGCAACGTTAAAGTTAGCATGTCTGAGGTCAGCGCTTTTTGTATTTAGGCCACCAGCTATGTGTCACGATGATTGTTACTCCATTGGACATGTCGAGCGTTGCTGAATATGGAACATTTTCTTCAGCCATTGACAGGCCTGCACCAGCCTCGCCGCACCTCAGCATCAGTCGCTCTAGGGCACACGTAGAGATGGATGTTCGATGTTCTGTAAAGTTGTAACGGGCTATTATAATTGTACAAATAAAATACATAACATAAAATGGAGAGCGTATATGAATATTAACAATGGTAGCATTTTTTTTACGAACCTCTTTTGACATATTAGACGTCCTGCAGTGTCGTATTTAGCCCTTTTATTTTTCAGTTTCCATTGACTTAAGTCAAGTGCCATTTTATGCGAGAGCAAAGTGGGTGAAGCATACACATCCAATGTCGTTTTTGGGATTGAACCTATAAAACGGGTCTACGCTTATAATGGGTGTATGTACATTGTGTTTAAAGACACGCCTTTCACACTTGGTTCATTGACGGATATTCCAAGGATTGTTTAACGTGTCGAAGTGAGTTGATTTCTTGGGATGTAACAACGCCATTATTGCGGAAAGCAGTAGATCAATTGCGTATTCAATGGGATGATAATGTTGTAAGTGTATCACAATTTCATTTACACGATATGTCGTATTTAAGGAAACAGTCAGTGTCTTCGCTGTTGTATATAGATGATCGTTTGTTGGGAAAATATCGAGGAAAGGCTCCATAGCATTTGAACAGTCCCTTTAGCCATTCTCAGTTCGCGATACCTTGGGCAGTAAGTTTTTTTTGTGGGTTTGGAACCTTTTTATAATCTTACGAAGACTGTTTTCGTCCCTACTTCAGTGATGATTTTTTCTAGCAATGTGGGTTGACACAGAAAAATGCAATTTATGTTTAACTGATAAGCGTAAAGTAAAATTGAGAACGATTAGGAGGCGATTCTAAGAGGAGTAGTCGAATCTTTACTCAACAAGCATGATATTGGCGATTTAATTTGCGCATCTTAATTATACACCACTGAGATAAGGCAATTTTATGCGCGATAAGAAATAATGAGCTTATCATCCCTGAGTGTCGAGGTGGAGATTTCGAAGTTCTTGGATACCTGGCATAACCTTTACCCTGTCTGTCAGAATGCCATGTTCCACTGCAAGTCACTTCGGATAGCTCTGATTATATATGGGCGGCTTTTTACAAATCTACGGACGGCGATAGGTCATTTTCAGATTTTTGGTTTCAGAAGCAATTAGCTTTCCCCATTATAGTAAAAGAGGCCTTAGCTCTGAAAATATGCGTTGGATTGCAGTGATTAGGTTTTCTCAGTTAAGATGCTATATAAGTGTTCGTGAGAACTCACGTATATATGTACAAACATAATACGGGATTTTGTGGCATCCCGCTTAGAGACAAATGTGGTCTGCCCTGGACTTTGATAGCTTCGAATTTCAATTTTCCCAGGAGGAATTGGCATATCTATATATCAGATGTGTTATGGTTATCGTACATGTACAGAGGTTCTTTCGCTTATTTAGTGGGAGACTTGATCCGTTTTATAAAATATGCGCGTCGTGTCAGTGGAAGGCCGTGGGAGATTGTTTGATTTACCCCAGCATGCCAGGTCGAACAAATGTAGTTATCTTTCACGCGGGCAAAAATTATGTAAAATAAAACCTGCAGAGAATCGAATGAGAGGAGCTGATCAGAGCATATTCATGCTTGAGTTGCAGTCAAGGCATCGTTTTTGTTTTGTGTTTTCAGGAAGCTGATCAGAGCTTGTTCATGCTTGATTTGCAGTCAAGGCATTGTTTTAGTTTTGTGTTCTCAGGAAGGTCATTGTTAGTTGATAAGCGGATTGACGTTTTAAACCGACCCACGCGGACATCATGTGAGAGAAGTGCTTTTACATCATCACAGATAAATCAAATATTTCTCTGGGCATGCTCAAAGAATATGTTTATTTCAATGCGATCGTCTAGGTTAGTTTTGTAATTAGAACCAGCGTATTAGTACAGTATCAAACAAGGTTTCTTGTTATGCGTGGCGACTTGCACAGCCACCTTTCATTGCACAAAAATCAATTCTGTGTTATCAAGAAGAGAGACCCGTTTCCTATTAAGGAGATGGACCTTAAATTCAAGAAGATGGTATTTATTTATTGTCTGACCAACATAAAACTTTAGAAAAACGGAAATGCTATTCGATGGCCTTGATGTCCACCTTCAACATACCTAAATAGCGTTCCCTGGCACGTAAAGTGAATCAAAAATTTGTGTTTAAACAATTACCAGTTTTCTGGTATTACTGTCAAGTAGAATATCCTCGGCAAACCAATATCAGTATCAGTATGTTTAATGAGTGCCCCACCAAGTTAAAAAGTTTGCCCTAAAAATTGCGAAATTGTTCGACAGACTGGTGTTTGGCATGAGAGAGCGAGAGTGGCGGCCGTGACTTGTGGATTAGTTGTGCAGTTAGTAAAGTTTAATGCTTGTATTAACAAACGGAATAAAACATGTACGACTTTCGGGAGTTGAGAAGTTAAAATGAAAGAGGGAACCTTCGCATTGTGCTACCCACACGATTGGCACTTTCCTCACCGAGAAGCATCAGCCTGGGGCTATTCGCTGTGTGCACTCGTACAGCAGCCAAGCCTACCATAGCATATTTTACATTGACCGTTAATATGTCTGTCGACATTAGGCTACCTGTCCAGTCAGTCACACCTCTTTATCAGCAATTAATGGCTTTAATCTGGATGGCATGTACATAAATACACACGAAGGAAGAATATGCCAAGCAGGGTGCCTACCAGACATGCTTGATTATATGGGCATTTCGGCTGGTCGTATTACTTTTTTGCATGTTCGTGCGGTATTTGAGTGTGTAGGGTTTACGACCCTCGGCGTATAACTCAACTGAGCAAACATATGCCTACAAATCGAAGGTCAGTTAGGGCCTGAATTTCGTTCATTGAACCAATAAACTGGAAAGTGCAGGTTTTTAAAGGTGATAGGGGGTACACTATCAGCCTACATTAGTTGCAACGTGCTTTTAACAGAGTTCTATAGACCGCTTACCTACCGTTCAGTAAACCAATCTGAAAGGACGCAGGTAACAGGCCGTAAAAGGTACTTAATTAGCTTACAACAAGTAGTGAAGTAAGTATTGGAATGGACCATGTTTACCTAGCCATAGCAGGGGAGAGCCAACAATACTAATGGTTTTGCAGTGACGTTGAGGGTACTTGGCAGATTTTCTTACTTCATCCATTGCTAACATCTAAAGGAATGTAAGGGTGGCGCTTGGAATAGAATACTATTCTAAGCGGGATCCTTATCTTCCACCGTTAGCTCCGCCCACTCACTCAGTTGCAGCTCAGATGTTGCAGTGTTGGGGCTGCCTTTAAGGGAGCATACATTACTGGACGGGGCATTGGTTACAATTTCTGGTTGCACGACAACCTTGGTTCAGAAGGTTTTCCGTTGCCCTCCCACCCACCCTTGTCTAGTTTCACCTTTCGTTCCTTTAGTCCTTGTCGTGATTTTCTTACTTCATCCATTGCTAACATCTAAAGGAATGTAAGGGTGGCGCTTGGAATAGAATACTATTTACATTGTATATCCGATGGAACTTTTTATCAAACAAAGACGACACTGATGAGCCTAGCGGGGCGTCCTCATGAAATTGTATTATGGGTCTTACACATTAAATGATTCGTGTGGATCATCACACGTACGCACAGACGCACAAACCAAGATGAAAAGTGATTTATGCAATCTCCGTTGGGCTGTCTATGACTGTCTATGAAACGAGCCAGTTCATGAGATTACGGTACCTCTCGCACATGCAACCAGCGAAGGCTCAGACGAGCCTGCACATCCGCACAGTCTTTCCAGGGACATACAAGGAATGTAGATGAAGGTGCATGTCTAAAGTTAGGCTTATTGTCCCACTAACACCGTAACAATTGCATGCTTTCAGATAAGAAAAAAATGGTCGAAAACGCCTCTCGTTTACCGTCCGTGTATATTTAAATTTGCAACTTAGCTTTTTTACCCAATTCCGCGAGAAACTTTTTTGTATGCAAATAGCAAAGGCGCAGATCAGCCAGCGCACCTGCGCAGTTCTACCAATTATCTCTAGAAAGTATGATAGCTAAATCTGCTACATGCAAAAAAAAATAAAAAAAATAAAATTCCTGTCAGACATGCGTGCGCGGATCCAGACAATTCCAACGGGTGGTGGGGGTCGAATTGCTTCTCGAGGGAGGTTCGTACCAGTTTTTCTTCTAGGAAACAAATGACAACTTAAGATTTTCGTGGGGAGGTCCGGCCCCCTGTCCCCTATGTCTCCGCCCATATCAGTGTTTCAAACAGTTTGAATTCACATTTTATTTTATTTTTTTTGCTGGGCCTGGTCAATTCACAAAACGTCTGCTAATTATATCAGCTGACGCCAAGGGCAAAGATTAAGATCAAAGAGACCGCACACATCAATATCGGCCACGTGTTGTTTTAAAGTTTGGGGTCGCACGTGACGATGGCCTTGACGCAAGAAAATGTACATTACACATTAAACAGTGGCCCAGGCGTTATGAACATGTCGAACAGGGTTCATGCGCGGATTCAGGAATTTTTGTCAGGCGGGGAGGGGGGGGGGGGGGGGGGGGGGGGGGGGGGGGGGTCGAGGCCCGACGACCAGAAACAGTCTGGACAATGTTTTTTTAGTCATCAACTTATTTTACAGTTTACAGAGTGGATCCAATGGTTTTATTACAGAGGGGAGGAGGGGGTCCAACTTCTACCAGGGGGTGGGGGTCCAAAGAAACCCATATAACTTGTGATTTTCCCGGGGGGGGGGGGGTCCGGACCCCTAACCCCCCTCTGGATCCGCACGTGGAGTCGCCTGACGCCACTGTTTACTTACAGAATCAATCAAAATATAAATAAAACTGAAAAATACCACCAAAGACGACTAAACGGAAAAAAAAGCTATCTCCTGCTGGTCGAGATAGCAAGTGCGGATCCAGAGGGGGTCAGGGTGTCCGGGCCCCCCTGCAAAATCACAAGTTATATGGGTTTCTATAGGGTTTAAGCAATTGGACCCCCTGGAAAATGTTGGACACCCTCTCGAACCTTGAAAAATGATAGTTTTCTTCGAAATTAACCATTTGACTTCAGTAAGGTAAGCTGAGGACTAAAAAACCGTTGTCAGGGCTTTTTTAGTTTGACCCGGCCCCCCCTCTCCCCGACGAAAAATCCTGGATCCGCGCATGGAAAGCAAGGTGTACACGGGATAGCATGGTGTTCAACAAAGACTAGCATGTGCATCCAACCCTGTTTCTGGCTGTCAGTCAGCCTCAAATCACGAAAGACAGATTTTCTCATGTAATGGCTTTTCCATGATCAAGCGGCCGAAGATGACAAAGTACGGGAATCTGGTTCTACATTGATTGCCATTATCATAATCTTAGAATGCTAACAGCCTAACACCGAGCTATATTGGGTCCGAGCTAACACGTAAGGGGGTGTGCGAACAAGCTGAGCATGTTATGTCGCCACAAGGAATACGACGTATGATGAAGACTCGAACCAATCAACCTATGCAGAAATATAGGTGTTCATACAAAGCCTTTAAATGGAGTAAGCATTCGCAAAAACGTAAGTTGTGGGTCATTTTACAATATGAAGGCAGAGAAATGTACTACTCTGATTCATGAGAGTTCTGCGTTCCAGTTGTTCATATTTCATATTTAGAAGTCGCCATTTTCATTTTCAGTTTTCTTTCCAAATCAATGAGTGTACGCGTACGTCTAACCTGTAGGACTGAATGTACGTACATGTATTGTCTTGTCTATTTCTATGCTGCATTTTCGAGGGTTCTAAGAAAATAAGAATCTACATCATGACCAAAAACGAAAGCTGTGATATACATTGCTCTGTTAAGTTGTAGAGCTAGCCGTCGGTAGTGAACAGAAGTTGTATTTTTGTTATGATTCCTCGGACCCAGTGGGTACTAGTATGATTCCAATCAAGAACAAGTCCGACGTGACATCTCTTCCGTAAAGCAGGCCTATGTAAAGTTGACCTGTAACCGGGTGATATCGCCGGGTATATCGCACATTGCATGTGAGTCGGTTGAAACGGCAATCCGGACTTTTATGTTTGGTTGTTTATTTTCAATATTTCACCATGCTATTAAGAATATTAGTTTAATTGAAAATACTGATCAGACATTCAGCCTGTAATAAGGCTAAAAGGATAAACAGAAATTCCTCCCTCTTTGGCAATTTTCGCATGTTTTTGGTCCCGTTTTTCGATCTTCAGAATTTCATTTTATTAGTTCGTACAGTCCCGTTTCTCAGAAAAATAATTTTTATTAGTTCGTACACAGCGAAAAATAATTATTTTTTACTGTACGAACTAATACAAGATTTACCGTAAGCATTAATGGATTGTTCCTACTTAACAAAACAAAATATTTTGGTATATTTTTAAATTTCATGTAACCTAATGGAGGGGTTTCTCGAACTGGATCCGCCACTGCTAGGTACTGGTCAACTCGTACCTAAGTCAACTCGTACCTTAGTCAACTCGTACCCATTTTTGGTCAACTCGTACCTTAGTCAACTCGTACCTAAGTCAACTCGTACCTTAGTTTATTCATACTAGAATATGAAAGAGTTTTATGCCGTTGTCTAAGTACGTTACTCATGACAAAAGCAAAATGATAAGTTTTGTTACGACTTAGGCGAATTCTGCATTCAAAAGGAGCGTTCAATTACAAATGGGTAATACAGTATACTGCCCAGGTGTTGCTCGCTCTTACAACTTACAGTAGATGGAGAAATAGCTAGGCTCTACATTATAAAAGAAATAAGTGTAACTTAACACCCAATTTGGTGGCAGCCTGACTGCCACTGGTCTTGACGTATTTAACATATGAGCTGTTTTGTAATAACAGGGATAACTGTTAAACAACTATCACTAGTTAAATATTAGCCTCTGGTAGCGTCGTCTGACTCTTAGTATGAAAGTGTAGCTACATGTAAATGGACATCAAAAATGGGTGGCAACTAAGCGGCCACCTCTTTTAGTGTTAATTTACAAGGATAGCACATTGCAAACTTATCATCGCAAATAGCACTGGTCCCATCGAAATCATAAAATCTGGTTTTGTTGCATGCAAACAATAAAGGTACAGACTCAATGAGATAGACTGACCAGAGCATCCAAGCAGTCTGATCAGCGCATTTAATATTCAATCTCAAAAACTTAAATTGCTGAACTTGTTATGCGCATTATTCAAATTGAACCTAGCTGATGAATGTGTCCTTATAGGGTAGCTAACCCCTGAATATATGTTTTCTCGTGGCGCGGGTTTTGTGTACATAAAGCCGCTTTACAGCCACGTGCTGGTGATTGGTAGGGTGTGAAAAACAGTACAATGAAGAATACATGTATGTGATTGTATTAATTAAGATGTAATAAGAAATTAACTTTGTCTGACAGAGTAAAACTTGAATAATTAATAAAAATAGTAGAATCTTATTAAAGAAAATTCGTAACAAGAAATCTTTCTGGTTTATAACTGATTAAAACATCTTACAAATAAACCCAGCTCACGTCAGAGGGTTTGGTTGTTTAATTTAGAAAGTCCAGGTGAGTCTCTCATCATGCAGTCTCATCTGAGCCTTCGCTACTTGCCTCTTAAATGACTCAAAATTTGCATTTTGTTTTGTCGTCTGCTGACTTATTTTGAAATGAGTAATTCAAAATATCTTCTAATATTTTAGTGCTAGTTGAAAAAAAACAACACTGCATGCTACCATAACAGACCTATGTGCGAAATTCAAAACTTTGTGTACACGAGCAGCGAAGACCTTGCCGAGCCGTCTTTATGTAAAGGGCTAGGATATTAGAACAGGCAGATCCGAAACTCCCCTGATCGCAGCCTCACAGGTCGTAATTAATAGTGTTTTTTTTAAATATTTGAACAGGCTAGCCCGAATCTCTCCTTATTGAAGATAGCAAAACTGCGTTGATTTGGTCGTTTAAGCAGGCTATTCCGAACATCGACCAATAGGGAAAAGGTTAGGGAACTTGCCACAGCTGGCCTGAGCCTCGTCCGATCGCAAATACTAAATTGTGATGAATATGTATGATTGAACAAGCTCCCAGAACCCTGCCCCATAGGTAAAGAAAGAAAGAAAGGCATGGGCCGAGTTTTATGTGGGCCGAGTTGGTTTTGGGCTGAGTTGTCCGTAATTCCTCTCAACTACTGGATTTTTGACATGTGCCGACTAAAAAAACCTACCTACGCGGAACTCCCGCCTTGTGAAAACCATGCGTCCCAGCTTGCGTCCCAATACGCGTAATTCTGCATTTCCGAGAGCTCTGGGGCTAGATTCCCAGTCCTGAAACATCCTATGTAATATATAAATGCTATGTTCTACCACGTATGTTGTACGGACTCGAGGTTATTCACCTAACCAAGACACAGCTTAGTCAACTTGAAAGATATCATCTTCGTACACTTCGTCAAATCCAAGGCTTACCACAACGAACGGCTAGTTCTGCAGTTTACATGCTCCTGGGTGCACTTCCTATTGAGGCCGAAATACATAAGAAACAATTGGGTTTATTACATACTGTCATCAATAGCGATAACAAGTGTTTGAGGGACGTGGTTCAACGACAGCTAGCCTGCAGTTTCAACAATGAGTACAGTTTCTTCCACATGGTTGCTCTAGTTCTTGAACAGTATAGCCTACCGAGCCTAAGTAACATTATGGTCTCAGATATTGGGAAAGAACAGTGGAAAAGTTTATGCAAGAATGCTGTAGCTTCTTATTGGACGAGGCTGTACAGAGATGACATAAAGAATAAGAAAACACTAAAGTATCTGTCGGTGCGAGGACTGCGTGTAGGTCATTCACATCTAGTCTGGCAAGATCTCGAGACAGTGTCGGCAGTCAGAAAAGGAGTTATCAAAGCAAGGTTTCTCACCGGAGTATATCTGCTGCAGTCGAATAGGCACATATTTAGCAACAAGACTACTGACCCAAATTGTCGATTATGTCAACTGGAGGTGGAGGATACTCGTCATGTCGTCACTCGATGTCCAGCCTACCATGTGATACGAACAGTTACTACAGAATGGCTTAAGAAGATCATCATAGACAACAGTGATATATACATATGGAAGACCCACTTCAGTGATTGGGAGAGTTTCCTGAGAATTATCATCTGTCCTGACATTATTCGGGTTATGATACCAGAACTGTCCTGTGTGATTGGCTCATTGGAAGAGATATCCAGAGACTACTTTTATAAAGTGCATACAAAGAGACTGTTTTTAATGAAACAACAAGTGTAATGGCTGCCCGTGGACGCTCCACTAATGTATATGCTGTTTACTCGCCGATTCGTGGATGTTAAATTTCAAATGTAGCGCATGCGCCTTTAGGGTATAGTATCAGCAAGGAATATTTTTGCAATCAAAACACTAACATGTGAAATATCAACTAACAAACTCAAAAGTTTTCCAACTCGTTAAACATTGTAAACAATTTACCTTAAAATGAGTCACCATGCCTGCTCCAAGTCATCTAGAAGCTTCTCAATGGGTTCGTGGATTTTGATTGGTCGATGCTAAATAGAGGCTCCATGGAGGGAATAATTTTTTTCTATACCGCAGCAAAAAGTTAATGCATTTATCTATCTGGTTTAGTGTTAAAATGGAATTTTTATGCATGCTGTTCCAAAATTCACAGGAAATCATTAACCTACCATCATTTCAGTTACACCAACGAAATTTAAACATCACAAAATTGACTAACTCAAAATATCAACTTATGCAAAAATAACTTGTGGAATCATAACATATGTACACTTTAGGGAATAAGAATTTATTGGTGACAGTGTGGACAGAGGAAAATGTCATTTCTCCTCACCACAACTTGTTTGGTACAAAATGAGAGATGCACCCAATGCCCACATTTTTCACATGAAGCCCAGTTGACAATTTTCAGGTATGGTCGCTCCTTGAGGTTTGGCGGAGAAAATTTATGGCATACACAACAAAGCTCGGATTCTTCATACTGGCTTTCATCGTCAGATTCGGTGTCAGATGGAATCACCTCAACAACATTTCTTTGAAGGGATATTCCACTTGTGGATGGTTTTGGGCTTAATGCAACTTTGTTATTAACAGTGGATTTCTGGCTTTTGGATTTCAGAGACTTAGATTTTTTGGGTTGGACAGAATTTGAACTTTTGTTGGCTTGATATTCTGACAGTGACTTCCAAAATGATTCCTCTGTGATTTCTTTTCCTCCAGGATTTGGCTTTACTATTGATGGATTGGCTTTCATACATTGGCATTTACATGTACATTTCTCTTCTGTAGACTTCTGCACTTTAGTTGATAAAAACTTATCCACAGCCTCTTTTCCTCCTTTGATAGCTTGAACTTTTTTTAGTGGCTCTTCTTCTCTGAAAATTTCACTTGGAAATAATTTCTCCGGTGGAACAGATTCCTTGGAAAGCGGATAAATTCCTGTCTTCTTAAATCCAGCAATTATATTCATAGGTGTCATTGCCCTCAAATATGCTCTGCAAGCTATAGCACACATATCGTACTTTGTTATGTTCCTGCCAATATTGTCTCTCATAAATGATGTGCACTCACTGTAGTAAAAGTTTTTGAATGGTCCAAATATAGATACGTCCAGTGGCTGCAACAGATGTGAGGTATGAGCTGGTAAAACAAATAGAATGAGGTTGTGAGTTTGTGCCCATTCAATCAAGGTTGATGAACAGTGTGATGCATGGCCATCAAACAGTATAAGAATTGGTTGGCTGTTGTCTGTTCTGCTTCTTACATTTGGAAGAAAGTGGTTTTCCAAGTAATCTTTGAATATTTGGCCATTAGACCATCCGGACTCTGACATTGCATAGTTACTGCCAGGTGATGCGCCCTTCATCAGGTCGGGATTGAACCGTTTGCCTTTGAAAACAAAGAATGGGGGGAGGGAATTTCCCACAGCATTTACACATCCTATAACAGTTGTTGTTGTAGATCTTGGAGATGTTATTGATTGGGGTTTGGAGTTGACAGACGCAATTATATTTGGAGGTCTGTGATCTGGCTGGATTCCCGTCTCATCTATATTATAAATAAATTGAGGTTTGTCAAGGAGCTGATGCTTTTTCAAGGTTTCATTCAGGCTGTCGTAGTAGCTTGATATTTTTTCTGGAGTGGCAGATTTGGCGCGAGTGCTATCCAATGATCTTGGCTTCAATGTGGTAAGTCTGCTTCCCCATCTTCTCAAAAAACCATACAACCAGTTGTTGCTCAGTGGCGTAGTCTTAGCTCTTTTCCCGAGACTGTTTGCCAACTCTCCAGCAGTTTGTTTAAGCAAAGAGTTTGTGTACCCATATCCAAGGTCGCACATAGCTTCCAAATGCTCTACAAGAGTGAGTTCTTCTTCATTGCTGAACACAGTCTCACTGCCCAATTTCAGGTTTGTATGATCAATACGCCCCTTAACCCTATCTCTAAGTGTCTGCTCAGGAACACCAAACTGTATGGCTGCCCGGTGCACAGATAGACCCTTCAACTTTACACTTTCATAGGCTCCAAGTAAGGCTTGTGCAGAGTAAGAAGACCTGTATTTTCTTGTAGCTTTGACTGGCTTTGACTGAAAGACAGGACACAAACACAAATGTCCAAGCAGCATATTGAAAGGGGTTTTAAGCATCTCAGTTATTACCTGTTATCTTGGAAATAACCAATATTACAGATCTATCATAATTTCAAAATGTTTACAAAGCTAATTTAATTTTAGTATTTCTTTGAAAACATGTTGAAATTGAAACTACAATTTTAGTGTTGTATCCCAGAGAGGGTGGGTGAACCCACATGGGAGGAACATATTATGGCACAAGAAAGGTGGTCTTCTATATATATTAAATAGGCTTTAGCAACATACCAACCTGCTAAAATTATACATGTGACTTTCTGACACTCATAATAAATTGTCAAAGTCATTTTAATTGGATTTTAATTGATACACTGAGCCAACGTGGTCTCAACTTTTTGCTGAAGTATACTTGTCTAGACAGCGTCTGAAAAATCATGATCCGGTCACGTGATATTGCAAGATGGCTGAAAGAGTTGTCAGACGATCTGAAATGCACTGGATTTATTGGAATTAGGAAGTTTCTCGCTTGCAAGTAAGATTTTTTGTGTTAAATAGCCTTTGGTTAAGAAGTTTACATATTATTTAGCAAGATTTAATCGACGTTTTACCTGTTTTTTTCTCATTGTCGAGGCCGATGAAAAATCTTCTTTCTTCTCGAACAAACTGTACCGAATTTCGACACGCGCTATTTCTGCGCGAGCGTGATTTATGTATCCACGAACCCAATGATAATACCCGAAGTTATGAGAATCAGGCATATAGTTAGAAATTTTTAGTTGGTGTTGCACGGAATTTTTAAATCCCGGTGGAGTTACTATTTTATAAACTGTGTTTTAAACTTTTAAAAAACTTTTAAACTATTACACAAGACTGTGGATTCACGGGACTGTGGTGCCTCTGAACAAAAAGAGGGAAAATACAGAAGAAAGAAAGAAAGAAAGAAGGGCATGAACAATCTGAATTTTGCTCTGCTTGGTTCAAAACTAGAATCGTTGGGAAGTTCATATGTAACTTGCAAGTTAAACCCGTCTATATTCTTACCTCAGTCGCCCTTTATTTATGCAGAAAACGATGTATTATTGTTGCAAACGCAATAAAAGTCTGGATTTACATTTTACAGAAAAAAGAAAAACATAATTGTCTCAAATGGCATGCCGGGAAGTTTTTTCTGTCTGGTTCCAGTGATTTTACTGAGAAGATTATAGCTTAAATCCAAAATTAAAGCAACCATTCTATTTCAGTGTCGATGTATCGAATCTGTCATAAAATTTATCCGGGGCATATTTTATACAAGAACTGACTTTTTTTATCGCGACGCTGAGATATGTCATATATTTCAGATGCTTTCTTTCTTTCTTTGAATACTGGCACGATCAAATTATGATCATTACGCCAGGGAGTGCGATTTTGGAATTTTGAGGAAAAAACAAAACAAAAAAACAAAAACAAAACAAAAAAAAACAAAAAAAAAATCTTTCGGCTGTGTTTTTAACTAAATGAGGAGGTCACTGGACATTTCGGCCCATAACAATTTCGGCCCATGTCAATTTCGGCCTATAACCAAATCGGCCTATACAATTTCGGCCCACAGGTATAATAATGTATAATTGGTATGTTTGTCTATAATTGGTATAATTAGATCAGCTTACCTGTAATTATCCACACAAACATAATAACTAATAAGACTGGTTCATTTTAATTGATTAGGAGTTTGTATGTAAGAGAAGAGTGCGGCACATAGGCAACAGACAGCCAAGACTCAGACGAGCCTGCGCATTTGCGCACTCTAGCCAGAGTGTTTCCTGCTCACATATGAAACGCAAGCGATTCTTTCTTAATCCAATTATTCAGTTTAACTCACTGAACAAGTTGTTTTTGCTAATGGAAAATATATTGTGTGATTTATGATTAGATCTTTTTCTTCTAATAAGAAAGATGCCAGTCTAAGCGTTTTTTAGTCTTTACTAGTTTGTAAAGTCAATCTTTTTTCAGCTTTTTTTCTCAATATAACTCTACTTATCAATTCTAAATATTTTCAATAATATGTAATCTCTTTAGCAGAAATCCAGGTTGACAAAATTTATGGGCCGAAATTGCTATGGGCCGAAATTGTCATGGGCCGAAATTGACATGGGCCGATTTTGTTATGGGCCGAAATGACCCGGAACCAATGAGGAGTGCCCTAAACTCCTCAGCAGTCTGAGAATTGACCACCAAAGGAGAAAGACTATTCCACTGTGGAATAGTCCGGGGGAAAAAGAGTTCTTCAGGGCATCACTGTATGTCTGGTATCTACAATATTGGGCACTGTGTGATGACCTGGTAGATTTCGAACTGCGAGCAGGGGTCAGGTACTTCTCTTTTTCTATAGACACAGCACCAGAATGTATCTTATGAAAGAGAAGCAGGGAGGACCGATCCCTACGGGCCTCAAGAGATGGCCACTCAAGTTCATCAAGCATCTCGCCGACACTACTTGTGTTACGCCATCTCCTGCTGGTCCAACGGGCTGCTGTCCTCTGAACTTTCTCTACCTGATTAATCTGAAGTTTTGAGTGAGGGCTCCAAATGGGTGCTGCATACTCTAGTTTAGGCCGAACCAAAGTTTTGTATGCAACTTCCTTAGTACTCCTAGGTGCAAAAACCAAATTCCTGCGAAGGAAACCAAGTGTCTTAGTTGCTTTGGAAGAAATTTCTGAAATGTGTTGACCCCAATCCATATTGTCAGAGATGGTTATGCCAAGGTATTGACCATGCTGACCATTTCTTTTCAAAATAATTTGGAAGGCCTTCCCATTGCATTTATCGAAAAATGAAAATGAAAGTAAGATTCCAATCTGTCTATCTATGAGGGTCTGGATGGGGGGGGGGGGGGGGGGGTTCTGGTTTTCACTATTAATTAAAAAATTAGCCCATTTTTCATCTCATTAAAATTTTGGGTTATTCATTAGAATAAGACCAATTATTCATTAAAAGTAAGAAAGGTGGCAAAGAAATCTGATTATTCACTTTTCATTATTTTTTCTTCAATTCATTAAAAATAGGATTACTCATTAATTTTTACGCCCTCATTATTCACTATTCATTTTTTGCTCATAATTCACTATTCATTGTAAAAAAGGACCATTATTCACTTATCATTATACCCCATCCAGACCCTCATCTATCTCCGGTGTGTGTGTGGGGGGGTGTAACTTGAATGTCATACTGCCAAGGATGACGGCCAGAAATTCCGAAACCCATCCCATTCAAAATATACTTGATGTCGAAATAGGACCCATTCAGATACTCAACATCATTAAATGTAGACATATTCATATAATGCCAGCAACTACTCTCAGTAACTGAAATATATCTAGAAAGAGAAGTAAGTGAGGGTGCAAAGATCAGGAATCAATACAATCAAGTACCACACCTGACCCAGGATACCAATGGGAAAGTGACAAACTCACAGTTAGACACCACAAACGAGAGCCAAGAGGTCACAACTCACATTTTTTTTTTAAAAAAGAGAACAATGTTTGAAAAGGTATAGACATAGACATAGATAGACATAGAAGAAGATTTATTTTGAGTTGAATGTATATATAACAAGTAGCATAAGCCCTGTATGGCTTTTACTTCGACAAACAAAATTACAGAGAACAAACATAGAGTATATCACAGAGTATGCAAAGTAGTATTATAAACATTTATATACATTGTAAGACTGAATAAATAACCATTGAGTTGTAAAACAAAATTATTTAAAAAACTATGTCTATAAAAAGGTTTAACAGGATACTAAGAGACAAGTATACTAGAGCAGATGCAAAGGGGACGGTAAATGCAAGTAGCACTCAAAGGGTAACATAAAGTAAAACAGCAATCATCATATATAGGAAAATAACGTGATCCATTAAAAGACCATATGTAGATATGGAAACTTAAACTAATATGTGGCCATGATTGTTATACTGTTTCTCAGTCAGATGATACTCATGACCATTATAGTGTTTGCCAGTCAGATGATACCCATGACCATTATAGTGTTTGCCAGTCAGATGATATCCATGATTGTTATACTGTTTTCCAGTCAGAAGATACCCATAACCATTATACTGTTTGTCAGTCAGATGATACCCATGACCATTATAGTGTTTGCCAGTCAGATGATATTCATGAAAGATGATTGTTATACTGATTCCCAGTCAGATGATTCCCATGATTGTTATATTGTTTCTCAGTCAGATAATACCCATTACCATTATACTGTTTGTCAGTCAGATGATATCCATGATTGTTATACTGATTCCCAGTCAGATGATTCCCATGATTGTTATACTGTTTCTCAGTCAGATAATACCCATTACCACTATACTGTTTGTCAGTCAGACAGATGATTCCCAATGACCTATATTGTTTCACAGTCAAATGATACCCATGATTGTTTTACTGTTTCCCAGTCAATAAATTACCATGACTGTTATACTGTTTCCCAATCAGGTGATATCCATGAATGTTATTGTTGTGTCGTCGTATAACTAATAACCAAGTAGCATGATTGTAGATTTAATCAGCCATTACGCTAAACATGTATAATAATAATAACGTTAGCAACGTAACGTCGGAACGACGTTATGTGCTATAAATAGAATGTCTATAAATATCGCAGTATAACATTTCTCCCATATTTTAAAAGGATCCAGATTCTAAATTGGAAAAGAATTTAAATCAATTTGTTTGAAAGTTATTCAAATCATTAGATTTGTTTTCACAGTTAGTATATAAAAGTTTACAATTAATTTAAGTAGTATTTGAATTGAACTTATCTCTTCTTTTTAAAATCTAGAATATAGTCTTTGAACTTAGATGGTAATCTACGTGTTCTTCTTGGCAGCTCCCTTCTTTGCGGTTGTGGCTGTTCTTGGTCCGTGACTTCGAGTGTTGTATCATCTTGTCTATCATCTATTTCCATATGATTTGTTTCAACTTCTGTTCTGTTTGGTTGGTCTTGTTGATTATGGTTCGGTTTTCGTAATATTCGTTCTCTCCACCTCTCATCCCGTGATTCACGCAGAAGTTTGAATTTTGAAGAATCTCTCCTTATAGAACGTCCATCTGATTTACGCCTTGCAATGATTGTTGACCCATATATTTTAATGATTTCATAGTACTCTTTTTCATGCGCTGTGGACCATTTGTTTTCTTTTCTTTTCTTTAAAAGAACTTTGTCCCCTACCTTAAAATTGTGTTCTTCACATTTTGGGTGTCTGCTTTGCTTATCCCACTTTGTTTTATATTGTCTGTCACGTTGTGTAATTTCTTTTTCCATTCTATGATAATCTTTGCTCACGCCAGTTTCTTCATAGTCCAGTTTCGTCCGCACATTTCTTCTCATAAGCGCTTCATATGGTGAATATCCTGTAGCTGGATGTGGCGTTGATCGATACCCCATGAGCATGTATTGTATTGCTGAGCTGCTTGGTGTTCCATCGCTGTGTGCTATCTGCTCAGTTTTGTTTAATACCTTCATGAAATTTTCAGCTTCTCCATTTGCTCTAGGGTGTTCTGGAGTTACTCTATGGTGCTCAAATCCCATTTCTTCAGCAAATCCCTTGAATTCTGTGGAACTGAATGGAGGTCCATTGTCAGATTCTACTTTCTTTGGTATTCCATGTGTAGCAAATATTTTTCTTAGTCTATCGCATGTCACCTTGCATGACGTTGATGTTGTCTGCTCAACAACAGGAAACCGTGTCCTTTTATCAATCACCACTAGATTATAGTGGCCATCAGGATAGGGTCCTCCAAAGTCAATAGAGACTGTATCCCAAGCTGTGTCTGGTATTGTGGATGGTTTGACAGGCTCCTGTCTGTGCTCAACAGTAGCTATCTGGCACTGGTAGCATCTGGATATATAGTCTTCAACCATACTGTTAAGACGTGGGAACCAATATTTTGCTCTGAGCATCTGTTTAGTTCTTGTCATGCCAAAATGACCTAAGCTATGAGCAGCTATGATGACTTGTTTCTGTAACTTCTCTGGAATAACTATTTGTCTGCATCGAAAAAGTAATCCTTTTGTTTGATAAAGCTCATGTTTTACCAAATAATATGGTTTGATCTCTGGTCTGTCCTTTTGTCTCTCCCAGTCATTTTCTTTCAATATTTTCATGACATCCTGAAGAACAAAATCACCTGCAATAGCCTCTTTTATACCTTTCATCACTACTCCGTGTTCATTGCTGATTATGGCATTGATTGTTTGTTCTGTATCGTCTCTCTCAGTTTCTGGAAGTGGATGCCGTGATAAGTAATCCATTGGATCTGCAGCGTCTTTTCCAGGTTCATAAATAATTTCATAATCAACGTCCTGCATTTCCATAATCCATTTCTCAATCCTTGGTGGTAATTTTGAGCATGCTTTGCTGAACATAGGAATCAGTGGTTTATGAGATGTAATAATCTTGAACTTGGGCGCTCCTAGCAAGTATATCCCAAATCTTGTTTTTGCCCATTTCACAGCTAACGCATCTTTCTCTGTTTGGCTATATCTCTTTTCTGCAGAGGTCATCGATCGACTTATGTAATGTACAGGCTGTAACCCTTTCCCTGTTCGTTGGAACAATCCAGCTGATAGTCCTTCATGAAAACTTGCTTCTGTTCGGACAACAATTTGTTTCCGTGGATCAAAAAATGCCATTGTATCATCACTTGTAATGCTTGCTTTAAGCTTTTCAAATGCAGTATTCTCCTCTGGTCCCCATGAAAATGGTACATCTTGTCTGGTCAATCGCCTCAATGGAGCTGTCAGCACCGCATATCGAGGAATAAATTTGGATAGGTACCCAATCATCCCTAGAAAACTTCTTACTTCTTCTCTTGAGTTTGGAGAGCTGCATTCTTTCACAGCACGACATTTCTCCTGCGTAGGTTTCAGTCCCTCGCTTGTGAATCTGTATCCATAAAAGTCTAACTCTTGCACTCCAAATTGGCACTTCTCTCTATTAAGTGTGATGCCGTAGTCCTTTGCACGCTGAAGGACAGTCTCTAGCGTTCTATTATGATCTGCTAATGTGGGTCCTCCAATCAGGATATCGTCTCTTTGGTTCAAACAATACGGAATGTCCCCAAAAATTCTGAACATTGCTTCATCAAACAAATCTTGGGATGATTTTGCGCCAAAAATCAATCTTTTTGGTCTCATGTTGCCCCATGGTGTGCTGAATGTAGCGACAGCTCTTGAATCAGGATGCAGAACCAGTTGGTGATATCCTTGTTTTAAATCCATTTTAGAAAATACTTTGCAGTCATGAAATTTGCATGTGAAATCTTCCACAACTGGTGATTGTAAAATTCGGTTTCTCTCCATGTATTTATTTGGAACCCTTAAATCAACACTAGCTCGGATCATATGCGGTTCTAAGTTATCTTTACTTACATTCTTGTATCTAGGCTTCGGTTGTACCACTAAAGGAGAACACCATGTAATTGGATCACCTGAATCAACTTTCTCAAAAATATCTTGTTTGATGCACTCATCCAGCCATTTCCGCAGTGGTTCTTGTAGATAATATGGCACAGGGCGAGGTTTTTGTGCAACAGGTGTAGCATCTGCTTTCATGGAGAATTTGACTAGAAAATCCTCATTGTTTCTCACATCGAATATCTTGCCTATTCCCTGGAATACTTTGTCATGTTGCTTCAATATCCTCTCTACGTCAGAGTTTACTTTGCTATCAAGAACAGATTTAATAGCTAATGCATCTGTTCTTCTCAACTCGTTTGTTTCTTTCAGAGATCCATCTGGTCGTATGTCGAGCATGCCTAACTCGAAAAGCGCATTCCTACCAAGCAATGGTGGGGAATTAATCTTGCCTTTGACTACTATAAAGGTTGTCTCTGCTCCTCTTGTCTGGTTGCGAGCTGTAGCTGTAAACTCCCCAGTCACTTGGAGCTCATTTTGAAGAGTGCTTAACTTCGTTTTGCTTGTCTTAAGCGCTATGTCTTCATATGATTTGCGTTTCAAAGCATTATATTGTCGTTCGTCCATCACACTGACGTCTGCTCCGCTGTCAGGCTCCATGTGGACGATAACATCGTTTATCACAATTGGTACTGTCTTTTCAAAGTCGCTAACCCTGTTTATCTTGATCTTGCCAACTGTTAGGTGTCTTACAGAATCTGCCACAAAGTCTATGTCTGGGTCTACGTCACTATCCGCGCTATCCGCCTCTGACTCGTTTGAAGCTCGCCTCACATCCCTCTTTGGGTTACGTGAAGGTTTTCGGTGTGTTCTATCGCTTGGGTCTGCAGTTGATAAGCAAACTGTGGAAAAGTGATTCGATTTTCCGCATTTACTACAGAATTTGCCATATGCAGGACAAAGCTCCTTTTTCATTGGGTGTGCTCTACCACAATATCTGCAGGATTTTGCCCTTGTGTAGTTTTGCTCAGCCGCTGGGTATTGGCGTTTGTCGGTTCTCTTTCTGTTTATCTTTGATACGTTGGTATTATTTTGATGTCCCATAGCTTCCACTTGCATGGACGTATCTTCAAGTACTTGCATTTCTGCCAATGTTTGTTGCAGTGTCCATTTCTTATGCAAAACTTTACGAATTAACTCAGAATTATCTGATGTCTGTATAATATGCTCTAATATTCGCTCGTCACGGTCGTGAAACTCGCAGTTTACTGCTTTCTCTCGTAAGCGTGCTGCATATGCTATTGTACTTTCGCCAATATGCGGTCTCATTTTAAGAAATAAATATCTGGAATAATGTATATTCTTCTTAGGTGAGAAATAATCAGTTAACTTCCCTTTTAATTTGGTGTACAAATCGCCATCGCCAGGGTCTTGCAAGCTCTTCTCCAACCGTCTTATATCTACACCGCCGTAGATTAGCATGGCGTCTTTCTTGTCAGCTGCATCGGTGATACGGAAAAATCTCATCTCCCGTTCAAGTTCCTCTAGCCATTCATCCCATTTTTCGCCCGTTGCTATGTGGTCCTCATCCACGGTAAACGGGTTTATTCGCAAATTTCTTCCACCTTCTGCCATCGTGAGAAAAATGGTTATTTGCAGTAATGTATTCGCATTTGCCCTAGTAAACTAAGCCGTTTTCCGTCGTCGCCAAATGTTGTGTCGTCGTATAACTAATAACCAAGTAGCATGATTGTAGATTTAATCAGCCATTACGCTAAACATGTATAATAATAATAACGTTAGCAACGTAACGTCGGAACGACGTTATGTGCTATAAATAGAATGTCTATAAATATCGCAGTATAACAGTTATTATTATACTGTTTTCCAGTCAAGTGACGTCCAGAATTGTAATACTGCTTCCCAATCAGATTATATCCATGATTGTTACACTGTTCCCAGTCCAATGATACCTATGACCATTATACTTTTTTTCAGTCAGATGATACCCAGTCAGATGATTCCCGTGACTGTTATACTGTTTACCAGTCAGAGGACATTCATGAATATTATACGTTTTCTCAATCAGATGATACCCATGACTGTTATACAGTTTCCAGTCAGATGATACCTAGAATTGGTATATTAACTCTGATTGCCAGGACTCTAACCCAGTTGATTCAAATTCTGTTTCAATCAATCGTTTAATTCATTCATTAGCTGATAGTTGGCTGTCAAGAGAGAGCTGGTTGCTATGCTGATGTCTCGTGATAGTTGTGTAGCTCTTCCTTGCGATGTCATGGGTTGTCTGCGGTTTGTGATTGTGGTATTTCCTGATCATACGCACTTACTATTTTTCATTTTAACTTATAATGGCAACATGGAGTAGAAGCTTGCATCCATGCTAACTATGTTTATAATGTGTAGCAAACACGATAGGGGTGGATGCCAAGTCTGGAAATGTCCCTGTGACTCCGAATTAGGTCAGATGTCAATTGGGTGCAAAATATCGGGATAATAGACAAATCACTCCTTTCTATGTCATCTCCCGCATAACTAACATCCATTAAATTCACTACAACTATCCAGGGTGTACTTAAGATAATTGTTGCATGTATAACATGACCTAGACAACAACTGAGCGTATGTTCGTGCAAGATTAAAGGTCATTTAAGTGCAAATTTTGCAAAATAAAAGTATGGAATGCTAATGCTACAATTTTTATCTGTGTCGTACCAATCTAACAATACCAAATTATCATAAAACTGTATGTGAATGGTCTTGAAGTTACGTATAGTGATATTGATAGTGTAACTACAGGCCAGGCCAGAATTAAATGTCACTTAAGTGCACAGTTTGTGTAAAATGATTTGAAAGCAGCTTCTTTGTGTAATCAGCATACTCATCATAACCAATAAACAACAACAGAATTCAGTAGGACGTATGAGCGCAGCAAATATTTTCACTTAAATATGTATCCAATTCAATTGTAAACTAGCATCAAAATGTCTCTTGGATTTTTATATGGAACGCTAAGAGACAATCGGCTTTAAGTATATAAGTACAGCAAAACGCAGGTCCGTGATCTGACCGGCATTTTTGTTGTTGAAGCAAGGAGGACTGGTCCCTCCGGGCCTCAAGAGATGGCCATTCAAGCTCATCAAGCATTTCACCGACACTACTCGTGTTTCGCCATCTCCTGCAGGTCCACTCAATGAGAGTGACTCTGCATCATCATCACAAACAAATTCTTTTTTACTATTCACAACACAACTAAACTTCGGAAAAGGTTCAGTCGGCAAAATACCATGGCATCACCATCACTGATAACATGGATTGGGGTCAGCTTGTCTCAGAAATTTCTTCCAAAGCAACTAAGACACTTGGTTACCTTCGCATGAACTTGGATTTTGTACCTAGGAGTACTAAGGAAGTTGCATACAAAACTTTGGTTCGGCCTAAACTAGAGTATGCAGCATCCATTTGGAGCTTTCACTCGAAACTTAAGATTATTTAAGTTGAGAAGGTTCAGAGGACAGCTGCTGAGCTCGCTGGACCTGCAGGAGATGGCAAAACACGCCACGGTAATGCTGGCGAAATGCTTGATGAGCTAGAATGGCCATCTCTTTAGGCCTGGAGAGACCAGTCCTCCTTGTTTCTCTTTCAAAAGATTCGTTGTCGTGTGTCTATTGAAAAAGACAAGTATAATACCCCTGCCCACAGTTTGAAAACTACCAGGTAATCACATAACTTGCTCAATACCGCATGCACCAGATATACAGTGATGCCCTGAATAATTCCTTTTTCATCCGAACTATTCCACATAAGAATAGTCTGTCTCCTTCTGTGGCCAATACCCAGTACACAGAGGAGTTTATGGCACTCTTTAAACAAAAATTCAGCTTAAAGATTTTTTATATTTTTTTATCAAAATTTCTAAGATTAGCACTCCATGGCGTTATGAAGCCAGTAAAGGAAGAGAGAAAGAAAAATTATAAACGTATACTCATTCTTGTCAATTGAGGGCCTTAAATTTGTGCTGAAACGGAATCAGGATAAACAACACTTTATTTTAATTTCTTTCAAACATCACAGAATCTGCCTGCTATTTTGTCAAATATAGATTAAAAATCATATTGGGGCGTTTTGACCATATTTGATTTAGGGACAATTTGCCTTGGGGGCGTTTTGACTGCAGTCCGTTAATTATACACGAGCGTTCGATGAACAGATCTGTAAAACAAGTATTAGCTTTTCAAAACAGCTGGCGGTCGTTTAGCCCTATCATTGTATGTATTCTTGCCCACTGCATGCTTCCATTTTGAACTTCTACAGCTTGTACATGTAGATTTATTCTTAGCTCTGATTATTAACATCTGATTTGTGATTTGTTACCATTTAACACATGCTTCCAGCGAGGATGTTGCTTGATCTTTTGAAAGCACCCGACTTATGCATGGTATGTTATGGTAATGTATCTAGCATGCGACACATTTATGGAAAATCATTTGACAACACTAGACAGCACATTTTTCTTAAAACTGATGTCAGAAAATCAAGGTCACAATGGTCGCTTAACTGTATATGTACAGACTCCGTGACCCCAAGATGTGTTTACAAACCAAATTTGGGATTCCTAGGATTTATGCTCGTGACACGATTTTTCTAGATCTGATGGCAGTGGTAAAGGTGCATGAGGCTCCATGACCCTCGATGCATTAAGACACGATTTTTGGCATTCCTACCTAAAATAATATAGGAGATATACTCCGGATATGATATGAACACCCAAACACTTAGGACACTAAGAACAGGCAGTTTGATGACTATATGCCTCCCTTTGGGGGCATAAAACCTGTTTATCATGACCGTCATAAGACAGTGCCTGAATTCATAGTAATTCCATATAACTACGTTTACTGATGTGAAGTTCGCTCGCACTCTTTGCCAATCAAGGACGTTTTGACTTTTGGACGTTTTTTTTTCTTTCGCCAGCTTTTTTGAAAAGCTAATACTTCTTGCGTTTATATAAGCGACAGGGCAAATTGACGAATTAAATTTGCAAACGAGCTTGCAAAGCCCTACGGATTTCACGGACAGTTTACTTCGCGCTGTAGGTCAACCCACGATATTTGGTACCCCACTCGTTGTTCGGCAGCGAATAAAATATAGCTTGAGCACGGCATAAAGGTTTGGTCGAAACCTGAATTAGACTGCTTCACCGACCTCGTATACAGGTATTCATACGAGGGGGCAGTGCAGCAGTCTAAACCTGAATTTGATGTGTGTTTTGATTGAAGTTTATATAAGCGGCCGGCCATGGCCGACCGCAATAAGGGTGGAGTTCGCGCGTTAATCAGACTATAGTCCAGTCCCTATAGTCGGACCATAGAGCGATAAAACTCTCTCTGGTTTTATGCACTGCGCATGTCTGGTTTCACTAGACAAACCAGACCAAATCTGTGGTCGGACCATAGTTGATTGGTTCCCGTCCTCCAATGCAAACTTTGAATTGCCGAAAACCTGTATGTTTTGTATCGATGGCTGTGATTGGCTGACTGCTTTACTGGGGAGGAACGCTGATAGTCGGAAGAGCAACTATAGTGTCTATGGTAAACGCTCGAACTCCGCCATAAATACTCTCCTCGAAAAAGGAAGGACACGTAAGGTTGAAAATCAAGGAAATAAAATCGTTTTCTTTGCTAAAATGCAGAAAAATATCCTATAGATATGGGTACTACGTTCATAGTGTTAGGTAATGTTGTTTTCCACTCTCCTACAAAGACATCTGTCTTGAATTTGTCTCTGCTTCGCTTTTATTGTGCATTTTGGTGTACCATATGTCTAAAACAAGTTAGGCTTTTTAAAAATGTGCAGATAATAATTTCCAATATACATCTTTTTTCAATATTATTAAATATGAATATTTGATTGAACATGTAATATGTGGGAAGTACATTGCAATGTTCAAATTTAATTTCTAGACTATTTCTCTCTATGCTCACATTGGTTTGTATCATGTTTTTGAGAGGAAAAATATACTATATATCATACTATCCTATGCTAAAAATATACTATGTTATGCTAAACAAAGCCAAATTCTGCTCTGGACCTGCCTTGCCGGTGCACATCTTCAATGTGTGAACAGTCAATATGCAAAGTTAAATATACAGGAATGAAATCAGATTACACCAAATTAGTGTATTCAACAGTAGGTGACGTAACAATTTCTAAGTTAAACACTCAAAAATATATTATCAAATGTGCACAAATATAGGGTGTACATGTTCAATGTGTGAACAATCATAATACAAAGTTTAAATATATAAAGGAATGAAAAGGGCTTGAGTTACAGATTACACATTGAGATGGTTCTTTTGAGTACTTCCAGCATATGTTTCAGTTGAGAAATAAGAAAAATAATTGAAAATTATGAAATAACAATCATTAACTATGATACCCATTTGAACATGTTGAAATGGGGCTGCTCAATTTACTGAAAAAGTGGTGGGTATTTACCCTATGTGCTTAATTGTTTAGATCTGGATTCAAACCATTTGACACTCTGATAGTGCTCCTTAAAGAAATTTTGAAGAAAAAAAACAACAACAAACAGACAATGACAACAAAAGTATGAAGAATTACCCAGTATGCAAAAGTTGATGTGTCTGAATATTTTAATAGGATAAATATAAACATTTTTTTTTTGCAATTGTAGGTTCATCTATATTGGCTGTTTTGTTAGCTGGATATTTTGCTCAGAGATATTTACCACCACCAAAACCAAAGATAGTTGGCATTGATCTTGGTAAGTTGTGTTATATACCATAGTCAATATAATAGACACACCCCCTCTTTAACCTCTTACATGTGTAAGCTCACACCTGTCTCTGCTGTTTTATTGGCTGGATGTTTTGCTCAGAGATATTTACCACCACCAAAACCAAAGATAGTTGGTATGAATCTTGGTAAGTTGTGTCATATACCATAGTCAATATAATAGACACACCGCCTCTAAGATGATGTGTAAGCTCTCACCTGTCTTGGCTTTTTTATTGGCTGGATATTTTGATCAGAGATATATACCACCACCAAAACCAAAAATAGTTGGCATTGATCTCAATAAGCTGTGTAAGATACCATAATCAACATAATAGACACACTCTCTCTTACATGTCTGTGTAAGCTCACACATATCTCGGCTGTTTTATTAGCTGGATATTTTGCTCAGAGATATTTATGACCACAAAAATGAATGTTAGTTGGCATAAATTTTGATGAATTGTGTGATCTACTGTAGTCAGTCTAATAATAAAAAAAAAACCCACTCTCTTATATGCTCACTATGGATAATTGATAGGTTGATTTCCCCATATGAACTTTCAGTCAACCCCCTTGATGTTATTTAATTATTAATACAGATTCATTGTATTGATTAAAATGTGTATATTCTGATCAGCTGGCTTCATCAGCTGCCAGCTGATTTTGATTTACACTGTAAACAAAAGACACTATAGAATTTTGAAAATGTTTGGCACATAGTGCACTATTCAAGTTGAATAAGGCCAGTGTAGGCCAAGACCAACGAAATGCTCTATGGATGCAATTTGTATCAAGCAAAACATTCGGTCAGCCTCCATATCAACCCATTCAGATTACCTCTTATTCCGCTACTATTTTTTTGTCCTGAAGTCTTGGTCTGCACTGTACATCTGCTGCACATTTTCAAGTGCACTTCATACTAGTTTTTTTTGTGGAAGCAAACACTATGAACCCTTATCAAATAATCTCCATTTCATGTTAAAAAAATTTGCTTATTTGACCCTTTGTATACTAATGGATTCATCCTTCTGGTTTGAAACAATAAACTTGGTATGATTCATTGTACAAATCTAGGGATGTTAGGTTATAATTTTCAAAAAAAATATTGTATTCTTTTGTCTGAAGATTTTTTTCGCCTTTACAAACAGTGTATACCCAGATGGAATGCAGCAAAATTACTCGTTTAGGGGTTTCCCAAATACAAAGTGTTAAACAGGACCTTAGAATCTTATACTGTTTACAAAAGCCTATATATGTCAATTTAACTCTGCATCCTGGGTAATTTTGCTTGCTTTTTTGTTGTCTGCTGATTTTTTTCAAAATCAACTTTTTTGAAAAAATCTTTTGGGAATACCATCAGAGTGTCCAGATCAGGTCAGACATTTTGTCGGGCCTGATCTGGGTCCAAACTGTTTGCTTAAGTTATCAGCAGACGACACAACTGACAAGGAGATAAAGAGTTAACACAGATGCATTTCAGTGGAGACATTTCCTCAGACCTCTAGATAAGAATGCATAATTAAAAACATTTTTCTTATTTCTCAACCAAAGCATATGTTGTGGGTACTCAATAGAATAGAATCATCTCAATGAGACGGTTCTTTTGAGCATCCTAAACAAATGTTAAAACTGATCCTGAGGGTAAAAAATTATTCACAATTTTAATTCCCCCCCCCCCCCCCTTTATCATCACCTAATCACCCATGTTTAGCTTTCATATTCTTCAGGTACGACCTATTCATGTGTTGGTGTGTACCATGCAGTCACAGGAAATGTGGACATTCTAGAAACACAAGAAAAGCATCAGTGTATACCTAGTGTTGTTGCTTTCAGGTATCTACCTTTAAATATTCAAGAAATAATTCATATAAGGCCAATTCTAACACACCTCGCCTATAGAGCCAACGGTAACAAACTGTGATATATCGCACAATAATTCACTGCTAAAGTGTGTGATAGCTGACGTCACTAGAAAATGACGTCACTCATGGCGTTAGACGGTGTAACGTCGTTTTTATGCTTGAAAGACGTTACAATTACATGTAAAGGTATGTGACGTAGTCTAAGAATTGGCGGGAGTTCTTCAGTGCAATGGCGGAAAGTTGGAAGAAGCTGAAGACTTCGAATGTGTTTTCGTCATTTACTGTGTGTTAGAATCGAAATAGATCAGCTCCAGTGCGTGAATTGTTGAGTAATAATTCACTGTTTGTCGGTCAGTTGTACGACGATAAATCACTCGCGCTGTGCGCTCGTGATTTGATCTTCTTTACAACTGACCTCCAAACAGTGAATCATTTCTCAACAATTCACTGCTGGAGCTGATCTATTTCTTAAATAAAAAGATAAGTGTGTTTCGGGTAACGGGTCTGAAAATTTTAGGTAGGGTTGGCACACAATTGTTTTTTTTAAATATTTTTTTTTCTGGAAAAAAATATAATTTATTCATTTTGAAAGGCATTTTGCCTTTCAAAATGACTAAATTTATTTTTTTTTTCCAGAAAACCTGAAAAAAATCTAGGTTTCACCAGAAAATTTAGGTAGGGTCGGGTTACCCTAAACACAGGTATTTTTGGTCTAAGGCAGGCCTCCAGAGAAGCGTGTGCAGTTAAAAAATTATTTTGTTGTTCCTTGACCAAAATACAAGTTGTGGATACTCAAAATTCTGTCTCAATGATACAATGTGCGTCACATGTCAAAATTTCTAACTTATGATATATTTATGTCCCTTAAGATTGTTTTTTATCTTATCAAAAAGTGCAGATTCTTTTGAAATGCCATTTTATGCAGCATTTCATCTGGGTCTTCACTGTTTGCCAAAGTACATGTTTTTCTGGTATCCAGAATGAAAAGGGTTGATATTCATTTGTTGAGATTCAATGATTTATTTTGATAACTTGTTAAGTGAATTAAAAAGCAAACAAAGAAATTGACCAAATTTGCAAATTATAAAAAATATAAGTGTATGTTTTTTAGCCATTTTTGAGAAGAACATTACCTAGATAAGACATAAGGAGATGTAAATGTGTTAAGTCATCTTTATCAATTGTAACAGTATTGTGTGCACCTGCCTTTTACCCCTATTCCACACAGGCCCCGAATCCCACGAATTGACACGAATTGACAAATATTTGGATTGGTGGCTGAATCGTACTCAGTTCGTGAAGGTCTTAACTGATTCGCATAGTCCGTAGTGAGTTCTTGCAATCCGTAGGTCTTTCGGGAATTCGGCTCAAAAGTTTTGAACTGTTCAAAACTTTGGCCACGAATTCCCCGATTCGAAAAATCGTGCGTGATTCGTACCAGATTCCTAAGGCATTCTTGGATATCGTTCCTGAAATCGTAAATGATTCGGGGGCGTTTTTGCATTGTTTTGGGCATTCGTAGCTACTCTTAGCTCATTCGTGGGGAATCGGGAGATTAAGCCAAGCAATAAAACCAAGGAAGAGATAGCAGAAGGATTTTCCCTAAGGTTAATTACCCCGTCTTGCGCGTGTGAGCAGTCCTAGAAGTTGAAACAGATTTGCCAGATTCTGGAGCACAATCAGGATCAGTCAGTAGCTCCTGGCTGGCGATTTTGCCAATGGCCAACTGCCATATTTTTTCCAAGTCAAAGAGTCTGGTTCAGGGCCTCTCGACTTTAATGTAGTTGTTTTCTTCTAGCTATATAAGAAGCCGTTTTCAACACTCAAGTTGCAGGAACAATTCTACTGCTGCTTTACGAGGAACATTCATTTTGGAACTGATGCCCCGAAGCATGTACGGGCCTTTTTTATAGCTATCGTGAGAGAAAATCTCGCGAATCGTGTCGAATCGTCGCGGATTTCTGTTAATTCATGCCCAAATTGTGCTGCATTCTGCATATTCTTAACTGATTCGTAATTGATTCCTTAACTTTGGTGCAGCATGTTCTAATGTTATTTTCTAATCGTAATGAATTCTTGCGCGATTCCAGCCGAATTGAGCCGATCCCCCCGAATATTCGTAACGACATCGTATCTGAATTGGAAATGACTCGTAGCTCGTCAAGATTGGAGGAAAAAAAAATGAAACCTCACGAATCCCCCCGAATAAGAAAAAAATCAATTCGTGGCAATTCGGGCGATTCGTGGCCTGTGTGGAATAGGGGTATTTAGCAAGTAGTTTTTATTTTTCTACTGTATTACTCTCTGTATATTAATGAATTGATACAATGAACCTGGAATGGCTATATATGTACATATCAAGAGGTCAAGGGTTAGAATTTCTAAATTAAGATGATCTTTAGTTCATTAAAATTGTTCTTTTTTTAGCAAAAGTGCAGACCTTGATGAAATGTCACATTCTATGGCATTTCATCTGTGTCTTCACTGTTTGCTAAACTACCCGATTAGGGGTTTCTAATACACAAAAGGTTTATAACACAGGTGCTTTCTTTACACTGGTTTTAACTCACCTGAGCCTGAAGGCTCAAGGTGACTGAGCCTGAAGGCTCAAGGTGAGCTATTGTGATCGGTCTTCGTCCATCGTCCTTCTTCCGTCTGTGGTCCGTCCGTTAGCTTTTTAGGTCATCTGTCACATAATGACAAGGTGAGCTTTTGTGATGTGTCTGTTGTCCGTCGTCCCTTAACAATTGACTTAAATGACAACTCCTCCTAAATCCCTAGTCCAATTTTGAAATAATAGCACACAAATGATCCTTGGGTGGCCTTTTACCAAAATTGTTCAAATGGTTCTGATCCGTTGCATATCTAGGTCACAGAGGCTAAAAATAGATTTTCGAGATGAAAACTTAAAAAAATCTTCTTGTCTGAAACCAGAAGGCCTGGAGCCTTGATATTTGGTATGTAGCATCACCTAGTGGACGTCTACCAAGTTTGTTCAAATTATACCAATGGGGCCAAAAATGGCCCCACCCCGAAGGGTCACATGTTTAACATAGGCTTATATAGGGAAAGAGTGAAAAAATCTTCTTGTCTGAAGCCACAAGGCGTAAAGCATTGATATTTGGTATGTAGCATCACCTAGTGGACCTCTACCAAGTTTGTTCAAATAATGCCCCTGGGGTCAAAAATGGCCCTGCCCCGTGGGTCACATGTTTTACATAGGCTTATATAGGGAAAACATGAAAAAATCATCTTGTCTGAAACCACAAGGCCTAGAGTCTTGATATTTGGTATGTAGCATCACCTAGTGGACCATTACCAAGTTTGTTCAAAAAATGCCACTGGGGTTAAAAATGGCCCCGCCCCAGTGGTCACATGTTTTACATAGGCTTATATAGGGAAAACATGAAAAAATCTTCTTGTCTGAAACGACATGGCCTAGGGTCTTGATATTTGGTATGTAGAATCATTTAGTAGACCTCTACCAAGTTTGTTCAAATAATGCCCCTAGGGTCAAAAATGGTCCTGCCCAGGGGTCACATGTATTAGGCTTATATAGCGACAACATGAAAAAAATCATCTTGTCTGAAACAACAAGGCCTAGAGCATTAATACTTGGTATGTAGTATCACCTAGTGGACCTCTACCAAGTTTGTTCAAATAATGCCCCTTGGGTCAAAAATGAACCTGCTCAGGGGGTCACATGTTTTACATAGGCTTATTTAGGGAAAACATGAAAAAAATCTTCTTGCCTTAAAGACAAAGCCTAGAGTCTTGATATTTGGTATGTAGCATCATATCTCAGTACCTATTGGTCAGATTTGATTCTTTTTTGGTACAAATGATAAGTATCATGGACTCTCAATATCCTATAAGTTTCGTCAAAATTGACCTCTTAACACTTGAGTTATTGCCCTTGTTTTAATATAGGCAATTATAATGCAAAACCTATATTAGCCTTTTTTGTGTGATGATCTTTACATTTCATCAAAGCTCTTATATTTAACAACTTCCCACTATACACCATGATTACCCAGTGCCTGTAGATAAGCATGACAGTGTCAAAGTTTTACCCCACCCCCTTTGACCCCACCTCAGGGGCCAAAGGTCAAATATTTAAATTTTGCAATAACTAATGCAATTGTCAATATTTTGTGCTAAAATTTTGCATGTAGGCAGAGCAGCAACAGATAAGAAACATATCAAACGGGATTTTAGTTTGAAGGCATGGGTCTGAGCCCCTGGGGTGGACTTCGGGGGTGGGGGCAGAGGCCAAAATTAAACTTTTTCAGAATATGGTCATGTTGCACATCAAATTAAAGCTGACGACTTTTGCAGCAACATGGTAGCAAATATCTTGCCCACTGACACACCCTCAACCCAGGGGGTGGGGTCAAAAGGTCAAACCATATATTTTTGTGAAAGTAGTCCTGTTGCATATCAAATTAAAGGGAATTGAGCACAGAGCACCATGAAAGCAAATATGCTGTCATTACACACACCAACGACCCCTGGGGTGGGGTCAAAAGGTCATATATTTTTCTAAAAGTGATTAAAGTGGAAGAAGTGTAGACCTACATGCAAGGTAACACTTTGAATTTACACACATCCTTGACCTCTGGGATTGGGTTGAAAGGTTAGATATTGAAATTGTGTAGATGTAGCGCAGTCAGTAATGTGTCTGACTGCAGATCCAGGGGTCACGAGTTTGATTCTGGGCCAGCCCCATACTTTTGTGAAGATAGATCATGAAATAATTTCTACGGCCATCCTTCTCCCTTACGCTGATTCAAGAAGGGTTGTTGTAAAAGTATGTGCACGAAGTACTGGTTAATTGTTTAGTCAAGCTTGCCCAGGAAAAAAAAGTGGTTGGGTGAACTGACGGCCCCGACATGACCATAGCTGTTGACTGGGACGTAAATCATCGAACCAAACAAACAAATTTCTATGGACCCCACATATAGCTTTATAAAGGGATTGCACTGAAATGATAAATTTAATAAACCAGGGATTGACCAGAAGTTAGAAGTTCATATATGTGTACAAGCCATACTTCTAGTACTCAATGTGTACTTGTGAGAGCATGTTATGTAAGGTATATTATGTTTTCGCAGTGAAAGTGGTCAGGTACTGGTTGGATATGATGCCGTGGCCCAAGCAGAACACAATCCAAAGAACACCGTGTACGATGCTAAACGGTTCATTGGGAAAAGATTCTCTAAGAAAGAGTTGGCGGAAGCACAGAAGCAGTACTCATTCCAGGTAAGTCATTTAACCCTTTCGCTGCCAACAGGTCGGGTATACACGTGATACACATACTGCAACCTATTTGCCACAATGACAGGTTTACACGTCTTCTGGTTTCCCACATTCCTATGGTTGTCAAGGACATGTGACGTCATGGAATTTTCTAGCATTGTAGCCAATCAGGTCTCAAGATTATTTAGATTATCGCATGATGTGCTATTTTTATCAAGTGTACAATAAAAATAGCCTTAATTGACCTTGGTTGATGGGAATTTACCATATAAAGCTTTATTTTTCAAAATGGCGGATTGTGACGCAATACATCAGATGTTATGATTTTCGGTTTGTATGTTTATGAAGTGTTGCAAAATATACCTAAAACCATTTTAGGATGGAAATATATTGTGTTATTTATAGGTTTGTTTGTTCTTCTACAAAAATAATGCTCAGGATTATATACTTACAGGGGGATAGGTGCCCCCCCCCCAATACTTGATGTAATGATAACCGGTATCCCGATTTTGTGAACTTTTGTTATTTTTCATATTTTTGAAAAAAATATATATGCTAAAACAAGTTTTAGGTTGGAAATAAAACATTTATGACTCGGGTGTGGCTTGCCGTCAATCATAACACCACTATCACTGCTGGCGAATGAGTTTGATATTCGAAGCGTATTGCACGTGCAAGTGAGCTTGGTAGCTGTCAATCAACTTTTGTGTAATTCAGGAGGCTATGAACGGTTGCAAAAATCTAAAGATTCATTAAAGGATTGCTTCGAACATGAAAAATAGGCATCAACCCATTGTAGACCAGAAACCCTTAACAGCTACTATGGCAAGCAGTGAAGACCCAGATGAAATGCTGCATAATGCAGCATTTCATCAGGGTCTACACTGCCTGCTATGACAAAAACAATCTTCAGAGAAAAAAATACAATATTTTTTTTGAAATCATAACCTGTGACTCCTCAATATATACAATGGACCATCCTGACTTAGTTGTATCATATGTAGCTTTATGGAAATTTCCATTGGTCTGAATAGGGTTAAAGTCAAGCAAAAAATAAAAAAAAGAAATGAACGTCCAAGTTCAGTTATTGTGCCACTCAGCCAAAATACGTTTTTTTGGGTATTCAAAAGAATCTTTTTGCGAGACGGTTCTTTTATATACATATACCCACATATTATGTTTTGGTTGAACAAAAGAAATATTTTTACTCCAAATTCATTGGCCACTGCCTCAAAATCTCAAAAAGGTGCCATAATGGCCCAAGATATTTGGACAGGTAGGGCTGTGGAAATACTCACAGTATAAACTAGATCAGACTACTTCAATCAGGCTCTGTATAGTTTACAATTCCATCACTCAGTATTGTAAATTCAGTATTTTTCACTAGAACTTTATTTTCTCGCATAGCTATAAAAGACATATTTGCGATGTTAAAATTTGCGACTTGGGCATATGTAAAGTTTCTTGAAAATAAAACCCGTGCGAAAATTTCTGAATTTACAGTACATTTTATACAGAGAGTCAAGTAGTCAGAGGGACTGTTTCAAAGTTAGGTGTAAATACAGTAAGAAAGGAAGAGGTTATACAGATTCACATTTAGAAATGGTTATTTTATATACATATACCCACAATTCTAATGCACTTGCAAATGCAACGCGACGTCTGATTGGATAACGTCATAAATTTGCAACAGTATATCCTGCAATAAACTGTCGCAAACCGGACGTCATTACGTAAGGTCGCTTTTCATTGGTTGAAAAGGTAATATATGCAGCTGGCAAGCGGTTTTATGCAGCTGGCAGCCACTGGACGTATAGGCGCAACAAAGTACATCTTCACTATCTTTTTGTAGGGAAAATGTTAATAGTGCATTAGAATGGGGATAACCATATTCAAAATTTTCATTTGGGGAGGTATATCGTCGGATATACGTTCAGAAATCACGTTTTACGGCTCCGCTTACGCGCCATTGTAAAACTAAATTTCCGACCGTATATCCGACGATATACCTACCAAATAAAAATTTTGAATACAGTTATCCCCTAAATTAAGTTTAATTTTGTTGTCTGCTGATGATCTTTGCAAATCATGAAAAATTACCCAGCATGCAAAGAGTTTAAATTACCTTGGGTCATTATTTCCCGTTATTTTTTTAGTTGCAGCAGGAAAAGAATGGAATGGTATATTTCAATCTGAACGTCAACAACACAGAGCGCCACCTGTATCCCGAGGATATCGGTTCTGTTATAATTTCAACTCTCAGATCTGCCGCAGCGAGTAATCTTAGCAGTCCAGTAACAAGGGCTGTCCTGTCGGTGCCGGCAGAGTTTGATCAGCAGCAGAGAAACTACACTCGCAAAGCAGCAGAATTAGCTGGTAAGAAATCTATTGTTTTCCAGGACTTTAGTAAAGAGTGCGTACCAAAAAAATAATTTTCTTATTTCTCAACCAAAACATATGTTGTGGGTACTCAAAAGAACCGTCTCAATGAGACGGTTCTTTTGAGCACTCAAAACATATGTTAAAACTGATGGGTAAGAAAAAAATTACAGTTTTACGCTCAAAAATTGTGTTTAACTTAACCTGTGTTTTCTCAAGCATGATAGTGGTGACAAAAGCATATAGTTAGCATATTGGCCTCTAGGTAATGTCAAATAAAAAATACCTGTGTTTAGAGTAACTCGTCACCTAAATTTACTGGTGAAACCTGGATTTTTTTTTAGGTTTTCTGGAAAATATATTATTTTATGCATTTTGAAAGGCATTTCAAAATGCATAAGATTATTTATTTTTCCAGAAAAAGAAATTAATTAAAAAAATAAGTGTGCCTACCCTACCTAAAATTTTTAGACCTGTTACCCGAAATACACTTATTTTTTATTTGGCCTAAGAAGTACCAAGAGTATACTTCATATGTATTGGTATGGAACAAGGAAATTCCACCATCAGACCAGAATAACTCTGCCTTATTTCTGACACAATTATTCTGGTTCAAGGGTGGAACTTGCTTTGCTTGTCCCATAACAACACATTGTGATGGATTCTGATTTTTAAGGTTAAATGTGACTTTTATCAGTTATGGATAAAAAAAATCAAACTTTTTACATTTGTTCCAATCAGGAAAACAAGTTCACAAACAAATTTTCAAAATGCGAAACAGGTGTGAAATTAATGTAGTTGAGCACCCAAGAAAGGAAGCAAAATAGCATTTCAAGTATCAGTTTTGTTTTTATTTGGGTTCGAAATACAAGTCTGCATCAACAGCATCTCTAGACAAAACTGTCGTGGCACCTTACAGTGTCAATAACATCAGTCACATTTTTGATGCATTTTAGTAACATCAGAAATGTTTTTGACGTCATTTGACAATGGGAAAATGTCGGACACACTTTATGTACATGTATTGACATTTTGATATTTCAACATAATATTTCATCATAAATTGCCCTGTAAACAGGCTAAATTGTAATGATTTTAAGTCAGATGGATTGGATAAGCAGGTATGTAGATGGGATAAAAAAAGTCTATGCCGTGCTTTTCCTATGGAACAGCTTGTCTTGAGCCATAAGTGGTTCAGAATGATTATGTCCCTGAAAGTAACATGTAGTTGAGATGGGCATATTGTTTTTGATACATATCATGTTGAAATTAACACTGGGACCAGCCTGACTGTATGCCATACCTCAAAAATCAGTTGACAGATTCTAAACAAATTCCCTAGGCTATTATATTGGGATTGAAGAGTTGGTTAGGCTTTGGGAACCTTGCCTTAATGTTCCAGGTCACAGTGGAGCTAAGTGGGCCTAATGGTAGCATGTGTTTGGTGAGGGTGGGGAGCATCTGTTTTACTTTAAAAATAATGCTAGTTATTAATATTGATTACTTGTGTGGAAGTAACAGTGAATTCATAGATCAGCTGGCTTCTGATATAGGATTGCGCTGTTTTCAAATGTGGGTATAGAATTTTGAAAAAAATAATTTGCACACTGTGTGCTTATTTTATTAGGTCAAATATATTATTTGATATGCACCATCACATAATTGGAACCTGGACCGGGACACAGCTCAAGGTACAACTTGGTATGTGCGCACCTTGGAATACTCAGATCAGCCTGCACAGCCGTACAGTCTGATCAGAGCCTTCTGTGGGCACTCAAAGTGTAGACATGGGTCCAATGTTTCTTCAAGGTTAAAACTTAAGGCTCTGACAAGACTGTATATGTGCAGACTGATTTAAATCTTTACTGTACACACATGCTATTTTGTACCTTTTACTGGATAACGACTCAATTATCTATCTCTTCATAATCCCGAACCCTCTCCCGAGTATTATTGGAATGTTTGCATGCGCATGGTATTATATGGATGTATATTTTAGGATTGGAAGTACTGAGAATCATCAATGAACCTACAGCAGCGGCCCTGGCCTATGGTCTACACAATAAGCTTGGACTACAGAATGTTGTGGTGATAGACCTTGGTGGTGGGACACTGGACGTCTCTCTGCTGAATGTACAAGGAGGCATGTTTCTAACACAGGCTATGGCAGGTAGGGGCTTAACAATGGTATTGTATGGGCCTGAGGCAAGAAAACCTGTCTTTGGGGCTTCTGACAAAGCAAGACTCATAGCAGTCTCCTCAGCTACAGAGAATAGCTAGAAAACTGAAATTTCGCTTGTAGCAAGTTTAGATATGATACTTTTCAAAAAGCGAATAATAAAGGCGCTGATCAGACTGCGCAGATGCGCAGGCTGGTCTGCGCCTTTGTTATTTGCAAAATCCCAAAGACAGGTTTTCTGGCGTCAAGGCCCGTATTCTCTGGCTGAAGGGAAGGGGGACATATTGTTTTTTATGAGGATTCTGTCAGCATTGAGGTCAGCAAGATGTCTCATAAAACTAGTGGGCGGATTGGAACCAAAGAAATAGGTCAAATTTGAGTGTTTGTGTTCTCTGAAAAGAACACTAGTTTCATATTGTCATATTTCGCACCTTCCTAATTTAAAACTTGGGCCAAATATTCTTAATAATTATGAATGAATTTGTCAATTTTTTGCAATGATGCATACTGCAGGACAAAACTGGACTTTGTTTAATTTGCAAGCAATTTAAGCCTTCTTACGTAATCCTAAGAACAGGGTCTGTGCCATTTATTGTTCTTCATTGGGAGAGGCTTTAATATATTTTAATGTCCAAGGCTTTGCCCTATGTTCTGTCATTGTTAAAACAAATCATTGCTTAATCACATGGATGCTTCTGTAATAATGCAATGTAACAATCAAATCATGAAAAGCTTACTGTGATAAAACAAGAAATAAGGCTTACAGAAAGAGCTGGTTTTACCCTATCCTTCATGAATATTCATGCTAGGCTCCACCCACTATGAATAATTAAATTAATTTTCATGTTGGTACATAGAACAAAGAAATTACTTGTCAGGTCTACTTGTGTAGGATCAGATAATAATATTTCCTTAAGCAAACAGAGTAGACCCTGATCAGGCAGCTCTCAGAAGAGCTGCCTGATCTTGTTCCGCTCTGTTTGCAAAAGTGTTAAAAGGCCTCTCTATGAGGTAAAGGGTTGAAAGAAAAAACCCTAGTTGAGCTACAGGACAGGCATCAGGCACCAACCCAACAGTGAAAGTTTTAGGTCAGAGGCCTAACCCATCATCGTACAATTAAAGAGGAAACCTTAGCTTTATAATTATCAGGCACAAAGACTGTTGTATACTATTCCACTCTTATTTAAGAAATGAATTTGATTTTTGGAATGTTCATGGAATCACTAATATTTTGGGGCTTCCCGTTTACTTTGCAAGAGACACAAAGTATTCAAAATTCCATGAACATTCCAAAAATTGCATTCATTTATTGCTTATATTTATATATTAAAGATATAGAAATTATTTATAATTTCCGGAAAAAGGTTTGTATTTAATATGTAATCGTATTAACGGTTATGTTGGAGTGTAAAATGGAAAAGGGGAACAGCCAGTGTGAACACGGACAGCCAATGGAGCAAACAAGAGGCTTGTGCAGGGTGTGGCTCGCTGTCAATCACAACACCAGTGACACTTCTGGCGAATGAATTTGATGTTCGAAGTGTCTTGCACGTGCAAAAGAGCTTGGCAGCTGTCAATCAAATCTACGTCATTCATGAGGCTATAAATGGTTGGAAAAATCTAAAGATTCGTTGAAGACTCGCAACGATAATGTAAATATTTAACGTTTGATTATCTTTTAGCATCGATCAGAAAAAGAAAGCTTTTCAACAATTCTTTTGAATTTATAAGTTCGGGTTTTGTGCAATTTTTAACTTTCTCCAATGCAGATGTGATAATCAGCTTTAACGCATCCCACTTGATAGCTGAGCATGTACATATATAGAATGATTTAGCAACATTGCCAGGCCTTTTGATAAGAGAGGTCAAGTGTAAAATAGTTTTCTTATTTCTCAACCAAAACAGATGTTGTGGGTTCTCAAAAGAACTATCTCAATGAGACAGTTCTTTTGACCACACAAAAACGTATGTTTAGAATGAAGGATAAGTAAATAATCATAATTTTAGGATTTCAACTTTTTCATATTTGGACCATTGTTTTACCCATTTATATTGTCATTTTGCAGGAAATAATAGATTAGGTGGACAGGACTTTAACCAGAGATTGATGCTACACCTAAAGAAAGTGATAGAAAAGAGATATGGTCAACCATTGACAGACAAAGAAGACTTACAGGCACTAAGACTACAAGTGGAAGAAGCCAAAATAAATCTTACAAATTATATACGTTCAGATATTTCATTGCAACTTCATTCATTTGGAGAAAGTGTGATATTTCATGAAATTCTGACTAGAGATATATTTGAGGATTTAAATAAAGATCTGCTGTTAAAAGTGCTAGAGCCTATAGACAAGGTGCTTGAAAATGTTGAAATGACCAATCAGGATGTTGATGAAATCGTCCTGGTGGGTGGATCAACTAGAATTCCTAAAGTGCGAGAATTGGTGGCAGAGTATTTCGAAAAGGAGCCTAATACGTCGATAGAGCCAGAGCTGGCAGTGGCTACTGGGGTATCTATACAAGCTGGTATTATAGGAGGGATGTGGCCTCTAACTGTAAGTGCGGTGGAACTCCCTACAGCTGTGAAGAAAATACATATACATTGATGAATATGTCATAATGAGCACTTTATTGATATGAGTCATATTTTAGAAAATTGCCTATCCAAACACGCAGTTCACTCTCCATAAATCAAATAGGCTGGAGGTTATAAAGCTTTTCTCATTCTCAACTCAACTGAGGATGAAATTGATCATACTCATAAATGTTAAAATGCCAACAGTTGTTGGCATTTTAACATTTATTAGCATGCTATATACAGCATCTGAGAGTTTGAAAGCAAGAAAAGTCTTTATTTTTTCATTATTTTAGTTTTTATGAGCAGTTGAAATTTCATGCTCAGTTGAGTTGAATAAGAAAAAAAGTTTTATAACTTGAAGGCCTGAATTACTTAAAATACCTGATTAAATTTTAAAGTGAAAATCCACACTTTTTTTCAAATGCATTTATTATAGAGCTTACAGTATGGTAGGAATAATCCCTCATTAAAAGTGTGTGGTTGCTCTTCAATTAGCATGTAATTAATTACTTTGTCACTTGCCCAAGGGGTCTGGCCATTTTCAGGTCAACAGGAAATGTTGTGTTCAGATTAGAGTGCTTATTATTCATTTTTTTCAATATTTGCTATAAAAATGGTCATTGTTGGTGACTAAAACATTTGCCTCTTTGAGAATGTTCTTTAAAGTATCTGCAGCATACACTAGACAGGGTCTTTTCCAGCTATTTTGGGAAAAGGCCCCTGGCTTGAATTGGGGAAAAATATGCCGCATTTTGGGAATTTTTAGAAGTGTAAACTGCTAAATAATATTCTCTATTGTGCGACTTTTGGAACCATGAATTCAGATGACATTCCGGTGTAAATAGTGCATAACAATAACATCCCAGTGTGCCAAAATGCTATCAAGGTCTGTCTGTTACAGCACGGCTCAGAGAGCAATTCTGATAGAACACGACGATATTTATTTTTACCTTCAGATTGGGATTTTTTTGAAAATTGGGAAAAGGATATTTTGGATTGGGAATGGGGCCTTATATCGGACCCTGGTGATAGGGAGAAAAGGCCCTGCTGGAATATCATTATATGTTAGTACATAGGATCCATGATCAGCTACTGCCGTATGAGTGATGAAGATGGGTCTGGTTCAACCGAAGTACTCTAAAGAATAAGCAAGTTGATCATCAATTTTAGCATTTTGATCCCAGTTTCTGTCTTTAATTGTTCAAATATGCGGCTCATCATGACAAAACCTGTTAGTGTTTTCATGTTGGAACTTGGTTGCAAAAAAACAAAGGTGTAGATTAATCTGTACATTTGCACATTCTAACCAAAATCATTGTTATTTGAGGCATAATTAGTTTAGCCAGTTTAAGTCCAATTGTCTAGTTTCTATCTAGTCTATGTAGCTAAATAGGATAGTTTGAGTCTTGGCTGCAAGGTTATAAAACTTTTTTTCATGCACAACTCAACAGAGCATGAATTTATCATGCTTATAATTGTTGGCATTTTAACAATCATTAGCATGATAAAATACAACATCTGAGAGACTTAAAGCAAGACACTTCTTTATTTTAAGGTATTTTAGATTTTATGAGCAGTTGAAATTTCCTGCTCAGTTGAGTTGAGCACGAAAAAAGTAATCTCCCTGCCTGGTGCTGAACACCAGGCAACTGTGATACAGGCCTCTTGATAAGATTGTGTAAATAAAAATAATATTTTTACTTATCATTTTTATTTATCAATCAAAACATATGTTGTGGGTACTCAAATGAACCACCTCATTGAGATGGTTCTTTTTAGCACCCAAACAAATGTTTAAACTGAAGGATAAGACAAAAGGCACAATCTTAGACTCAAAATATTTTTATTTTCTGGACCTTTATGGTGATAGGTTCAGATTTAAGCCAAATGTGTGTGTATAACCATTTTCATTCTGGATACCGTTAAATAGAAATAAGCAAACAGTGAAGACCCAGATGAAATGACCCTTCAGGTGGCTTTTCCTCAGGATCTGCACCTTTTTGCTAAAATAAAAACAAAGTAAAGGGACAGAATATATCATTTTATAGAAAGTTTGACCAGCAACCCCTTAAAATACAAAATGGACAATTTAATACTTATTTAATCAATATGCAGGGCTCTCACACCCCTTTTTGGGAATGGGGCCACGGCCCTTGGAATTGGGAAAATTAGCGGCAGGTAGATTGATTCAAATAGTTAACCTTACATTGTTTCTTGAAATTATATATAAAATAAGCTTTAATAATTAGACAGTATCTTATTCGGGAACAATTTTGGTTTCATATAATATATCTCATTTTCTACATGGGTATTAAGTGGGAAGATTCTAATTAAATGAATACCCACTTATATGTTTTAAAATACAGCTTAGAATAGAAAAAAAATATTCCTCATCCCATTGAATTTCTGAAATACAAAAATGGCAAAACATTGTAGGATAGAAAGTTTTTTTGAGTGAGCGTCTGATAATTGAATCCATTCTTAATAAATTTCTGAAGTGCAAATTAGGCATTTATGGTTTAGGAGGCAAAACTTTGCAGTAGAAAGAGTTTGTATGAGTAATTGATAATTTAATCCCCAAGGTGTTCAGCTTTTTGGATACGTCTGTACAAAGCAAGAAGTTATGGCCGAAAATAATCGTCAGAATTTGACCGGGTACAAACAAAAAAAACCTAACTGAATCGTCATTAATTCTTGTGAACTTCTCTTCAAATGATAGCAATGCATAATTTAAAGGCAGCGATACACTGTTATTCCCATTACCACCATCATAGGTCCTTAGGTATGATTTTGAAAGAAGTGACCATTTTAGCCTTTTAACAAAGCCGTACATTTATGGAAATAGGAAATCAAATGCAAAATCATAAAATAGAGACCAACAGCGAGCTTATATATGAAGATGGAAGCATTTGATCGACTTTAAGTTTTATCAAAATTATAGGCAGCGATACACTGTGATTCCCATTATCACCATCAGAGGTCCTTAGGTATGATTTTGAAAGGTGAATTGACAAATTGCGATGTGATGTGTTCAAAGTTAACAGGACACTTTTCAGGATCACTTAATTTGAACTGATCACACCTTTAAAACTGAAATTCATTTCTGAAATATTAAATGCATGCGTGGATCCAGAAAGTTTTTGTCAGAGGGGGTCCAACTCTGATAAATTGTTTTTTTTTTATCTTAAGCTGATGAGGGAAGATAGGATCAAAATACCACTAAAAGTGGGCCATCATGGGCCTGCCAATAAAATGCCATTTAAATGTTGTTTTGCTGGCGGGCCACTGATGACCCAACATTGAACACTGGCTTGGTTTTTCAGAGGATTCGGATCAGTACTGTTAAGAAACCCTTTATTTTTGTGATTTTCATGGGGGGTCCAGACCCCCCCCCCCCTCTCCTGCCCTCTGGATCCACACTTGTTATGAAAGGATATGATATTGTTGATTTGTTTGACTTATTGTCAGATGTCATTAATTTATATGATTATTTATTTGTTGAAGTATATTATGTGATATGATGATTTGAATATAAGATAAACAATTGTTTATTGTCAGACTGTGTTTTTCATTTTATGTGCCCACTTTGAAAACACACACAAGAAAGTAAAGAAGTAAGAGCCAAAAAAACAATAAGATCTTATGCTATGGTGCAGACACTCAGACAATTTTTCACTGTAAAACTCCTCATACAGTTTCACTGAATTAAGATGAAACCTGGTCCAGGTTGATGATTATACCACATAGGGCCAGTTAAGCAAAAATAATTTGCGAAAAATTGCCATTATTTTCTTATCCAACAGTTTAAACTTGTGTTTTGGGTGCTCAAAAGAACCGTCTCATCGAGACGGTTCTTTTGAGTACCCACAACATATGTTTTGGTTTAGAAATAAGAAAAATAATTTTCAGTTACACACTTTTATCTGGGGGCCTGATACCACGATGTTGTGCTGTGCAAACATGACTTTAATTGTGGTAGCAGTGATTCTATTGCCATTTGAATATTGATGAGTGCATGACTTGAGATCAGGCAGTTGCTGGTTCAAGCCTCACAGGAGAAACTGCATTGTCTCCATAAGCAACACTTTTTAGTTTTAGCCTCTGCTTAGTACCGGTACTGGTTCAACCAGAAATGTCCCAGAATTACTGAAATTTAGTTGACTGGGACAAAAGGCATCAACATAAAGAAGCTTTTTAGCCATGCCACCCTTTAGGTTTGTATCCTGACATCTAAAACAGTTTGCTCAGCCGCAGAGACTAGCAAAAGAGTCAACATTGTTTGTAGTGGTAATAGCAATATTAGATTGGTAGCAAATACGTCCATGTAGTCTGACGCATGCATTCTTTGTTTGCATATGGTAAATCGTATAGCAAGTTTTAACTACAATTCACCCCAATTTTAATCCAATGAACATGCAGCATTCCATTCGTAAGCATGTATTTTCACAGTGTGGATCCTGATTAGATAACTTCATCAAAAGCCAGCTGATCAGGACTTACAGTGTTTCAAAAAGGATAAATTTAGGTTAAGCAGGACAAGGGTTGATACCTATTCAAAGAAATGAACTAAGAAAAACATTATCATCCATTGTTTTACTTATATTGAGCATTGAACTACTATGAGGGACACCTTTTGTTTCTCATCCAACTAAAATACTCCCTATGTCAGGTGCTTTGTTGTCTTGAATACATTCCCCGCCTACACACCACTGGTAAAAAGAATTAAAGAAACATAAGAAAAGAATTAACTCCATAGTAAATAAATGATATGCATTGGTGTAGCCCCCATTAGCACTTACCCATGTGCAAGCCACCCTAAATGCTTGTATTAAGACATCTAAAATAGTTTGCTCAGCTACAGAGAGTAGCTAAAACTTTCAGTATATGGTAATATAATTATTAGCTTGACAATGGAAAATGTTCTAAAATTTCGAACACTTATTCCTGCCAAAAAGGTCTAGACAAACAGGGCAGACCCAGGTCAGACTGCTTCTGAAGAAGCAGTCTGACCAGGGTCTTCCCTGTATGCTATTCTGACAAGCATTTTGTGAATTCCAGCGCTGAAAGCCAACTTTTATTTGAGAAGAGAAAGAGAAAAGTGGTTGAACTTTTAGAAAATTTACCGTACGTTCATTTAGTCCAATGCATGCATCTGTTGTTTGCACATGGCAAATCATGTATCCGTTTAAATAATAGAATTACTCATAATTTAATTATCCCTTGTCATGCTGAATATTTTATTGAACTACAATTCACCCCAATTTCAATCCAGTAAACATGCAGCGTTCCATTTGTAAGCATGTTTTTTCAACCAGAGTGGAACACAGTGTGGATCCTGCTTAGATAACTTCATCAAAATCCAAATGATCAGGATCTACAGTGTTTCAAAAAGGATAAATCTAGGTTAAGCAGGACGAGGGTTGATACTAATTCAATGAAATGAACTAAGAAAAACATTATCATCCATTGTTTTACTTATATTGAGCATTGAACTACTATGAGGGACACCTTCTGTTTCTCATCCAACTAAAATACTCCCTATGTCAGGTGCTCTGTTGTCTTCTACACAGTCCCCGCCTACACACCACTGTTAAGAAAAATTTAAGAAACATAAAGATTTAACTCCATAGTAAATAAATTATATGCATTGGTGTAGCCCCCATTAGCACTTACCCATGTGCGAAATAAAAATAGTTCATTCAAGGGAGGTCCCCTAATGTGGTAAAAGTGATTTTCCATACCATAAGGAACTGCTTTTAAAGGAAAGAATTTGCTCCCTCTGGGAACAAATTCTTTCCTTTAAGAGAAGTTCCCATTTTGAAAAGGGACGCAATTGAAGGGACTCACTGTTTGAGCCAGTAGTCTCCCTTTGATGTGCGTTACTTTTTCAGCGTTCTGGCTAAGCCATAAATATAAAAGTTATTTTGTGATTTAAGATCCTCTTAAATTTTTACATTGTAGTGCGTAAAGAGGTACGCGCATTAAGGGGCAAGTTTGGCCCCCTTTTTAGCCAAAAACTGAAAGTTGCTTTTCACCAAAATCACCCAATTGGTTTATTAGAAGAATAGCTGAAGTGTAAAATTCTGGCTTTTATTTTACTTTTACCGTTGCAATGATAACAAAGATGGCCAACAAAATAGGCTTAAAATAGAGATATTGTCATTTTGGGATAAATTTAAGGCTTTTGCAGACCAATTTTTCAAGAATTAGATATCAGCACAAGCAAATACCAAAAAAAAAAACTTTTAATATGTTGTGTGTCATGAACATTCTCATCATCTGGTAAAATGTCTTTTGGGTATTTGCTTGTGCTCTATGTTAATTTTTCTGTCAAATGTCTCAAATTGCTCCAAAATGGTCAAATTAATTTCCTATTTTCAGCTTATTTTGGCGGCCATTTTTGTTACCATAGCAACGGTAAAAGTCAAATCAATACCAGAGTTTTACACCTCAGCTATTGCTCTAATAAATTTTTTAAAAGAAATTACTGAAAAGCAATTTTTATTTTTGACCTCAAAGGGGGGCCAAAATAGCCTCTTAATGCACGTACCCCTTTGATTCGATTGTTTCCCTGTGATTGTGATGGCAGTGATTTGTTGTTTCATTGTTTATTGTTGTCCCATTGTGTGTGAGGGTTTTGTGTTTGGTCCTTGTTTTGAGATGTTATTCCTTTTGGCAATCATCTCGCTGAAGACAAGAGAGTGTGTTGCTTTGCTTTAGTTCCATTTTAGCGGTCCAGTTGGTGGATTTTTTGTCTCTTCCTGGGGTGCCTTGGGGTGGTATTTTCTAGGCATACTCACATGTTATTTTTATAGGGAATTTTTAAAATATTTTTTTGAAAAAGTCCAAATATTAAATTTTCTGATGCTTAACATCCCATTCAACAATTTGTCATGCATACAGGGAAAGTTCTCAGGTTGAACCAAAACGAAAGAGAGGATAAAGTGTCTTGCTTAAGGACACAACACATTGCCTCTGGTTAGACTCAAACCAGCAACCCCTAAATCTCAATTCGAGCACTCTATCAATATAAGCCTTGGAGCTCCTCATGACGTGATTGTGTTATTTGGCTAACTTTACCTTATGAGGCCCACAAGTCGTTCCTAAAGCTGCTGGTGATTTAGTTGAGCAGACGTTTGGTAGAATAGGATCCCAGCAGTACATTTTATAGCAAATATCTTCTAGTTTAGTTCCAATGCTCTACAAGTGAAAATGAGTACAGCAATATGAAATTTACTTTTACAACAGGTGAGCGTAACCCTTGCGAAAAATAACCAGCTTTTCTACAGCTTCTGCGCAGCTTTCGAAGCTTCGCAGAAGCTTCGGAAAAGCTAGCGGTATTGGCACCTGCGTATTTAGCTGCAGAAACGCAGCTTTTACGCAGAGCTGAAGAAAAGCCGGCTTTAACGCAGCTTTAACGAAGAGCTGTAGAAAAGCCGGCTTTTACGCAGCTTTTGCGAAGCTTTAACGCAGCTTTAGCCTAGACTCACTAAAAGCTGCGTTAAAGCTTCGCAAAAGCTGCGTAAACGCAGCTTTTACGCAGGTGCCAATACCGCTAGCTTTTAAGAAGCTCTAAGCAAGCTTTTACGCAGCTTCAAGTGAAAGCTGCTTAAAAAGCTGCGTTTTACGCAGTTGCAAGTGAAAGCTGCGTAAAAGCTGCGTAAAAGCTGCGTTTACGCAGCTTCAAGTGAAAGCTGCGTAAAAGCTGCGTTTACGCAGTTTTTACGCAGATGCCAATACCGCTAGCTTTTACGAAGCTCTAACGCAGCTTTTCTGCAGCTTTTATCAAAAAGCTGCGTTTCTGCAGCTTCAAATGAAAGCTGCGTAAAAGCTGCGTTTCTGCAGCTTCCATCAAAGCTGCGTAAAAGCTGCAGAAACGCAGCTTTTATTTAAAGCTGCGTTAAAGCTGTGTTTCTAATGCTTGATAAACAAACCTGCGTAAAAGCTGCGTATCTGCTAGAAACCTGCGTCTTTAAAAAGTTCTGGATGTGGCCAAAAAATTGGTCAAAACAAAGGCTTATAAGCATATAGTAGTCTAATGACTCCTGGTCTTTACTTTATGAATATCATAAATATGCACTGGTCTTGTGTAAATGAGTAAGGCCAAGATATGAAAAATACATTGTTCATAACAGTAAAGCCTGTAATGTAAAACAGCATCACATGTCCAAATTACCGAAGGTTGAAAAATCATTAGCAACTCTTAGACGTATAATCTGCTCTGTGTCTTTGTAAGTTCGAAACATATTTTCCAATGGATCATTGTACCGTAGGAGGTTCAAGGTGTTTCATCATGGCCCGTAATAGCTCAACTAGGTCACTAAGGTGCATCATGTGATTATACTGTCACCTGGCAGCAGTTCCTTGCACTCTGGTACTTCAAGTTTGACACCTCCCTTACCTTTTATTGGTTGCAACTCAAAGTTTTGCTTTGGTTTGTGGTCACATACAATAGCTATGGACATGCCGTGAATCTCACTGATGGTCAATTAACCTAGTACATGTATAACCACACCTGTTTTCCTGTACAAGCTTAGAATAAGGGACTTAAACCAGTACTTGTGTGCACATACTTTGGCTTATGACAATAGCCCTTCTTGAATCAGCGGGAGGAGAATGACCTGTCCTATGAAAATATTTCATGATCAAACACCACCAAAGTATGGATCGAGACGAGGATTGAACTCGCAACCCCTAGATCAGCGATCTGAATCCCTAAAAATTACGCTCTGGGTCCAGCAATTGTTGGTTGTTTTGATGTTTATGTCCTAGTCAACAGCTATGATCATGTCAATGATGTCGAGGCAGTCAGTTCACTACATTGTAACCACACTTTTTTCCTGGGCAAGCTTGACTTAAATTGGTCAACCAGTACTTCGTGCAAATACTTTCCCTTATAACTGACAACAACCCTTCATGAATCAGCAGAGGAAAGAGAATGACAGTAAAATTTATTTCACAATCAATCTCCACGGAAGTATGGCACCAGGCAGGGGTCGTACTTGCGACCCCTGGACCGCCAGTCAGACTCGCATACTGGGACACACAGAAGTCGTTAAAATGTCTGGTAACATACTGGGACGCACAGCAAAGTCGTTAAAATATCTGGTAGCAGATATGTGTCTGACTGCAGATCCAGAGTTCGCGAGTTTGATCCCGGCCCGGTCCCATACTTTCAGGGAGATTGCAGATCATGGAATATTAATTTCTACGACCATTCTCTCCCTTCCACTGATTTAAGAAGGGTTTGTTGTCAGTTTCAAGCTAAAGAGTATGTGCAGGAAGTACTGGTTAACTGCTAAGCCAAGCTTGCTCAGTAAATAAGGTGTGGTTAGGTTAACTGATCATCCCAACATGACCATAGCTGTTGACTGGGACATAAAGAGCCAAACCAAACAAAACCAAATACACTATACGACCCAAAGAACATATTTGAACGAAGGGAGTACCACTTCATTTCTTGTGAATCCACAGGAAGCAGTCATTACAAAAGATAGCATTGCTACTGGTTCCTCTAAGACGGGATGCACATATGTCGATCCTATAGCCCGCCTTTGTTTCCATCTTTCAAGCAGACAAGAAGTCTTTCTCCAATTGTTCCCAATGCTAACCTGTCTCAATCTGCATTAGCAGGACCCAAAGACAAATCTAGCATGTAAGCAAATGATAACAGCATAATAATCTAGCAAATTTTGAGGGATGTTGAAATACCTGTTTACATTTTTTTATAAAAGACAATACTTGTTTCTAAAAGAACATCTGTCTGTAAACATTTAATTTTCTCATAGAAATATAACTCATTGTGCTTATGAATATATTAATGCTACTAATCCTTTATATCATAGCATTAGATAACTTACTATTGTTGTTTAAGGGAAATATACATGCATACCCCACCCACTGAATCTAGCTTGATTAGAAAATTTTTTTTTATCCATTTATTAACTAACTAGTCACACTTTTTTTACACTCACTTTTTCTAGAAACTGGATTTTATTGTGTCCTTCAAAGAAAGCATGTGTAGATTGGTCAGCAGGTGAAGGTTCAATTGTTGTTTTGGTTTAATCTGTTGTTGTACAGCCATATTAGAAATTCAAATTTTTCCAACTAAGGGATAAACTCCAACTACTTGAAATCAACTCCCCAGTGGTGTACCACTCCAAATCAAACTCCCCACTGGTTCAGGAACCTTTAAAAACTATTTCTACTGAAAGGAAGTTGCCACTGTTGGGGAGTTTGACTCCAAATAGATTACACCCTTTAGAAATCTGTATTTTAGCTGCAATGCTGAATATATGTTTACCAGGTAGGTAGGTAGGTAGGTAGGTAGGTAGGTAGGTAGGTAGGTAGGTAGGTGGGTGGGTGGGTGGGTGGGTGGGTGGGAAGGTTGGGTAGGTAGGTAAGTAGGTTGTGTGTATGGAGAGGGGGTAGGGGTCAGGATGGGTGGGTGGGTAGGTATAGGTAGATATATATAGGTAACTATTGGCAGGTAGGTATGGGGAGGGGTGAGGGTAGGTAGGTAGGTAGGTAGGTAGGTAGGTAGGTAGGTAGGTAGGTAGGTGGGTGGGTGGGTGGGTGGGTGGGTGGGAGGGAGGTGGGTAAGAGGAACAGAGGTGGATAGGTGGGTGGGTAAGAGGGAGGGAGGTGGATAGATGGGTGGGCGAGAGGGAGGGAGGTGGGTGGGTGAGAGGAGGGCGGTGGGAGGGAGGGAGGTTAGGTTAGGGTAGGGTAGGATAGGTAGCATTGAGGGAGGGATTCTTGGTGGGACTGGGTAGTATGGCTGTTGGGGTCCTGGGTGGGTGGATAGATACAGGTAGGTTTAAGTAAGCATTGGTAGGTAAGTTTGTGGTAGAGGTGAGGAGGGGGTAGGGTTGGGGGCATTTTAGGTGGGTGGGGATGTGGGTGGAGGTCTATATGGTCAGTTGGGTAGTAGAGTTTTCTGGGGATTTTCTTAAGTATTGACAGCCCGAGTTGACAGCCATTTTCTTTTATTTCATTACAGTTTGTTAACTAATTTGGCTGTTTCCCTGTGCTGATGCATTGCATAGGTTGGCCCTTGCTTGTTGGTAATTTAGTCAAATAGAAGAATTTGCCAAGTTGGATATTAATTTGGCTGCCCAGGCTGATCAGTCTTGGCTTGGGGAACAAGTCAATCTATGGGTCTCATCACGAGAAACCATCTCTTCCAGGTTTCTTACCTAGTGAAACACAAACCAGTCTGTTTAGCTACAGAGACTAGCTAGATTACTGAAACAAAGCAATCTCAGGTGAAGCAGGACAGTTAAAAAAGTTAATTACGCAGCTTTGAATATCTGTAGAAAAGCTGCGTCTTTATGTTTTTAGACTGTTTGGACTTAAATATAAGTAATACGCAGCTTTTCTGCAGCTCTCAGGAGCTGCAGATTTTACCTTAATGATTCATTTGTTTAATAAAACAGAATATTCACCTTTTCTACAGCTTTCAGAATTAAATACGCAGCTTTCTCAGACAAACCAACTTAAATACGCAGCTTCTGCGCAGCCCACACAAAAAAGTACAGCTTTTACGCAGCTTATACGCAGGTCTGAAAAAAAACCCGCAGCATTTCTACAGCTTCAACGCAGGTCTGAAAAAAAAGCAGCTTATACGCAGCTTTTTTAAAAAAGCTGCAGAAAAGCCGGCTTTTACGCAGCTTTTACGCAGAGCTGCGTTTAATTTTGGCAAGGGAAATGTTGTAAGAATTATGTTTATGACTTTAAGGTCAAAGGAGTGCAAAAAATAACAGTAGTCTACACTAGTTTTTGTTTATTTTGGTCTCTAAGGTCACTCCTGACACCTGGGCATTTTTTCTCCAAAATATAGATTTTCTTCATTTTCTGTAATTTGATATTTCATTTGAATTAATAATGATTTAAAACAATTAAAAATTGATGTCACTGTTTAGTATTTGAGCTGTGGCACTTCAAAAACCTGCATAATATGTCCTTTTTCTCCAAAAATGTTCATTGACAAAGTGAGAGATGATATGGTAGCTGATGATGATGGCATATTGTTACACTGGTAAATGTATACGTCGATTTGGTGGTATTTACGCGTATTGCTGGTACTTCATAGACCGGAAGTGGTAGATATTGGTGTTAATACTATATAGAAAAACATGCCATATGCCTAAAGGACTATAGACTTCAATCATTTTTAAGTATTCAGTATGTACATGGCGATTTATGTAAGCATTTAGGAATAGATTCGAGTACCGATCTGGATGATAGGTATTCAATCTGTACTCGAATCTATTCCTAAATGCTTACATAAATCGCCATGTACATACTGAATACTTAAAAATGATTGAAGTCTATAGTCCTTTAGGCATATGGCATGTTTTTCTATATAGTATTAACACCATTATCTACCACTTCCGGTCTATGAAGTACCTGCAATACGCGTAAATACCAGCAAATCGACGTATACATTTACCAGTGTGATTGTGAATTAATGTAGCAGAACTACTTAAGTTTACTTGAAATACAAGAATGGTTAATTGAATAAAATCTAGCCATTATATATTTACTGAACAGTTTTTACATTAAAAATAATAGTAAATATTATTGCCGTTTTTATGTTTGATCACTACATATTCAAATATTTTATGAATTTAAATAGATTTTTGTGAAAGTTGTATATCATAAACATCATTACATAAGCTGAATCAGTGTGAAATTTGAGCAATTTTCAACGTCTAGAAAGAGAGATGTTTCTTAAGTACTACCCATACCCCATGTTATGCACAATTTCAATTTTGTAACTTTTTAACTGCATAACAAGGAATAAATTTATTTTCAGCCTACAAAAAGTTTTTTTGCTATACTGCTTTGAAGTTATCTGTAAGTGTAGAAACTAGTTTTGTGAAGATTAACGAATAAAAGAAAGTTTTCCTTGACAAATAAATATTTTTGTTACTCCACCCGCTTTTTTCAATGATTCTCTACTCTGGCGTAATAAAAGAGTTCAAAATGGCTCAAACAGTTGCAAACACACATTTCTGTTATTGATATATAAAGAAAATTGCATATGTATTAGAAATATATGAAAATTTTATGGAAATTAAATATTTATTCAATATTTTAGGGTCATTGAGGCATTCTTTAGGCCTATTTTATTGATTTTTCACCTTAAAATGCATAACCAAGAGGATTCACTCATATTTGATGCAAAATGATTGATCTTTTAAGTTAGCAGGTAATAAGATGTATCAAATATGTTCTTAAAAGGGAATCCCTTGGAAGCAAAGACTGCATTAAAGAATTGAAACTAGAGTGTGCATATTTCCTGGGCCAGACTAGCTAGTTTCTGCCATTAAGGCTTCATCAGTGACTCTCTAATAGTTTCAAAGTTCCAAATAAAACCCATGATCCCAAAAGACAAGAAAATAAAATCTACACTATAGTGAAGGACAGGGAGACGTTCTGCAGCCACCACACAGTCCCAGTCACCAGCTGTAGTGAAGTCAAATATGTTCTTAAAAGGGTATCCCTTGGAAGCAAAGACTGCATTAAAGACTTGAAACTAGAGTGTGCATATTTACTGGGCCAGACTAGCTAGTTTCTGCCATTTAGGCTTCATCAGTGACCCTCAAACCTAATATCTTGTATGCTTTCACCCAATTTCGAAAATAAGTTTTCAAGTTATTGAGTTTTAACTCGCTTTACTGCAATTTTCCCATATAAAACAATGGTAAAATAATAATCAGGGGCAGTAACTCTTGCTCAAGTATGTAGATAATTCAATTCATCATAATTGCGTCCTGCATGCCAATCACACTTATCTCAGTCAGTTTCAGGTAAATACGGTAACAAATATTGAACTTATAAGGCAAAATGTGCTTAGATATGGAAGAGTTATGGTTATTGGTGTCAGGAGTGACCTTAAATAACTTTAAATAACCTTTATTTCATGTTGTGACTCTGTAATTACATTGCTCTGTTCCTTGCAAACTCCTCCTACACTTTTGTCCTTCTCTGACAATTGCCCTACACTAGCCAGTGGAAGGGAGAACTATTAGAATATAACGATATCTACAACAGCTTGTTGCTGGTCTGGGCTTCAAACGCATTGTCCATTTGAATCCATAGAGGCGAAAGTCTTCAAACAACAGTGTTATCATGCTATATGTGATAACAAATGGCATCCTTATTGAGATATTTAGGAGCCGCCGTGGTGTAGTGGATAAACCACTTGCCTTTTACCCAGGTGTCCTTAGTTCGATCCCAGGCTCCTCCAGTCTGTTGGATGGGACTCTAAGCCATGGCTCATCTCCAGATGACCGTAGCTGTTGGTGGGACGTTAAACACAAACACACTCACATTGAAATTAAATAATCTGGAAAAACGGATCCTTCAAAAATAAAGAGAACCTACAACATTAGAAAACAGCAGACTCAGTTTTATTGATTCTGTTCATGAGAACTAATAGAAAGTGCAACAATTCTCCCGCCCCCAGCACCGGCTTAAGCAGTATTCTGCTTTCTGTCAGAACCCAAATTTCTGGAAGGACCAGAATATGAAAAAATATCAACACTATATCGATTCACAGGGAGAAGTTTTACCAACTCCACACAGAAACAAGGACAGCTGTTGCGAACGAAATAGTCTAAAAAAAACAACCCCGGATCCTTCAGAAATAAAGATAACCTGCAATATTAGAAAATAGCAGACTCTGTTTTATTGAGTCTGTTTGTGAGAACTAATGGAAAGTGCAACAATTAAAGGGTAGAAAAAGGTGAGGTATACTCTTTTGTTATATGTTGAATTGTAAAGAAAGGATTATTTAAGAAATAAATTCAATTTTTGGAATGCTCATGGAATCATGAATACTTCGTAAGGGCTTCACGTTAATTTTGCAAGAGATCCGTAGTACTAATGATTCCACGAAAAGACCAAAAAATGAATTTATTGCTTATATTTACATTTTATTATTAATATCAAAAATATAAAAAAAATATTTATATTTTAGGGAACAATCAGTCTTATATTTAATATGAAATCGTATGGAGTGTAAAACGGAAAAGCAGAACAGCCAGGGTGAGCAGCCAATGAAGCAACCAAGAGGCTTGTTTCCCATGTGCGACTCGGGTGTCACAACACCAGTGTCAGTTCTGGTGAATGAGTTTGATGTTCGAAGGGTATTGCACGGGCAAGTGAGCTTGGCAGCTGTCAATCAAAGTTGTGTCATTCATGAGGATATGAATGGTTGCAAAAATCTAAAGATTCATTAAAGGCTTGCTTCGAAAATATAAATATACCTTAATGCAAGTTCTGATAATCATTCTCTTTTGTCTAAAGAGCTATCCCAATTTTCTAAAGGAACGATGCTCAGTAGTTTTTAGGAACTACATTTTTCGAACATTTTCCATTTTGTCTGAAAAATGTAAATTATTTGACCCAAACATGCCATTGGAGATTATTAGAATAGATATTGTACATAAAGCTATGGGAATTGTTACCAGACAGAAGTTAGATCCGTACAGTTGGTCACACTGCTGTGAAACATTGTATAGTTGTCCAGGTAACACACCAATCAGACTGCTGTCAACGTTGTATGGTACCGGGTTGTCATATACACATGAAGCATTTGGTAGCCTGTTCAACAACTGTATTTAAGAAACTAAGAAACATGACATGTGGCTTCAAACTAACTGAGGAACTTGAATTGTTTTTTTCTCATGATTTTGGAGAGTTTATAGCAAAGCTCACGATGGCACAACAAACACCAGTTGTATTAGGAGTTCTACTGTCTTAGTGATAAGGCGTACATTTTTCTTATTTGAGCCAGTGCATGAGATTTCCAACAATGTGGCATTTTGACATATGTAGACTCGGACGAGCCTCTGCAGCCTCCTTTTAAGCTTAGACATTCTTAATGGTTTTCAGTCAGTAGCTTTTCAATCATAGAACACTCAAACGACTAGCAAAGGCTCTGATCAGACTGCGCATATGCGCAGTCTGATCTGAGGCTTTGCTGTTCACACATACCACATTGTTGGAAATCTCATGCACTGGCTCATTTGACATGATAACAAACACGAAATTTTCACACTGCCCCAATGTTTTTAAAACTGGCGTGGTTCGGTAATAAAACAAACATACTAGGCATCAAAATTCGTTTCAAAGCATCTTATCATTTACAAAGTCGCGAAAACTTGTAGTTTCTGCTCCCAACCCTCAATTTTTTACTTTAAATTGTTTACCGTTCCTACCAACCAATAGGTGAATGTATTACATTTTTAAAAAGTTATAGTGCTGAAATATTAAGGATAGAAGTGCTCTTTAAATCCAAAAGTTTTATGTCTTCTCTGCGTATGCGCACGAAATATGCTGAAATGTGACGTTTGTCATTGGAATCTTTCAGTTTGTTTTTAGATGCTTCCCCACCTTCTTGACCCAAGATACATTTGAACAATGAAATGCTGCTACATACATACACAGCATATGTAAACGGCATCTCGGGTCAGGGTGGGGGGGTGGGGGGCAGAAATAGGCAGAAACTGTTGTCTTGCCTCTTGCAGTTATATAGCTAGGGCGATGTGTATTTCAGCTTTTTTTGTTCTCGTACAGCGATATATCTATTGATATACAATTGAGCCGCGACATGTGATTTCCAACAATGTGGCAGTTTGACAAGTGTAGACTCAGACAAGCCTATGCAGCCTCCTGTTAAGCTTAGGAACGCCAAACTATGTTCAGTCAGTAGCTTAATAGTCATAGAATATTCAAGCGACTAGCAAAGGCTCTGATCAGACTGCGCGTATGCGCAGGCTGGTCTGAGCCTTTGCTGGTCGCACAAACCACATTGTTGGAAATCTCATGTCGTGGCTCAATTGTTCTTTTTTGTTGAGATTCAGTAATGTCAAGAAATATTTTATATAGTAATCGCAGTGTCCAATATAAAGGATGAAACAATCTGAATTTTGAACATATGCATAAAAGAATTGCTGGTGAAACAATATGAGCGATGACATGAGATTTCCAACAATGTGTTATGTGGGACCAGCAAAGCCTCAGATCAGTCTGCGCATACGCGCAGTCTGATCAGAGCCTTTGCTAGTTTCTTGATTATTCTATGAGTGTTGAGCTACTGACTGAACATCATTTGGAGTTTCTAAGCTTAATAGGAGGCTGCACAGGCTCGTCTATGTCTATTTATGTCAAAATTCCACATTATTGAAAATCACATGTCACGGCTCATATGGCTGGCTTACTTGAGGTTTTCCTTGATTGATTGGATGGAACAGGGAGAAAAATAGAAGCCATTTTTAGTGAGTGGTGACAATGTTGACATTATGTAGCCATCTGATGATGAACAGTTGATGCTCCGAAACCATCCGTCATGGTCAGATCCTAAACTGAAACAAGATATATATGCCAGTATATTATCCATGAAATTAGGCGACCAGCTAAGGGTTTGTCAAACATACACCCACGCATGTTTTTCAGAGCTTTCACTGCTCTCACACATGCAAAGGAGTTGAAGATTCACACCAAATTAATAGGCGCGTTGCTGAATTTCATATAAGGCTTACTTTTTGAGAAAACGTACCTCATCGTCATAAAGGATGAAACTGGTCTCAAATCAAACTTAAATGCCTCTACTTTAATTTTGATTGGGTCGTACGTTCGAAAGTCGGTAGCGTCATATCTAAAAAGGGGAGATAACTCTATCCTTGCAAAAAAGGGAATAGTGAAGTACGAATTTCGAAATGATTTTTTTGCAGTTTTAAAACATTATTTTTTCGTAAATTATTTTTTTTCTGAAATCAATTTAGCTTTTATTTATTTTTAAATCAAATTTGGCTCTTTTTCTTCATTCGCAGATATAACTAATGAGAGATAACTCTTAATACCCTATAAATAGAACATTTCCCTCGATATCATTTCTAATAATACCGCTATTTTCAGTAAAAAAAAAAAAAAAACGTAAAAAATGAGTAATTCGAAAAAAAATATAAATTTGCTTTTCAAAAACATGATGAACAACATTCTGGCATGCTTGACGGCTCGGAAAATCGCTTGCAAAATTCCTCCCCCTGCGTGAAAAATACTCTGTTTTCCTGCATTTCACCAATACACTTGATCTACTATCTGAATATTTTTGAGAAAAGTAACCTTATCGTCCTAAAGAATGAAACTTGTCTTCAATTGAAGATAAATGTCTATACTTAATTAATGTTTGCGCCGCACACTCAGAAATGGGTAGCGTCATAATGAAAAAAGGGGAGATAACTTTATACTTGCAGAAAACCGAATCATGAAGTACGAATCTCAAAAGTATCAGGTATGGACTTTTTTCTGAAGAAAAAGGGTCTGACACATTTCTTTAGGGTAATTTGGTATGCTTAATCCGAAAATCAATGTTTGCAAGCTGAAAAAATGGCGTCTTATTGAGCTTATTTGCATGTTTTCAAGATGGTCGCCAAATACATACAGAATCTTGCAGTGTTGTTGTTTCATTGTTTTATGTACCTAGGAATATTTGTGGGGGTTCTGTGTTGGTCTTTGTTTTATTATGCATCTGTTTGTGTTCTTTCTAGTTTTGTTAACACCTTGACGAGGAAGAGAATGATAATTGCTTTGCTTTAATTGTCTTCCTGATGTCTTGTGACTGTAAGTGTTATGTTGCTCTTCCTCACGATACCGTGGGTTGATCTGCAGTAGTGAGTGTGGTATTTCCTGTTTATACTCACTAACTCTTTGCTTATCTAGTGTCCAGCTATTATAATGAACGTTTCATTAATAGCACTATTTTACACTAGTTTCAAGCTTTTAAAGTGAGTTTTGAGAACCGACAAGTAGCTTTGATTTAACTGTCGCCATAATGTCCATTCTTCCTAGCAATACCCACAAAATGTGTTACACTATCAAAAGTAAAATCATTTAAATTCCTAAGTACCCAAATGGTCGAATTAGACCAGCCTTGCGTCATCAGGACAACTTCTCATGGGCGTCAAATTGGTTTGTGGGATCGCCTTCAATAGGTAAGAGTATTGCCCTGATAATAACCCCATTTGCGCTATGTGAAATTGCGTGGTTTTTATGGCAACAAACAATGCGCTTCAAAACAGTTGGGTATGTCCCTACAAATTACTTATATTTCAGCAGTAACTCCTCCTAAAGTACTAACTCGATAAAAAACAAAACAAAAGTAATACATAGCAGCTTCATTCAGCAGTAAATTATGCTAATGATCAAATTTGCATATTCATGAAAATTAATGAATACATTAGGAAATCGTAAAAAAGATAAAAGGGTGTACCAAAAAGATACTTACATTTCAGCTGCGAATTAATTTAGGCAACCACTCTTGGTACCAAATAATGCCAAGGCGCTGCACCTTTACCAAATTGTCCATTAAACAAGTTTTCTAACATTCTCACTCATAAATAGTAATCAAAATATAAGAAATAAGAAAAAAAATGGAAAAATTAAAGGGGTGTACTTACAAAATAACGCATATGTCAGTTGCAAAGTATCCTATTCTTCTAATCTTGTTCTCAAATTAAAGCCTAGAACTAATTGTTATCTTTCTGTGTTCTTCTGTCTTTAAATTTACGTTTTCTTACATATTCACGAGTATGCAAATGAGATCATTTGTATATTCATCATTGGGTCAACGAGATATATCTCAACTTTTATTTGGTACCATGTTTGGTAGTCCAGGATATATGGCAGCTGAAATTTAGGTTATTTTGTAGGTCAAACAACTTTAGTTTTCCACTATTTTTGACTTATTCTTTTTATGCGTTCTTTAATATGCGTGAATATGAAAATTAGATATTTCGAATACATATAATCATAGGGTCGCATACCTGTATCTCAACTTTAATTTGGTACTAAGTTTTTTAGTCTAGGATAGTAAGAAGCTGGCGTAGAGGTAATTTGGTAGGGATACCACTTTAATTATTCTACCAATTTTGTCTTATTTCTTATGTTTACATTAATATTTATGGGTATTCAAATCAGCTTATTTGTATATTTAATCATTTTCATCAAATGAAAAGGTCTCAACTTTTATTTAGTACCTAGTTTTGAAGTTAATCATATTTAGCAGCTGACTTAGTGGTTATTTTGAACGCAAATTACCTTTTTTTCTATAAATTTCCTCTTATTTCTTGAGTGTTCATTAATATTCATGAATATTCAAATTAGATAAGTCGTATATGTAATCATTTTGGTCAAAATGCAATGTCTCAACTTGAATTTTGCACCAAGTTTTGCAGTCTGAGATAGTTTGCAGCAGACATATAGGTAATTTTAGCTTTACCCCCTTAATTTTTCTACCAATTTTCTCTTATTTCTTATGCTTTCATTCATATTCATGAATATTTTGTTTTGAAAATTCGTATATTTTATCTTTTTGAGCAAATGGCTATTTCTCATTTTTTATTTGATACCAAGTTTTGTAAGGTAGGATAGTTATCACCTAGCGTCCCGTTAATTTTGTAGGTATACCACCTTAATTTTTCTACCAATTTTGTCTTTTTTCTTATGTTTACATTAATATTCATGACTATCTAAATTAGACAATTCGTATATTCAATCATTTTAGTCAATGGCTATGTCTCAACTTTATTGGGTACCAATTTTTATAATCTAGGATAGTTAGCAGCTGGAGTACATGTAATTTTGTAGGTATACCCCCTTAATATTTCTACCAATTTTGTCTTATTTCTTATGTTTACATTAATATTCATGAATTTGTAGTCTAGGCTAGTAAGCAGCAGACGTAAAGGACATTTTGTAGGTATACCCCCTTATTTTTTCTACCAATTTTGTCTCATTTCTTACGTTAACATTAATATTCATGAATATTTAAATTAGATAATTCGTATATTTAATCATTATAGTCAAATGGCTTTGTTTCAACTTTTATTGGGTACCAATTTTTAAAGTCTATGATAGTTAGAAGCTGAAGAACAGGTAATTTTGTAGGTATAACCCCTTAATATTCTACCAATTTTGTCTTATTTCTTATGTTTACATTTATATTCATGAATATTCAAATTAGATAATTCACATATTTAATAATTTCGGTTAAATGGTAAAGTCTCCACTTTTATTTGGTACCAAGTTTTATAGTCTAGTTAAGTAAACAACAGACGTATAGGATATTTTGTAGGTATACACCTTAATTTTTCTACCAATTATCTCATTTTTTATTTTTCTATTGATATTCATGAATATTCAAATTTGATTATTTGCATATTTTATCATTTTGGTCAAAATGCAATATCTGAATTTGTACATGGTACCAAATTTTGTAGTCTAAGATAGTTAGTAGTAGACATACTGGTAATTTTGTAGGTATACCACCTTAATTTTTCTACCAATTTTCTCTTACTTCTTATGTTTTCATTAATATTCATGAATATTCAAATTAGATAATTCGATTGTTTTATCATTTTGGTCAAATTGTTATGTCTCAAATTTTATTTGGTACAAAATCTTGTAGTATAAGATAGTTAGCAGCTGGTGTAGAGGTAATATTGCAGGTATACCCCTTAATTTTTCGACAAATTTTCACTTATTTCGAATGTTCTCATGAATTTTCAAGAATTTGCAAATTAGATAATTCGTATATCTATTCAGTTGATCATTTTGCCAATGTCTCAACTTTAATTTGGTACCAAGTTTCACAGTCTAGAATGATAAACAGCGACATATAGGTAATTTTGTAGGTGACATCCTTTAATTTATTCTATAATTTTCCCCATTTCTTTTGTTTTCATTAATATTCTTGAATATGCAAATTAGATACTATTAATATCTAATAAATTGCGTCATATTGCTGTTTCTGAAATTCTGTTTTATCTATTCAAGAAAGAAAGACTAGTTATTTCAAACAGATATACTTTTGTGTGAGTAAAATTTAAAAAAACAACAGAGTAGCAATATTTCAAGGAGGTACTTAACGACGCTCATCTATGCTGGTTTTACATTATTTTTAGTTCCAGAGTTACCTCCCCATTTTATGACTGACGATACTCGATTTTATCGTACGATCCTCACAAATTGATAGTACAGATATATTCATCTTAAATTAAGGCATGTATTATCATTTAGGACGATAATGTAAGTTTTCTCCAAAAGTAAATCAGCAAATCTCCTGTGCTTGTATCAAGTGTATTGGAAAAATGCAATGAAACCCTGTTTTTTTTCCACACAGGGATGGCAACTTTAGAAGCAAATTTCTGAGCTGTCAGGCATATCAGGATGCGGCAAATCATGTTTTTGAAAAGCGAAAAGACGATTGTTCTAGAAATTATAAAGTTTTGCGGGTTTTGATTAAATATAACGGTATTATAGGGAATTATATAGAGGAAAATATTCAATTTTATAGGGTAGTAAGAGTTATCCCCCCCTAAATACTATGTTTAAATTTATAAAAATCAATAAAATTCATACAAATATAAATGACAGTAAACTTACTTTTAGGAAAAAAGAATAATTTGCGAAAAAGAACGTTTTTGTCAATACAAAATCAGTTTAAAAACCGTACTTTATGTTTCCGTTTTTTTGCAAACATTGAGTTATCTTCCCATTTTTTAATATGATGCTACCAATTTTTGAGCGTACGATCCAATCAGAAATAAAGTAGAGTCATTCATCTTTTTTTTTAGAAAAAAAAAGAATAATTTGCGAAAAAGAACGTTTTTGTCAATACAAAATCAGTTTAAAAACCGTACTTTATGTTTCCGTTTTTGCAAACATTGAGTTATCTTCCCATTTTTTAATATGATGCTACCAATTTTTGAGCGTACGACCCAATCAGAAATAAAGTAGAGTCATTCATCTTGAATTTGAGACATGTTTCATCCTTTATGACGATGAGGTAAGTTTTTCGAAAATTTGAATTTCAGCAACGCACCTATAATAGCTATGTTAGACTCGCCATTTGATACTTGATTAACAGGTCTGATTGTCAAATCTGAGACAATTATACTTATACAATGAAACGTATTGGGAGTTCGATTTTTATGTGTTCTAATGTGCAGTTATATACTTAAACGCAAAAGTTTCGCAACCGTTTAATATCTGTGTTTTCTTCAGTATGGTCCAAGTTAGAATATTCATATAATCATATTTTATGCCCCTGCTGAATATGGAATGATTTACCATTGATCGGTTTTTGATCATACTCTTCATTCTGACGTTATAATGACGTCAGTGTTTTTCAACAATTTACGTCTAGCATAAAAATAGTTATCTCGATTTGAAAACAAACGGTGCGATGTGATAGCCAGATGTCGTATCTGACGTAAAACATTTTAAGATTTAACAATTAACGTTTATCAACGCTCAAAGTCGCTGCGTTTCTTTGTTAACGTCAACCAATTTATCAAAATTGTTCATTATATTCCGTTATGTCGCGCGATCTTCTGTCTTCTATGCAATGTGTTGAAGGTTTTCACTTGTGCCATTAAAAAATCGATTATTGATATTCAGTTGTGCTTAAACGGTCAATTACGTCAAATATTGAAGGCTTAATGTTGACGTAATGAACGTTAACAAATGCATAAAATAACCTGCTTTGATTTGTCTGCCCTTCTGCTTTTGAAAACAGATAGTGGTTAAACACCTTTTTCGAATAAAATGTAAGGTGGTGTAACACTGTGACTCGATAAAATGTAAGGTATTGTAACTCTGTGACTTTTCAAATTTGGGTTGCTTTACATTTCTTGTTGCAGATCGGCAATCGTAAGTCTCACTGGTCTGATTTTCATGTTGCTTGGACGGCGAATAATTGGCCTTGTAAATCACAATATCATGGAATAAAATTTTCGTCTCAAAAAGATGGAAATATCATTTTAGTAAGAGTTGCGAAACTTTTGCGTTTAAGTATATATCATTTTTGTAACACAAAATTTGCTGTTTTCGTTTCACAAAAATTACAGACTTGACACCACTTCCAGGATTAGCAATTACTGAAAATGAACTGGAAAGAAACAACCTGGAAATCTTCGTAATTTATAATCATTGTAATTTTGATGAAAACGTTATTGGTCAGCAATGAGACTCTCAGACAGTACAGGTGGTGGTTATGCTAAAAAGGAACACAAATAAAATAAAAGCAAATGGAGGAAGAAAAGGGAGGAGAAAAATAGCGAAATACCAATTCTGATCTAGTCATATAAGGTCAGTCAAGTAGTCTAGTCATATCAGGGTTGGCACTATTAGCTAAAATAAAAATCAAACAATCTTCAGGGACAGAAAGAATACATCAGTTTACTAAAATATGACTGGCAACCTCTTAAACAGAAAATGGACTATTCCATCCTTATATCAGTATGTTTGGGATAATCCATCAGAACGAAAAGGATTAAAGAAGACTTCACGCATATGAGATTTAGTAGAATTTTCACATGTTCTGGCCTAATTGTCAAAAATGAGATAATCCGGTATTTGACCTTATAAGAGCACTATGCCTTTTCAAAATTATATGCTCTCTTTTAAATACCGTATCGATCAAGATAGGCTAGCTTCTTATGATAATGGGATAACACTACTTGGTGGACTATAAGTCAGAAGTTGATGTAGTGTTTAAGAATGTGCCCTAATAGGGGCCGCTTGTGAGATCGAATACGGTCGTTTAATTCGCTTACAGTGACAAACTTCATTCATTAATAACATAATTTGTGTGTGTGTGTGTGTGTGTGTGTGTGTGTGTGTGTGTGTGTGTGTGTGTGTGTCCGGGATTCGTCATGCTAATCATGCTATTGATGATGGGTTTCGGAAGACATTTTACTGCTGACAGTCTGCAGGCATTCTTACTAAGGCTAATTGGTTATTATTATTGCTTATACAGGAAAACCTGAGTAAAACGGCCACTCAAAAGTAGACAAGACAAAGACCTTAAAGACAAATGGTAGCTTAATGAAGGTCGTAAGAATACGTTTAACCTGCATTAAGTGATAATTGGTCTTGAAACCAAATTTTTTGTCTTTTTGAGAGTGGCCGTTTTACACAGGTTTTGCTGTAGATCCATTTGTGTGTGTGTGTGTGTGTGTGTGTGTGTGTGTGTGTGTGTGTGTGTAAGGGAAGAGGGAGTAACTAAGTAAGTTAGTTTTATATTAGAGTGGCATTTATATTTCGAAAGTACCGAGGTTTTGTCCTGGATTTGGCCAATACTTTTTGCAAGGACACAAGCTTGAGAACATAAGAGGGATACATGGTGGGTACGACGAGGGAAGATTATGTAGCGCACATTTGTTAGTTAAAGACTGTTTTATTTCTAAATGTTTTAAGTACTGGCTGAGAGCCTAACTATATATCAGTCCATTTTGCTTTGGTAAGCATGCATGCTTCAAATCCCGTTTTCACGAATGCCAAATGACAACAGCCATTGCTGGCATACTGGTCCCTTATAATATATAGGCCTCGTTGCGAGAAAACCTGTCTTCGGGGTTGCCGACCAGGTCATGCTAAAACCAGCCTGCTCCGTTACCGAGCATAGATAGAATCTTGAAATTATGTTTGAAGAAAGTTTAGATATCATATTTTGCAGGAATCTAAGAACAAAGGCGCTGATCAGACTGTGCGGATGCACAGGCTGGTCATGCGCCTTTGTTATTCGCATGCAACAAAATATCAGATTTTCTTGCGACGAGGCCCACATATAGCTTATGTTTCTAAATAAGAATCAGAACCCATATTATTGATAAAATCCACGTCAAGAGAAAACCTCAGTCTGTGATATACGACCAACAAATGCGCAGATCAGCCAGAGCCCTTGCATTATATGTGCATCGCAGCCATTTTGTTCTGATTTTGTTGCATGCGATCAACAAGGGCACAGATCAGGCTGCGCATCCACGCAGTCTGATCAGCACCTTTGTAATTCGCACTCTCGAAAGCATAATTTGAGGAGTCTGCAAAAACGAAATTTTCTCAAAAGGGCGTACTTAAATATCCGTTTATTTCGTTCAATTTTCGTTCAAAATTGCTTTAAAAAGTTCATTATTTCAAATAGAAATACGTGCAGGCTGTGTGCCAGTAATATGCATTGACCAGTTTACTTATCATATGACATAACAGAAAGACTGAAATTCGTTGCCAATTAAATATGATTGCACGTATTTGTTTCATTGTTTCTTTATTTATTTAACAATCGCCAGTTTCTTCGAAGATCGTTGGTCACGTGACCTAACAGCAGCCTTGTGTTCTTTCTTGGCACATGGCGAATAGTATTTCTTGAAAAAAGCATGTGTGCTCCCTAAATTCCTATACATCCCATCGATATATTCATACATGTTTTTCTCAGAAACCATTAGGCCATTTGAACTCAAATTTCATTTAAAGACTTCTAAGGACAGGGAATCAAAAATTTATACAAATGTCTTTGGTCACATGACCAAGATGGCCACCATGTCCATAGAAGATAAACCCCTTTAAAATCTTCTTCTCCAGGCCAATGCCATTGGGACTAGGTGTGTAGCATTTGGGATGTGGGGCCGACAATGTTTGTTCAAGTGATTGTGCTAGGTTGACCTTTACCTACTAAACACCAAGGTTGAATTTGTTTCCTAATGGGAATACTCTTCAAAACTTGAATTTTCAATTTACAGAATGTAAAATTTGAATAAATGTGACAAATACAACCAAACAACCCTTAAAACGGAAATAGAATATTCCAATTGATAAGAATGGGAAATTCCATTAGGCATAATTGGGTTAAACTAATGAGACAGTTCTGTAGAAAGTAACTAAGGAACTGGGAAACAGATTTACACTGGGGAACAGATTTACAAAAGTCAATAGACTTTCTTCTGAATCCCTTTTTTGTATTTTGAAATGATCTGTTTGCAAACTTATTGTAATATATGTACACATGTTGTTATACAAAATTAAATAAAAGTTTAAACAAAGTAATTAAGGTCAACGATGACCTCCCAGCCAATGTCGCTCACATAGGACTGCCATCAATATATTTAAACTTATTGTTCTCAGTAGTCAAAAGGCCAATTGAACTCATTTCATATGGAGCATCCAGTAAATTGACTATGTGGCCTAAGGCACGTTGCAATAATGGCTGCCATGCCCATATAAGGTAAAACTTCTTTAAAATCTTCTACTCGAGAACCTAAGGGTCAATGACCCTACGCTTAGGTATATAGCATTGTGGATGTGGACTCTACAATGTTTTTTCCACAAGTGAGTGATTCAAGGTTGACCCTGATCTACTTTACGTCAATGTCGACTGAGAAGGGCTCTGAAAACCCTTTAAAGATGTTTTTATAACTACGTGCAGTCAAATCATAGCGCTGACTTGATATACGGTATTTAACCCTTAAAGCGCCAAGAAAAAAATGCATCTGAATAAGTCGTCTGCTGAAGTCATCTGCAGCAAATAATTGCCTAACATTACTGACGATACAAGTACAGAAGCAAACAGCGTGGACCCAGGACAAATTGCTCCTATAGAAGCAGTCTGATCTGAACCCACACTGTTTGCCATAGAGGCTTCTTAAACATTTCAGCAGACGAGGAAAGCAGACGACTTTTGTTATGATTGGCGCGTTAAGGGTTAACTTAATGAGACAATGACTATAGGTAACCTTTGACCTTTCAGCCAAGGTAGCTCTTATTGAATTGCAAACATATTTTTGCCAGAATCAGAGTGCTATGAAATCAGAGGACATAATTCCGTATGGAACTGTCACATGAATAATTAAATGTCTTCCATGCCATGTTACGTAGGTCAAAATCATTCATTTTTTTGTCTTTGGAACTAATAGACCTTGGTATGTAACTTCAGGGATACGGGCCTTACAAAGTCTGTTCGTATGATGGCTCTAAGTTTATCTTGACATTGTATAACCTTTAAGGTGATCTATATTCGTGTGGCTCAATATCAGGTGAACACTTCAGTACCTTATGGGCATCTGGTTTAAATTTCTATCAACATTTAACAACACTTATGGATTAAGCAAATTATTTGTGGTTGCTTTGAAGTCAGTTAGTCTGTAGCACTGGCTTTTAGAATTTTAACCATTAAGATCCGATCGCAGCATCTCTCCAGATGTCCAAATTTTAATATACCATTTTGTGGGTAATTTCATGTTGAAAATTAAACAATGTTGTCAATCCCACATCCTGTACAGACACCTTATGAATATGATTTTGTAGAGTAGGCATAGGATTAAAATATCAATAAGTTATGTTAGAATGCATAAAAAGCATATACCTTTCACTATTCATGGTATGAGCAAACACTCAACACATTTTGGAAGTATGTAGTTATAAAGTGTAATTCGTGGGCTATATAGGCTATTCATTAGCAGATCACAAAAGTTGTACCAAACCAGGCCATAGCATGCAGAAAACTTGATCAGCACTTTAAAGAATTATATTAAATATTCTCAAAACCATTTAGTAAATAAGAGAAAAAACAGTCCATCATTCCTTATTTACAAAGAAAGCAATGGGATTATTTATGTGTTTATTCAATAAATGGTAATATTTTAATCCATTTAAAGAACTATCAGCACATTTATTGTCAATAAAACGAAACGTATAAATATTATAAGCTTGTTTCTGATAGTAATTTTTAACGCTTTGAATACAATTAAAAAATAGTATCTGCTATTTGGTTACCAAAACTCTCATTATTGAGTATGTAAGTACAATAATAGTGACCTTGAACTTGAGGTCGATTGTGCTTAAATCCAAAATGTAATATGCGTGCTTCCTCAAGGTTCAGAGTATATTCCATTTACTAGAATGAAAGTTCTAGTCAGAACTTTCTTGACGCTGTCGCCGTCGACGATTATGACACTCCCAGGAATGATAAGAAAGCTAGTCTCTGTGGCTATGCACCTTCAGGACTGAAAATATTAACACAAGCTCAAATAAGGTTGGGAACATTATATCACTTACCAGGCCTATCGACAAAAGTGCGCAATTAAACATGCTATTTATTATATAATCAACTAAAATATGTTGGGGTTACTGAAAAGAACCGCCTCCACGGCTCTTTTGAGCATCCAATAAATGTTAAAACTGATGGACAAGAAAAATATTCCAGATTTTACGCTCAATTGTTTTGTCAATCTGGACATGTGACTTACGTATGTGCCAGCTCGTGTACAAGTGTGCCAACAGAGCTGTAAGCCCCCTGGTCTTCTATGATTGCTGATGATTTACCGTCCCTCACCTGGCAAATATCATCTGCAAAAGCAACACCTGGAAGAAAAAGCAACATTTCAGCAGTAAGTATGTGTCGTTATGATTGCGAATATAGTAAGAGAGTGTGAATTGTACATGTGTGGAATATACAATGTATAAAACAACAGCATGCTTAATATTGTTCTGTGATCATATGACCCTTTATCATAAACTATCATATCCATACATATATGATTTTCAATAAAAAATAATGTTGATATGTCAAGGACAAAATATTCCCCATTGCAACGGCAATTAACTCCAAAATGAATAGTCCAATTTAACCAGGTTAATTAGCTGCAAAAGATTGAATACAATGAGGAGCAAGAACTATCACAACATTTTCCCTGCTGCAAGTATGTGGGGAAATATTTCGTCGCTCAAGGACAAGTAACTCCAAAGAAAATAGACTGATCCGTCCAAAATCCAGGATTTAATGGTTATCCTCGTTACTTGCACGAATGAAGACTGAGAAAAAATCAAAGTAGAGGCTCTTGAACCGTCCCAACATTCTTGCTATTACAAGTCAACGGGATCAATCTTTTATCAGAATTTTAACCAATTGCCTGAACGTGGTGCATCCTTATCCCACCCACCCCTTTAACTGTTGATCAAAATGTGAATGAATAGATGGATGATGGATCAATCATATTCTGCAAGCATGTTTTATACAATATTGAAGATATAATAAAGAATTTGCCACCACTCTGCGGCTTAGCTGGAAAAAAAACATGACAAAAACTAGTATTGTTTTCAGAATAAAACAGATGCCCCAACCACATACGCTCGAATTTGATCCAGTTAGCTCCGCTGTTATCTTAAAAATTTGGCCATGGTCACCAAATCAAACCAAGTCTTCATTCTGCCCCAATGTTATATTCATTACAAGCAATATCTTTAAAAACAGATATACGACGAAGTGAAAGAAAACATGTTTGCTATAAGTAACATGAGAAATTAAACGCAAACGACGCACATTTAATATAGTGAGTATGATAAGGAAATACCACAATCACAAACTGCAGATAAACCCATGGCACCGCTAGCGGCTCTTCTCTCCCAAACAAGATGATTGCAAAACCAGAATGGACACCAAGAAACGCACAACAAAACACAGAACAACTACAGATCCCCACAACGGGAGCAACCCAATTTTCGCTGTGTAAAAACAATGGTTGTGTGCTACCTTAATAGTTTATCATGTGATCTATAAATATCGACATATCTTCCCTACAGTAGAATTTTCGTGCCGTAAAGTCAAACATATTTGCAGATATTTCTCGCGTTCTAACTATCATGCTTTCAGCGTCAACGTAAAAATCATGTTTGAAACTAATGAAAAAGGGCAAAAATAAACATTTCATACAACTAAATCGCTTTTATAGCCAAATAACCATTTCATGACATGTACTTTCTTCCATACGGAGATCAAGTCAGCTTTTCTAGGTCACCAATGAAATTATAAGACTTCGTCTTAAAATTTGGCTCAAATGCGTCAACAAGTTCATGGAATATATTGCATGGAAAAAAGCATCATGCCCAGTCGCCTACGCACATGCCGATGCTGAAAAAAACAATATGCCCTCCTCTTCTTTTGTTGCGGACATGGTAAGAACAACTTTCTAAAATATTACCAATTGGGAATCCTGCTGGATCTGTTACGTCTAACCTGAAAATATTGTGAAGGAATTGCTATACAACCTGGATATATTAGCAAATAAATGTGTGGATTAGCAGAGGGTAAAGTAATTAAGAGATTTTGCTTGTATACGGACCTGTTTTTCGGAATATCACAGATGTCACAATATCCATATATTATGGCTGCTATTGTCGCCATCATGAAAATAGACTTGTTATCTGTCCTTCCAAACTAACTTGACAGATTAGTTTGAAATTTTGTGTAAGGGTAGATTCAGATTTGTTTAAATAGTGTCATCACAAAATCCAGAGACCATCTTGAGAGTGGATTTTGTCTTTTACTGATTAAGCTATCTGGCAAAATTCATGAAGGTGATCGAGGTCCCTAATATTACCAATCAAACTTTCTCATTGGATTTCCCTTTAATTTGTGCCTTTTCAAGTACATATTGCTCTAGCTATCTATCGAGTCAATTCCCTGTACACCTGGTTAAAAACGTTGGCTATATCTAACAAATTCAACCTGTTAAAATATGGGTTCAATATGGGGTTTTCAAAAGAAATAAGCTAAGCACCCTTTATGCATGTTGCAGCGCATATATGTACTTTACACTGACCCGATTATTATTTAAATACCCGGTCTGCCGCTTAAATCTCAGACCATATTCACAGAGAACTATTTTATTGTGCATTGCATTTACTTGTATTGGACTCGAACTATAGAACTATGCTTAAAACATGTATATATTTTAGGGACTTTTATTTTCTCCCATACAGTTATATTATATAATAAAGAAAAAGCCAAAGATTTTAATAAGTTCTTTTTAAGGGTTTCACTCGTGAAAATACTGAAAATGTTCTAGAAATGCATGATAGACAATTTGAAAGTATTTTAGACAATACAACTATATCACCTGAAGAAGTTCTGAAAAAGTTGTATAATTGAAATCCATCTAAGGCAGAGGCCCAGAGTTGCGTGATTTTTTGTGTGAACCACTGGCTAGATTCTTCAATAGATCATAACATGAAGGTGAGGTACCAGATCAATGGCGACAGGCCCATGTTTCACCAATATTTAGAAAGGGGATAAAAAAACAAGCAGAGAACTACCGACCTGTCAGTTTTACGTGTGTTGTATGTAAAGTCATGGATGTAAGATAAAAAAAACTGATGCTTCAACAACTTATTTTCAAAAGACCAGTTTGGATTTAGAAGTGGATACTCTTGTGTTACGCAGCTATTACTTGTTCTTGAAGAATGGGTGAAGGGCCTGGACTCTTATGAACAAATAGATGTAAATAACCTTGATTTTTGAAAGTCTTTTGATACGGTGGCACATGAACATATGGCGAATAAACTTCATGCTTATGGAATAAGAGGCAATGTACTGAACTTGATAAATAGTTTCTTACACGATAGAAAACAGAAAGTGGTAATAAATGGCAAAGAATCAACTTGGTCAAATGTACATTCTGGAATTCCGCAGGGTAGTGCCCTTGGGCTGGCTTTTGTTTTTCGGTATTCATAAACGACTTTCAAGACTCTATTAAAATATTCTGAAGATCTTTGCAGAAAAAGTGTATTCAACAATTAGTGCCATATGTGACAGTGAACAGTTAGAGTTACAACAAGACTTAGATGAATCATCAGAGTGGCCGGGCTTATGGGATCTAGGATTTAATGCAAAGAAATGCAAATCTTTACACATTGGAAGAAATGACCCACAGCATAGGTAATATATGCATAAATCTGGTGAGCAAATACCCATAGAGCAAGTTGATAGCAAAAAGGACCTGAAAGTGACTTTTGAAAGTACACTAAGATTTGATAAGCATTTATTAAATTGTGTCAATAAGGCAAACAGAATGCTGGGTTTAATCAAACGTTCGTTTTTATTCATGGATAAAGAAATATTTCTTCCCCTCTATAAGGCACTAACTCGTTCTCATCTTGAGTATGCCAATGTAGTATGGTCGCCATTTTTGGAAAAGGACATATTCCTAATAGAGAATGTACGACGAAGAGCAACAAAGAAAGTAATTTTAATAGGAAATTAAAGCTATGAAGAGAGATTGAAGCATTTGGGCTTACCCACCCACCTTGAAATATAGATGTGAACTGAACGATATGATTCAAGTTTGCAAAATAATGAATGACATTGATAAACTGGATATGAATACTTTTTTCAAGATGTCAAGGGATACACGTACCAGAGGTATAACTTCAAGATTACAAAACAACAAAACAGAACAGTGCAAAGAGCTAGTGTGTTTTCACAACGTGTAATAACTCCATGGAATGCATTACCAAAGAAATGTGTCAACAGTCACTCTATACATAAGTACAAGTCTTCACATAACGACGCTTGGAAAGACCACCCAGAAAAGTTCAGCTGTGTTCAAAGACAATTATTGCGCACCACCCCACAAGATTACATATATGAATATATGAAGATTGCTCAGGAGCTGCGATGGACAGAACAAGCAGACTGCTTTGAAGAAGGCCTTGGGAATCGTAAGTTAACGGTAAGTTAAGTTTATAGCATGGCACAGCTCTTTTCGTGTGAATTGATTGGAGTGAAGTGTCATTGAACTATGATGATAGGGCATCGAAACATTGCGTTTTGCTATTTGTCAAGAGAACCAACTAACCGTAATGTGCACTTTCAGTAAATCCTCCAAAAGAGAGGAATCATTTCCCTTTACTTGCTTAAATTATGATGAATTTGTGTTTTCAGGGCCATAACATTTTAATGGATGAACATAATGAATATTTATTGCAAGTGTATGGTGGTGTGTTTGAAGTTTTGTCAGAAAATTCTTCTTGAAACATGAGTTATTGCCCTTGATTGGCTTTTATTTTAGAGAATTCAGACTTGATATGATCAAATAGTAATCCATGGCAAAAATAAAAATAAACAAATTAAGCGAGGGATATTAATTTGTGGTCGAATTTGCTTGTTTCTGAGTAAATTCAATGTTTAAGATCAGATAATTGAGCCGTGGCATGGGATTTCCAACAATGTGGTATGTGCTACCAACAAAGCCTCATACAGCCTGCGCATATGCGCAGTCTGATCAGAGCCTTTGCTAGGCGCTTGAATATTCTATGAGTGCTAAAAACTACTGACTAAATATCATTTGGAGTTTCTAAGCTTAAAGGAGGCTGCACAGGCTCGTCTAAGTCTACACATGTCAAAAAGCCACATTGTTGGAAATCACATGTCACGGCTTATATTGTTTGGCCGTTATGTGCCCCTTTGTATGATACTGCCTTACCGTGTAAGGGCTGCAGCAAAGTCGTATCTGAAGCTGAACTTAGTGAGGTAGTCATTCTTCAGCGCCTCTGCAAAATGGTCCAAGGCCACGTGATTGTCAATGGTGTTGTTTATTTGGTAGTTGTCAATAAACCAGGAACAGTTGCGGGTCTACAAAGAATATTGTCCATGTCCAATGTAAGGGTTATACGCTCATTCAATCTGTCATAATTATAAAACATGTTCTGCCTATTTGGAATATTTTACAGATATTTGAATTTTACTGCCCTGATCAATATAGGAAACATATTTTATATGAACCGCATTTATTTGTTTGGTAGAAGTATTTATTGAGTGAAGGGGATTTGAGCATAAACAGGAATTAATGTGAAACCTATAAGTGCAGAAATGTGACATTCGTATATGGCAAATTTCCTTCAAAACCTTCAGTATTTTATTACACTACTAGCTATAGTTTTCCAATCAAGTCATTGTGTCTCCCATGGAAGTATTCCACAAATTTGGACTTTAAGACTGCACTTCAGGAAGGTATTGACAAATTTGTCCCTAAGAAAACCATCAGCAGTAAGCCATCTCTTCCATGGATGACTCAGGAAATACGGCGTAATATTAGAAAACGAGACAGCCTCTTTCAAAAGTACAAGAGAAACAGAACCCCTAAAGACAGGGAGGTATTTATCCAAATGAGGCACCAGGTAAGGCACAAACTTAATCTTGCCCACAACCAGTATTTAGAAGACATACTTGGAATCAGCAAGACTGAAGATGATGCTGAACCTGGTAAGTCTTCACTCTCAGCTAAAAAGCTCTATACCATGTTAAACAGGTCCAAAAATGACTCTAGAGGTGTATCCTCTCTATGCAGGGATGGTAAGCTATATACTGAGAACAAAGACAAGGCCGATCTCCTCAACTGCCAGTTTCAGTCAGTTTTCACTCCCAAAACCCCATTGGCACTCAGCAGCCTTGCTCAGATAGCAGTTAAGGACCTGGTGGACACAGGTAAGCTTGACACTAGATCTGTCCCAGCTAAAAATATAAATAAGCAGCCTGTTATGCCAGATATCAAGGTGTCTGAAAATGGAGTCTTGAAGCTGTTGAAAGATTTGAACCCCCATAAAGCAGCAGGACCAGATGAGCTGAAACCCCTTGTACTTAGGGAGCTCCGAGAGGTAATAGCCCTCATGTTGGTGGTCATATTTCAGAGGTCTATTGAGACTGGTCGGGTCCCCATAGACTGGAATGACGCAAATGTGTGCCCTTTGTTCAAGAAAGGTGATAAAAGCATAGCCTCAAATTACAGGCCCATATCGCTTACATGCATACTGTGTAAAGTCCTAGAGCACATGTTTGCGTCGAACCTTGTGACCCACCTGGATTCTCATCAGTTGCTTTATGATCTCCAACATGGTTTCAGATCGAAGAGATCTTGTGAGACACAACTGGTGATGTTGATGGAGGACTTGTCCAGGAATACCATTAAGGGGCAACAGACTGACCTCATTCTGTTAGATTTCAGTTAAGCTTTCGATAAGGTCAGTCACGAAAAGTTGCTCCTTAAGCTTCATCACTGTGATGTTCGTGGGCAGGTTCTCCATTGGATCAAGGCGTTTCTGTCAAACAGATCACAGACTGTCGTCTTAGAAAGCGAGAAATCTTCCCAGGTAACAGTTACTTCAGGAGTACCACAAGGATATGTGCTAGGCCCAATCTTATTTTTGGTCTTCATAAATGACCTCCCAGAACACATCAAATCAAAGGTGAGGTTATTTGCTGATGACACAGCAGTTTATCTGGCCGTATCAAACCTAGAGCATGCTCGAATACTCCAAGAGGATCTGGACAGGTTGGCAAAATGGTCTTTGCAATGGGACATGGAATTTAATCCCAGTAAATGTACAGTTATCCATGTAACACGCTCCAAATCCATAGTTCCCTCCCAGTACACCCTATATGGACAGGTATTAGAATCAGTTAGTAGTTCAAAGTACCTGGGAGTGACTCTAAACGACCACCTCACCTGGAATGATCACATCCAGAACACGGTAACCTCAGCAAACAAGACCTTAGGCTTCCTGAGAAGAAACATCCGCACAAAAGACTCCAGTATCAGACAAGTAGCTTATAAAACACTAGTGCGTCCGATCCTTGAGTACTCATCCCCTGTTTGGAGCCCCCACACCAAATCAAACATACATAAAATAGAAATGGTACAGAGGAGAGCTGCACGCTGGACTCTGTGTCGTTTCTCTTCTTATGATAGTGTTTCAGACATGCTGGGTGATCTTGGGTGGAGGTCTCTTGAGGATAGGCGTACAGACTCCAGATTATGTCTGTTTTATAAGATTGTGCATGGTCTTGTTGCAGTACCACTACCACCATATGTTGTGCATACTCAGGTGTTTACAAGACATTCAGCATCACATCCATTAGCATTTAGACAAATCCACACAGTTGCTGACTACTATAAGTACTCCTTCTTTCCCCTCGCCATTGTCCAGTGGAATAGGCTGCCTCCAAGCATAGCATTACTGCCAGATATTGACTCGTTCAGACTGGCAGTCAGCAGTCTGACCCACTCAAAGCCTTAGACCGGAAGCATTGTTTTTAACTTTTATCTTTGCACTTTGTCTTCATCAGACTTTTTAACATTTTAACCTATCATCTTTTATTCCACTCTCACCTGTTTTTATCCTTCTGTCCTATTTTAACTTTCACTGCACTGACGCCCGGTCTGAAGCACACCGGACACCTGCACATAATCCCCGCGAGGGGGTGTTGCAGTATTAGTAGATAGATATAAATTAACGGCATTACGGATATTTTCAGTCCAGTTGTGTTACGAGGGCTGTTCAAATATGAATGCAAGTAGCTTCATAACTTTCTTCACATATATGCTACGACAAAATGGTAAACGTTTCTAAAAGGGCTATATGTCACCTTTAAACTGGCACCAGACCTAAAGAAAAATACTATATACTTATCGAGTTATAGCCCTTTGAATAAGGGTCACGTTAGTATACTAACAAACTCAATGCTTCGAACATATACCAGTGATATAGACGAGCGCATAATTCTTCGATAAACAGGTGAAATTTCTTGAAATTTTTAGGGACGTTTCCCCATATTCAAAAATAATGATTCTGTGAAAGTTGCGAAAATCCGACATGCTTTTGTTAAATTACAACGAATCGTTTTCACTAAAGTCTATTTATGTTTACAAATAAATGGTAAACAAAACACCACCTTTCAGTTTTCTTTTAAACTTATCTCTTACAAAATGCACGAAGCAACATTTAGACTAGTTTTCACTCAAAGACAATATGTTGATCGCTCATACTGAGTTGTTGCGACACATTATTGGTGGATAGTGGGTAATTTTTAAACACTGAAAAGCATTTTTATTAAGTCAAAAATGCCTTGAGTGAAGGGGTTATAGAATATATGCTTAATTTTTTTGTCAAACCATAGCGGCTTTATTCTAAATTTGAACGTAGACTTTAAGTGTGACCACTATAGACATTATTTTCAATTAAATTACTCACCTGGTCTAGATGACAAGACAAATGGAACATATTTTAATTAATGTAAACACGTCATTAAGAAGCAGAAAAATGCTTGAAAAATGATATAAAATGTAATAACTCTGTAAATAGAGGACGGCGCGTTTTGAAAACTCCCTTATGACATATTAAGCATGTTTTCAGCAAAAAGCAAAGAAAACGACACAGCGATGTTCATTATTACATCACCAGTAGATAACTCAAAATGACGTTTATCATAAAATTAATGACGTCACAAACGTGTCTGTTTATTCAAGATTGAAGCAGAATTATATAAACTTTTTCATGCCAGTGACTTTTGGATTGTTGCTTAAACTTGCATTTAAATTTTGGTGCCATTTTGTCTAAAACTTGCAAAGATATGACACTTTATTCGCACATGTACCAAAACGTGCATTGCAGTTGGCTTCAGAAAAGCTTCAGTATACATGAATGCCCTTTATATAAGGGTCTGTAACTCCAGAAATATAGAGAGTGTTTCTTTATGTTTGGTGCCATTTTAAAGGTGACCAAAAGTTCTTTCCTGAAAGGTATGACATTTTGTCGTAGCATATATGTGAAGAAAGTTATGAAGCTACTTGCATTCATATTTGAACAGCCCTCGTATCAGGTAGCCTTGTATTGGAAGATATTCATTTTGTTATTTTACGAGTGGTAACACTTACCATGCCACCGATTCAATTGTTACAATTTCTGCACTTTGATGCAAAAAAAAAATCTGTCTACGGGGTTTCAGAAAAAACGAGATTTAAACCAGCCTGCTCAGCTACAGAGACTACCTAGTACATTGAAATTTCGCTTGTAGCAAGTCTAGATATGATACTTTTCAAAATGGGAATAAAAATGGGCTGATCAGACGAACCTCGAAGACAGGTTTTCCTGCATTGGAATCATAAAAATGAATGGGTAAAAAGAACATACCTTGCATATGATAACTCCAGATAGTATAAGGGACACGCTGATTGAAGGATCACGTGACAAACCTTTCTTCATCCGTAAATCTGCCTAAGAAAGGAAAATCTTTCCCAAGAATCGAATCTTGAGGAGACACTTGGTGCGCATTCAATTATGGTCCGCTACTGTGAGTTAATTATATTTAAGCTTAGCCATCAATTTACGAGAATATCTATCTTTGTATTTAAAAATAAGAGTCTATTAAAGACATCATACCAAACTTATTTTATAATGAATTGTAGGCTCCTTCTATTTAAAACTGGCATGCTAAAGATATTAGCTTAAAAATATAAAGGGTCATTTAGCAATACCAAACATGGCAAATATGTGGACCATGGGCTACGTTTATAAAGCATTTGACATTCAAATGACTCCAGATTTCTAGATCTTGTTTTAGTAAGCCACTGCGAAGATTGTAAATGGATTATTAAAAGGACCCACTTGATCACACAATAAAGAAGAATAAAGGAATCGATTTGTTCAAATTCCTAGTAGATCTCTAAACTCTGCATAACACATGAAGAGTTTCTGTAATGAATGTAACCCCATATGAAAAAAAAAAACAGTTAAGTGCTACTCTTTACCAATATATAACTGCTACGCGTATTGGTTGGGTATGGTTAAAGCAATATTTTCACATGTAAATGAGCCACCAATGCGCTTAAATCATACGCTACCAGTACGCTTTAACAATACATAACCAATGCGCTTTAACCATGCATAACCAATATGATTTAACCATATGCTACCAGTACAATTTTAACCATACGCTACCAATACGCTTTTAACCATACGCTACCAATAAGCTTTAACCATACATTACCAATACGCTTTAAACATATGCTACCAATACCTTTTTCAATACTATCCATATGCTATATGCATGCATATTTTTTTGAATTGTGTTAACATATTTTTAAATTCTTTTGTTTTTATTCTCACTGCAAATATGTGATAAATATTCATTAAATTTTGGAAACGCTGCAGAAAACATATACATGTACATTTATTGTATGGCTAAAATAAGGCTATCAATATATGTTTTGTAGGTTCCATATAATTACAAATAGTATGATTAAAACAGTATCAAACTGCACAGATAATTTATGGCAAAAACGTTTTCAAAAACTTACTTTTGCTGGAAATGTTTAAGAAAAATCAATTCCATCAATGATATATATTGTTCATATTTATTAAACAAGACAATCACTGAAAACAGAAAAAAATCATCATAACACTCCAGAATTTGAAAAACAGGAAATGAGTAATTTAGGTCGGTCTGTTGAATTCTGGGAAATTTTCATTGAAACCAAATTACTATCAATACGCTTGACCCAGAGGTCAGTTAGCTAGCCACCAGGTAAGTTGATTCATACGCTACCGATACCTTTCAAAAATTATCAATGTTTAACAATTGACAAATGCTACACTTTAAATTTTATCTAAGTATACCAACGCACTACCAATTTACTTCTCCATGAGAGAGTGAACCAAAACACCACCAATGCACTTTTTCAGAACATGTTTTGGATATGTTTTGGTTAGTGTTTCAGACCAACGCATTTTCACCAAAACATCAAAAAGTGAATTGGTAGCGTATTGATAGCGCGTTGGATGTATTTTGGTTATTTTTTTTTCATATTGGACATTCATCAAATCAAATTCTACATTCTTCTCTTTTGGTTGACCAGTTTCAGGGATAATTAGAATAACTTTAAATATTATTCTCTTTTGCTTGATCATTTAGTCTAAGCATACTTTATTTCAGAAAAATACTTGTACAGTTACACATAATTTGTTCATACAAATTATATGGTTAGAATGAAAGTAATACTACATACTTAGTTCTTCTCCTAGATGCTATATATTGTGAATCGTAGGCCGATATAATAAGGTTATTCAACTGTCTCAAAAGCAAGTAGATTCAGCTCCGCGTTTGTTGGTAAATTCACAAGAAACAAGCTAAAATAGTAAGTGAGTATGATCAGGAAATACCACAATCAGGAGCGGCAGTCAAACCGATGGCACCGCGGTGAAGAGACACACAACAATCATGAGACATCAGGAAGACAAACTGAGCAACGCAACCAGCTCTCTCTTCCCCCATCAAGATGATTGCAAAACTAGAATGGACATAAAGCAACGCATAACAAAACACAGAACAAATAATACAGAATCCCACAATGTGAGTAACAACCAACAAAGAATCATCAACAAAAGAAACCACCACCTTAGAACGGACAGCAACCTAAGACGTTGGGGAGGGGGGTTAAACTCAAATGCATTGTACTGGTACCAAATAATCACAAAAAATGTTAAGCTCACATGGAGGCCTCCTAGCTATTCATATGTATCATTATGGAGAAACAATCATAACCGTTTGGTGGAAGTATGGAGATAAGTGACCACACAAAGTGCTGCACATACTAAGCACTATCTATTACAAGTTAGATGTAGTTGCAAATAATTGGCAGAGCTGTATGGATAGTGAGATGTACATTTTCAAGAGAAGAAAGAAGTAATTGTGCAACATTATAAAAAAACATTACCCGAAGCAACACACAAAGCAAATGTATTGTTTGACGAATTAAAGGAATAAATATCAGAACTTTAATGAAACCAGGTCCTTCATTCTTCTCTTTTGTTTCATCATTGGGGCTTTTTCATAATGTTCATTACTGAGTCATTCTCTTAGATCATTCTTGTTCGCAGATGTTTGGTTGATTTTGCGAGAAAACACCATTGAAATGACAGGGGTCGAAATATGGGCAGAAGTAATCGATTAAAGATAAAAAAATGGAACTTTGAATGGATTCTGCTTACCTTGAAAATGAACGCATGAAAGTTAGTAGAATACATGTTCACAATTCATTTCACAAAGTTTTAAAGACACAGTTTTTGTCCTATATGGAGTGCCCCAAATAATGATGGCATGCAATAAACAGCCCCAGAGTCATAGCTCACATCAAAAGCCAGTTCTATCTACACAATGATTATGTGATTAAAATGATTAAAAGTCTCTCTGTGTGGGGCCTGAAAAGGGTTTGGATTAAAACAGATTATAGGTCAATAAAGTTTTCTTTACTTATTTATTGTATATTGATCTTTATTTTTTTAGTTTCAATTTAATAATAATAATAATAATAATAATAATAATAATAATAATAATAATACTAATAAACAGAGCAGAGTATTATTATTATAATTATTATTATTTTTAATATTATAATTATGTCTCCCCCCTTCAGCGTCGGGAGCATATTATTTCCCCCCTGGGTGTCCGTCTGTACGTCTGTCTGTCTATCTGTCACAAATCGTGTCCGCTCTATAACTTGAAAACGGCTTAAGTTCTATTCACGAAACTTTATACAAATATCAATCAGCATGAGGTGACGTGCAGAGGGCAAGAATGGTAATTCTGCCGTTTATACTTTTTGAATTATTATCCTTTGAACTCTGTGCATCACAAAAATCGTGTCCACTTATAACTTGAAAACCACTTAAGCTATATTCACGGAACTTTATACAAATATCAATCAGCATAAGATGACGTGCAGAGTACAAGAATGGTAACTCTGCCTTTTATACTATTTGTGTTATTTTCCTTGGAACTTTGTCCATCACAAAAACCGTGTCCGCTCTATAACTTGAAAACCGCTTAAGCTATATTCACGAAACTTTATACAAGGTCAACCAACATGAGTCGACGTGTAGAGTGCAAGAATAGTAACTCTGTCATTTATACTCTTATGGTTATTTCCCTTGCAACTTTGTCCATCACAAAAACAATTATCTATGACTATTTTATACCAGGTTATTATTGTGCAATAGTTAACTACATTGACAGATATCTTTACTAGATACGAGCTGTTTGTCTGCATGAAATTGTATTTAATGTTTCTGTTTGAAATTGTATTTAGTGACTCATGACATCAAAAGGGGGAGACAAAAGGGAGACATCTGTTTTGCGTAGAAAAACAATTCTAGTTATTATTATTATCATTATTATCATTATTATTATTATTATTATTATTATTATTACTATTATTATTATACCAGAAATGTCCATAATTAGTCTTATGAAATTTAATTTGTTGGAGCCGTCTGGTCTGTAACTTTTATTTACAGATGTAATGTTGTTCGGACACCAAGAGTTACATTTTTGTAATTGCAGGCGTTAACTTTCTACGCACTGGGCATTTTCTCAGGCTGTAATTGTCATCTGCTGACGCTTTCCAAATTATTTCTCAAACATTAGAATGTCAAATGTCTTAGATCACGACCGATGTTCTGTTAGTCCTGATCTGGGTCCAAACTGTTTGGCAAGGTTATCAACAGACAACAAAATTGGCCGCTAGCGAGGAAAGGAAAGAGTAAAATTAATGATGTCACTTTTACCCTGTCCCTTTTATTCTGGCGTATTTTCCCATTCATATTGATACCATTGGTCCATTTTATATATTAAGGGGTCACTGGTGCAATTTCTAAATTTTAATTTATTTTTGTAACAGAAAATCGTTTTGCATCATCTAAGGAAACAGTGCCGATCACAAATTGTTTACTAAGGTTATCAGCTGATGACATAAGTCGCCACTAACAAAGAAAACAGTTTAAATTTTTATTGTTTCGCTTTTGTCCCTTTTCACTATAATGAATTTTTCTTATATATTGATATAATTTGCGTATTTTTTGTGTTTTTAGGAGTCATAGTTTCAAATTTCTAAAATTTCATATATTTCTGTCAAAGAAGATTCTTTTTATCTAAGCAAACAGTGCTGACCCTGTTTCATCTGGGTCTTCCCTGTTTGCCTATGTACCTGTTTACTTTAATCTAGATGTCATCTGCTGATTACCCTGGCAAACAATTCAGACCCGGATCAGGACTTACAGAATGTTGGCCCTGATCTGGATCCAAACCGTTTGACACTCTGTTTTTTTGTTGTTGTTTTTTTTTGGGGGGGGGGGGGGGGGGGAAAGTTCATTTTGAAAACTCACATCCTGCTATCCTTTTTTGAAAGCCCTGTAGATCCAGACCAGCTGACTCCTACAAACATTTGAGGCATGCATTTTCATATCAAAAAGTTGGCTAACAATGTTGTAGTTGTTTGACGATTGTATTATATTAATACTCTTAAGCGTGAGCTTGTTGACACTAATGCCTATAAACTGCAGCCTTCTTTAAGTGAAAGGGTGATTGTTGATGGGCATGGTTGTCATACAGCCCTACATTTTGGTGTCAAAGCTAAAGAAAATCAAGATAAAGTTCCTACGTTGTACTGGTTACCTAAACTCCATAAAAAACCCTATAAAGCAAGATTTATTGCAAATTCTAGTTCTTGTACAACAACAGAACTTTCTAAATTGTTAACCTCGTGTCTTACAGCTGTTAAAAAACATGTTATCAAATATTGTGAAAAGGTATATGAGAGATCTGGTAAAAACCTATTTTGGTCGATTAAAAATTCAGGTGAAATTTTAGATAAACTTAAAGCTAGAGATTTCAATGCGACCAGTTTGTCTACTTATGATTTTTCTACTCTTTACACTACTTTACCTCATAATTTAATTAAAGATAAACTTATTGATCTTATTGAAAGTACCTTCCAGAGAGAAGGCTCTCCTTACCTTGCATGTAGTGACAGAAATGCATTTTTTACTTCAGAAAAACCTAAAAAATATCATGCATGGTCGTGTCAAAATGTATGCGATGCGCTGACCTTTTTGTTGGACAACATTTTTATTCGATTTGGCACCAAGCTCTATAGACAAGTTGTTGGGATTCCTATGGGCACTAATTGTGCTCCCCTGGTTGCAGATTTATTCCTGTTTTGTTATGAAAGGGACTTTATGATGTCTCTTTCTGATGATAAGCAGGCTGATGTTATTGATGCGTTTAACACTACTTCCAGATATTTGGACGATATTTTAAATATATATAATGTTTATTTTGACAATATGGTTAGTCAAATATACCCTTCAGAGCTCCAACTTAATAAAGCCAATGCCTCTGATACCGAAGCCGCATTTTTAGACTTGCATTTGTCAATTTCTAATGATATTGTTTCTACCAAAATTTATGACAAACGTGACGACTTTGATTTTGAAATTGTCAATTTCCCATTTTTAGATGGTGATGTTCCTCGTTCTACATCCTATGGAGTCTATATCTCTCAACTCATTCGTTTTGCTAGAGCATCTAGCTATGTTGCTGACTTCAACACTCGCAATAAATTGTTAACTCAGAAACTTCTTAAACAAGGCTATCAGTATCATAAACTTCGCAAAACATTTTCAAAATTTTATAGACGATACTATGATTTGATTTCTAAATTCCAAGTTGGACTAAAATCTCTCTTGCGCCAAGGACTTTCGGAACCTGATTCCTATGGTGACTTGGTGTATAAGTTGAAGAAGATTGTTGGCTCTAATAATTTTTCAGCGCAGTTCATTAAAATAATTCCCCATTATAAAAAGATTGGCTATAACATTAATGTATTGCAACAGACTGCATGCTTGGTAGTCAACCCAATCACGGTTGGCAACTTTGCTTTCCTCTTTAATTGCACGCCGGTGGGTCGGACTTCAGACTCTATGATGGTTCCGACTTAAAGACTTATCTATTGATGAGATGGTAGGGGCCTGATGCTTTGGCTGTTTGTTTTGGGCCCACCGGAGTTTACCTGTTGGATTTCTTTTGCTCCGGTATTCAGTTTAATTTACTGTTGAGTCCTTATCCTTGCTTTATCTCCTTGTTATATCTTGATTTATATGTTTTAGGAGATGATGCATTGATAAGTTAGGGGTCTTTCATGCAAACCAAATATCTATGTGTCTTGATCCACATCTGAATTAAGGGTGAGGTTGGCGCCGTTAAACCGGTTTAAGCCCTCCAGTAAAATATTTTACTGACCGTTCCAAGGCGGTACTTCTTTTGTGGATCTTTTATGTTTTTGTTCTGTCTTGTGTTTGCTATGTTTTGTGCACGTCTGTTTATATGTGCTTTGTGGTCACCTGCTGGGAAAGGGCTGACCTCTTGGCTCTGGTTTGTGGTGTCTTCTGTGAGTTTGTCACTTTCCCATTGGTATCCTGGGTCAGGTGTGGTACTTGATTGTATCGATTCCTGATCTTTGCACCATTACTTACTTTAATTAGTTCACCAGATCCCTTAGTTTGAAAAAATAAACAAATAAAGTTCTAGGGTAATCACTGAGCATGACACCATCTCACTCTACAAGATATTACACCGTATCTGCACTCCTGCTTGCCAGAGGACCAGAGAACACTCACTGATAGTTTCTTATCTCTACTCTGCATATTCTACTGGCTGGTCATTTGGTATAATGTGTCTTTAAAAATGACATTTACATTTCTGATAATTTGCGTGAGCACACACAACCAACGCTTACGCTATAAAAATCGTTAATCTGATAGAAGATGTTTTAAAATTTCAAACATCAGTTGCCTGATAAGAAGGCATTGACAGGCAGCGCAGACACAGATCAGACTGATTCTAGGGAAGCAGTATAACCAGGGTCTTATTCTTCCCTGTTTGCTATTTAATACTAACTGCATTTAGAAGTGTAGCAACATATCTCAGGATAGCCTCTTCGACGTTATTGTCATTCGTTTGAAGTTTCTGGAATGACTGGTAGAAGGAGAAATCAGTCCAGACAAGAATTTCTACCGTGGCGTTGATAGCACTTAGCGTTGACTTCATGTGACTGCTCCGATGTTGTACTACTGATCGATCTGTGGAATCAATGACCTGAAAAAGAAGCTATTAACCCTTAAAGCGCCACCTATAATTTGCAGCAGACGACAATTTCAAATTTTGCTGCTTTTTCAAAAATAACAAATAAGACATGATATTTTATGAGAATCGTCTTCTGGCAGACGATTCTCATTAAATATAATACCTTATTTTTTCGAAAATTGGGAAAGATGTCGCATAATTTGTCGTCTGCTGCAGTTGTGATTGGCGCTTTAAGGGTTTATCATTAACCCATATAAGCCTAGCGTCCTTTTGTATACATATAGTGCATACCCAGACCAGACACCGCATGACGCGGCGTCTGATCCAGGTATCCACTATTTTCTTACATAATGTTCTATTAAATTTGATAAAAAAAACAATGAAAAATACCACCTGACCACACTTAAAACGGAAATGGATTGTTTCAATTGATAAGAAAGGGAAAATCTATATGTCTTAAATTGGTTAAACCGCCTGCAAAATGCAACTGAAAATAACGTCTGAATAAGTCATATGCAAACATTGATCTTTTAATCTTTGTGATGTAGCGAAAAAGAGCCATTTTGGGTTATGATATGTTGTATTTCCAATATTCCAGAAAAACATGCACATTTCTAGAATGAATTTGACATTTTCTTATAAACCTGTCATCAGAGATAAAGCTTTGTTTACTTTTGTTTGTCAAAGGGAGATAATTTCAATATGGAAACACTTTAAGATGCTGACAAAACCTAACCATACGTCAGAGACAAAATGTTTGGCAGTTTTTTATGGACAATCGATTGTCCTTGAAATAGCGTGTTAAAATCCTTGGAAACCCTAGGAAAGGCTGGTTTGTGTTTTTTAAATGAAAGCACAGATAACTCGTTAGAATATTATTTTCCTAAGTTGCTTTTCGTGAATTATGTAGGATCCCATTGCAATATTTTATTTGATTTAAATCAAATACAGTTTAAATAAAATACAGTAAAGATATATTCGGTAGTTGCTAGTGTTAAGTTACTCTTGGTTTTAAGTATATATAAAATCATCTAGCAATAATCATAATATTAAGTTGGAATAAGCCATATAATAAAAAAACGTCTTTATTCTTTATGTGAACAAAGTATGTCACTCAAGAATGGTGGTGATTTATTTATCGAATCACCACCATTCCTGAGTGACATAATTTTCATATCAAGGAAATTCAGTTAACTATTTTGTATATTATATACCTTCCAGTGATGTTTACAGTGAAATAAAAAGAGAAAACAATAACGTTTTGAACGATCCACAATGATTAATAGTGCATTGTAACCTAATACATTGACATGCAATTGATGACAATCATGTGACTTAGCCCAACCTTCATGTCACTTGCACCAGTAATGATGTGTCAAATGTTTTACTCATTGTTTGTACATGTACATGTGTGTATTGCAGAGAGTAGTTCCAGCAAAATCATATTATCACTAGTGAGATCTCAAAATCTGATGTCACCACAAGTAAAATATTTCACTCCTGTAGATACTAAAACTATATCATTGCAAAACAGTAGGACATTTATGCCAGGTTTATAATCGATTAAACTACTACATCGTCTCAATGAGGAGGTCACTTATGCAACTGAAACATATGTTTTTATGGGTGGGTAAGAAAAAAATGACACTTTTCATGCTAAAAATTATTGGAACCTATGATGTTGCTGCTTAGAAAATACATTTCATTAAATAGAATTTTTAAAATTCTGTTAGTTTCTTAAGATGTGCAGACAGTGTTGAGCTGTATTCTGGTATTTAATTTCGATTAACTTGGTTCTTAACTTATTCACACGAAAAGAGGAATGTCATCAGAAAGTCTACTTTTTGTGTGTGCGAATCACAAAGGTGGAGGAATGTCAACAGGAAGAATGCTTTTTGTGTGTCCAAATTACACATGTGAAGGCCACATGCATACCCATTCAGCCTAACAAGCATTTTTGCTAGTCACTTTTGGATGGAAAACAATAACGTTACATTCACAATTTCAAGATTTTAACGTATCATTGTAACTGAGTATAGGTAAGCATCAGCCTGATCCGACAGCAACAACACCAAGACAGGATGTGCCATGTTAAGGTTCATAAACTGTAAAAGAATGTGTAAATTAACATCAAAAGGAGCGGCAGCTTAGCTGCCATCCTTTTGGGAGTAAACTTACACTTACTGTCATACTTAAATAACTTAAGACAGTCAAAGATAAGGAATCAATACAATCAAGTACCACACCTGATCCAGGACATCGTATGGGAAAGTGACAAAAACACATCACATACAAGAGAGCCAAGAGGTTAGCCATTTCCCAACGGTGCAATTTAAGAAACATGGAATGGCTGTATGACAAAGACAATTACAAATAACAAATAAGATCCACAAAAGAAGCACCGCATTGGAACGGTCAGTAAGATCAAGGCACATAGATGTTTGGTTTGCATGAAAAATCGCTAACATTCAATGAATCATTTTCTAGGACATATTAATCAAGATACAAAAAAGGGAGATAACTCAAGGATACAGATTCAACAGTACATTCAACTGAATGCCAGAGCAAAAGAAATCCAACAGAAAAACTTCTCCAGTAAAAAAATGTTAAATATCTCTGCCTGTTATTTTTGCAGTCATTTTCCTGATTCAGTCACATCGAACAGAACATAGCTTTTATAATAGTTGAAAGGCTTGACCAAGATCAGGGGCGGTTCAGCTATTTTCACAGTGTACATGCGCGGATCCAGATTGTTTTGCCGGAGGGGGTCCAAATTTTATAACGTTTTTTTTTCTTTTCTTTTTTCTTTAGTTGATGAGGGGAAAAAGGATCCAAATATCGCTATTACTGGGCTACCATCGGCCCGCCAGCGAAACGCCATTTAAATGGCGTTTCGCTGGTGGACCGATGATGGCCAAACATTGAATGCTGGCTTGGTTGCTTTATGATTTTTCAGTGGATCCGGAACAGTATTACTAAGAAACATATATTTTGTGATTTTTCAGGGGGCGGGGGTCCGGACCCCCTCCCCCCTCTGGATCCGCCCATGGTGTACATGTCCTACCATTTGCTGTAACAAGTCATCCATCTGGAAACCAACAGAAGATGCTGGATCTAGATGAGAATGAAGACTTCTTCTCGGCTTAAAGTACTGATCTGAAAATTTTGACAATCTTTTGCGATCTTCTGAAAATAAAATTAAAACAAATATGTAGTTGTGTTTGTTTTCACAACTTGTTAGTTTATGCAGAAGGAATACGTTACATTTATCATCTTAGTCCACATGAATTCGTACCTATAATATAGATAAGTGCGATATCGTACTAGGGAAGCGTAAAAAAGTGTGTCCATTCCACGATAAAAAGTTCCACAAGCACGAACTTAGCGTGCAATGTTTATTTCCAAAAGGTTCCATTCATTACCTACGGATTGATATCAAATAAATGTATATGCGACTAGTAGAAGTTACTAAAATTGTGATACAAAACTGACGGTCATAAACACTTGTTAGAAAAATGATTGGAAAACGTTCGTTGAAAAGTGCAGAAATTGGGAGTTATATAAAAGGTCGCAATGAACTTAAAATTGAACCAAAAACTATCTATAATGTAACATACAAAGTTTATGGAGATAATGAAGTTTTCTATAGGCTAGTTCGAAACTGGATTAGGAAATGTAATAGTTGTATAGACTCTATTCAAGACACCTCTAGAGCTGGAAGACCACGTACAGCAGTGAGCCCGAAAACATGTCAAAGGTCAGTGACATTTTGAATTCTCATGCAAGAGATACATCCTATGAGATAGCTTGAGTGACTGGTATTTTGAAAGCATCTACTCGTACGATTCTGACGAAGGATCTTCGACTTACGTATACAGATTCTCGATGGAAACTTCATATACTCACAAACGAGAAAAATGCAGCACGTGTGAAAATGGCAAAAAAAAAAAACGATTGAAATTGTATCCTAAATTTGAGCGACAAGATTTTGTGAACATAGTGACTGGTGATGAAACATGGGTTTAAATTTTTGAACCGCAAAGGAAAATGGATAATAAGATATGGGCCACAAGAAATGCTCGTAGACCAGTTATTGCCTAAAGGACATTAAGTGTTAAGAAGATCACGTTGGCTGTATTTTTCGACATCAAGTGCAAGTTTCTGTTCCTAAGAGGAGAACAACTACAGGGCTATTTTACAAACGTAGAATACTGGGAAAGTTGGATAGATATTTGAAAAAGGTCGTCTAATGACAGGGATTACTTCATGATTATGCTCCAGCACACACCTCTAGTGTTGTAACTGATTTTTTGGATCCGAAAAAGTGACAGTGCTTTCCCATCCACCCTACTCACCAGACCTGGCACCTGTGGACTTTTTTCTTTGTCCAAAATTGAAAAAGATGCTGTCTGGAAGAAAATATGGCAGTCATAATGTAGTGACTTCTGCTGTTTATCAGTGTCTGAAACATATCCCTAAAACGGACTACGAAAATGCTTTCCGGAAGTGGCTGAAAAGATTGAAGTTATGTGTATCTCTCAATGGAGAGTATTTTTAAGGAAATAAAAAAGAAACAATGTGAGTTTTGCATTTTGTTAAGTCTTTTCTAGCCATTGGACTAAACTTCGAGGGATCACACAAGCTTGGTTTGGGCACTTCCTGCTTAGGTTAGCCAAAAAGGCATACGATATTTACCCGAGATATTTGGTGTTTGGATCACGGTGTATTCCATTTCCTTCATTATGACACCATCCTGAAAACATATTTAAAGACAAAAAGTAAGTGAGTATGATCAGGAAATACCACAATCACATACTGCAGACCTACCCACGGCACCGTGAGGAAGAGCAACAGTACATTTACAGTAACACGACATCCGAAAGACAATAAAACCAAATCAACCATCTCTCTATTCCTCTTCAAGATGACAAAACTAGAAAGGACATAAACAAATGCATACCAAAATAAAGACCAACACAGAACCCCACAAACAATGGTAGCGTATATTATGTGAACTCTCCGAAGAAGCATCCATATCCCTGTCAATACACTTTATGGCCACTATGGATCCACCAGCGAAACGACATTTCGCCTGCAGTCTGTTAGTGTCCTGGGGCGGACTGGATTTAGCTTTTCCCTTTACTCCTTTTATTCCAAACAGGCAGAACAGAAATTTAAATCAAGTGCTCTGGAACATCTGTGTCAGCCATCGCTTAAATAAGTGAATGAGGGCGGTGCAATGTAACTTTTAGACTGACATATATTTGACTTAGTTTATTTGCATTTTGCTCAAAATGCTCATTAAGTGCATCTTTGTGCAGAGTTAATTGCAGCATCTTGGTTGTTGTAACCGTTTGGAGAATTAGGCGCTTATTTTCCATTATTATCCATCTCTAGGTCACTATTAATCGACACCATTTGTCCCAAGATATAGAGAATACTAGGTTAGTGTCTTTTGATATCAGGTTTACCAGGCAAGGCTTTGAGAATGCTTGTTGACATCGCGAGGCTTGCCGAGCGATTCAACATGCGTTCTCAAAGGCGAGCCTGGTAAACTTGATATCAAAAGACGCGAATCTGGTATTCTATTTATCAGTTTACCCATTGTTGAACTCTCTTCAAACTAGCGATTATGACGTAATTTTTGATTTTTGTGTTGATTCAGCGTCATTAGCGACGTCATTCAAAAAGTGCAACGTCATCATAACCTGATAAAGGTAACATGCCGTGAGATAGGAAACGTTTATTAGGTTATTTTGAAACAATTCAGTTAATATTAGGGGTGACTGATAAAAGTCAATATCCCCCAAAATAGCCCTTCTTGGATTTTCTAACTTGGGACGGTTTTCACCTATATCAGTCTTCCTTCAATATCCACTCCCAGTTCATTTAGGAGGTGAATTCAATTTTTAGAATGTTCATGGAATCATGAATACTTCGGATCTCTTGCAAAAATACACGTTGATTTTCAAGAGATTCGAAGTATTCATGATTCCATGAACACCCTAAAAATTGAATGTATTGCTTATATTTACATTTTATTATAAATATCTAAAATATGAAAATTATTTTTAATTTAGGAATTAAAACAGTTTTATATTTAAAATATAATCGTATTAACGGTTTAGTCGGAATTCAAAATGGAAAAGCGGAACAGCCAGCTTGAACACGGACAGTCAACTTAGGTGGAGTTCGCGCGTTAACCATAGAGACTATAGTTGCTCTTCCGACTAGCAGCGTTCCTCCCCAGTAAAACAGTCAACCAATCACAGTCATCGATACGAAACATACAGGTTTCCGGCATTTCCAAGTTTGCATTGGAGGACGGGAACCAATCAACTATGGTCCAACCACAGATTTGGTCTGGTTTCTCTAGTGAAACTAGACATGCGCAGTGCATAAAACCAGAGAGAGTTTTATCGCTCTATGGTCCGACTATAGGGACTGGACTATAGTCTGGTTAACGCACGAACTCCGCCTTAGTAGAATAAACAAGAGGCTTGCTTTGCACGTGCGACTAAGGTGTGGTTCGCTGTCAATCACAACACCAGTGTAACTTCTGGCGAATGAATACGATGTTCGCAGTGTATTGAACGCGCAAGTGAGCTAGGGAGCTGTCAATCAAATTTATGTCATTCATGAGGCTATGAACGGTTGCAAAAATCTAAAGATTCATTAAAGGATAGCTGTAAATATTAATGAATGATATCAGTCCTTTGATATTCAACTTTAGTGGTATCAATTTTAATATCTAAACCTGGTACAATACATTCATTCTTAGATTTCCAAACTAGGTAGAATAATCAGCAATACTATCTGCATGAACACTGATATGAGTGTGCTATAAGTGTAAGTTATTGTATGGTTTGTGCGTATGTACGGGAAGATAATCGACGAGCTTTAGCGAGTGGATTATCTCCCTTACATGTGTACAACCATACAATAACTGCCTTATTGCACCAACATGCATGTGCACTTTGTGCATTATGAGATATCTGATGTAAAACATTCGAATATCACTCAAAGGTGCAACAATGAATATTTGTTTAGGTTTAAGAAATAGATCAGCTCCAGCAGTGAATTGTTGAGTAATAATTCACTGTTTGGAGGTCAGTTGTAAAGAAGATCAAATCACGAGCGCGCAGCGCGAGTGATTTATCGTCGTACAACTGACCGACAAACAGTGAATTATTACTCAACAATTCACGCACTGGAGCTGATCTATTTCGATTCTAACACACAGTAAACGACGAAAACACATTCGAAGTCTTCAGCTTCTTCCAACTTTCCGCCATTGCACTGAAGAACTCCCGCCAATTCTTAGACTACGTCGCATACCTTTACATGTTATTGTAACGTATTTCAAGCGTAAAAACGACGTTACACCGTCTAACGCCATGAATGACGTCATTATCTAGTGACGTCAGCTATCACACACTTTAGCAGTGAATTATTGTGCGATATATCACAGTTTGTTACCGTTGGCTCTATAGGCGAGGTGTGTTAGAATTGTTTATATAATACCTACCGTTTTAAACCTTCTATCCCCACTGGTAAAACACAAAGCGCCATTTTCATCTTCGTCTTGAAAACATCGTATATCTTTCTGTAAAATTACATTAATATTATTAAGAAATAAATAAGCTTTCTATATGATGCCATGCTTGTACACAAAGAGACCAATAAGAACTGCCTATGCCAAATTCCATGGAATTTCATGGAATGAAACCTCGGATGTACATCGAGGATCTACTTTGATAACATTACGCTGACGTTACATAACATGACGTTGACGTCACAGAAACCATTCCAACACAATTACAAGTGTGATTGCAGCAAAATAAACGGTTATAAATAAATGTATAATGTATAATGTATTTTTTCAATAAAATAGCGCTATATTATATGTGAAGTTAATGCTTTTTTCAATAAAATATCGCTATTTTATTGAAAAATACATAACTTCATTTACTCTGCTTATTTAAATTATTCGGGTAATCAGAAAAATGGATTTTAATAAGGATGAACCCACATGCTACAGAACTTATTTTCCTTACACCAATTCTGACCCACAAAATGGAGCCTTTTCGTGCATAGTACTACGCGTAGCCTAATGCGCATTACGTACACCCGAGGCTTGATTCGATTCTCGAATTGTGCCGGGCTCATGCGCGGATCCTGAAAGTTTTGTCAGAGGGGTCCGACGTTGAGTTTTTTTTTAAAAGTTTTTTTAGTTGATGAGGGGAGGGAGTATCCAAGTACCACTATAAACGGACCATCATCGGCCCGCCAGCGAAACGTTATTAAATGGTGTTTCGCTGGCGTGCCGATGATGGCTCAACATTGTATGCTGGCTTGGTAGCTTTGCGATTTTCAGGGGATCCAGACCTGTATTGCTATTAAACTTTATATTTTTGTGATTTTTCAGGGGGGGGGGGGGGTCCGGACCCCCTGCCCACCCCCCTCTGGATCCGCGCATAGGGCTTTCCCGATTGACAAAGAGCATAGAGGGAAAAAATGAACAATCGCCACCCACACCTAACTGTAGGTTCTTGTTACGATAAAACAACCATCTGAGCCGCATGGAGGACCCTAGTATCTTTTCATGCTTGTATTTTATCTGTGGTACTTTTGGATAAAAGGCTATTGGTCAAACTAAGCTTTGGGTCAATATCTCTATAGGTTGAACAAATCTAGAATTGCCGTGTACAAACCCTTATTTTGTTGCATACGAACAAGAAATGCACAGACTGTTCTACGCTTTTTCGCAGGTTCATCAACGCCTTTGTTATTCTCTTTCTTAATACTATTATACAATTATTGACTTCAATTAGGTAGACATGTGGATTTATCTACTCGAAAAGGGATATTCACCGAGGCCGCAATGCCGAGGTGAATACCACTTTTAAGGGTAGATAAATCCTTGTGTCTACTGATATTGAAAGTAAGAAAGACAGCAAAGATCAGGAAACGATACAATCAAGTACCACACCTGACCCAGGATACCACAAGGGAGAGTAACAAATACAATAAATATCACCAACAAATATAAGCCCTTTCCCAGCAGGTGACCACAAGGCAGCAATGAACAGACTCATGAACAGAAAGCATGAGAAACACAAGACACAAAAACACAAATGATCCACAAAAGAAGTACCGCCTTGGAACGGTCAGTAAAAATATTCTACTGGAGAGCTTAAACCGGTTTCACGGCGTCAACCTCACCCTTAGTTCAGATGTTGATCAAGACACATATATGTTTGGTTTGCATGAAATACCCCTAGTTTATCAATGCATCATCTCCAAAAACATATAAATCAAGATATAAAAAGGAGACAAAGCAAAGATAAGGACTCAACAGTACAAAAAACTGAATACTTGAGAAAAAGAAATCCAACCTGTAAACCCCTGTGGGCCTGACAAAAGCCAAAGCATCAGGCTCCTACCATCTCATCAAAAGATAAGTCTTTAAGTCAGAACCATCATAGACTCTGAAGTCGACCCACCGGCGTGCAATTAAAGAGGAAAGCAAAGTTGCTAACCGTGATTGGGTTGACCACCAAGCATGCAGTCTGTTGCAATACATTAATGTTATAGCCAATATTTTTATAATGGGAAACTATTCTAATGAACTGCGCTGAAAAATTATTAGAGCCAACAATCTTCTTTATCTTATACACCAAGCCAACATAGAATTCAAGTACCGAAAGTCCTTGGCGCAAGAGAGATTTAAGCCCAACTTGGAATTTAGATATCAAATCATAGTATTGTCTATAAAATTTAGAAAAACGCTTTGCGAAGTTTATGATACCGATAGTCTGGTTTAAGAAGTTTCTGAGTTAACAAATTAATTGCGAGTGTTGAAGTCAGCAGCAGGGCTAGATGCTTCCCATTGGTGGCCTCTAAGATTACGAACTCATACATGAACTGTTTGTATTGTCTATAAATGACTAAAAACTGTTGCCCATAAATGCTCATTACATTTCATTGTGGATGGTTCTATTGTACATACTAATAGTTCAGGACCAAAACTCTTTCTTCGCTGCTGATATTCTTGCAAGCAGTTTGCATTCAGATCAGGATATTGAATCCGCACATGCTGTCTTGCTGTTCATTCAAAGTGTACATACCTTTACTTTATGAAGCTTTGTCTTGTCATCTATGACTACATATGGAAGACCAATATCACCATAAGTTGACAACACTCTACTTTCTGATAATTTGAGCTTCTTGAAATCATCCAAAGTCGTATGGCTTACTTCATTAGTACTTTTATGTCCATTACGCTCGTTCAACAGTTCAGTGAGAGGCACAACGTTTCCTGCTGATGATTTTGGGTTGAAAAGAAAAACACAGATACACAATTATTGTCACACAAATTTCGAGAACCGTTGATTGAGGTGCTGTGTGCAATTAAATTATTATGATTGTAATACGTTTAAGGTTTAAATCTAAATAGACCTACGTTTAAATGAAAGAAAGATATACAATGAAATGCAAGTATACAAATGGGTTTCAGAGCAAAGTCACTCGACTTATGTGAATCTGTATTCCATTATCATTTTTTGCTAATTTACCGTGATTTGAAGCGAAAATCGTTGCTTGCAATTTGAGCATATTACCATACCCCAGTCACTGGAGTACATGCAAAAATTATATTGTTACTGAACTTTTAGCGATATTGGTACTGAACTAAAATTGCACAAAATCTTCTGGAAACTGACAAATTGTCAGGGTCAGTGGGAACTCCAGTATTTAATGGCTAAATGCCAAAATGCTCCACGGGGATTGAAAATCAAGTGTTGCGTTTCAAGTTTTTGTTATATACAGCACAAATGCATAACGAACTGTCTATGATATGTTTACGAATAAACGTGGCGATTCAGAGATCTGCAATCTTAATCGAGCACAATCAATTTGACGACATACAACCTATGGTACCGAGAGGATGAAACACAGCTAACAGAAAAGTATAACAATCATATCTCTCTTGATTGCAAAACTAGATACATCATATCATGTCTTCAAGTTAACTTTGCAAGAGACCCGAAGTATTCATGATTCCATGAACATTCAAAAAATTGAATTTATTATTTATATTTACATTTTATTATAACTATCTATTGTTTGTCAAAATTGACCCGAGACATATGAATATTCAATGACCTTTTACTCAGTCCTCGTGAATCTTCGTAAAAAGTGCACTTTAGATTGTTGTACAATTACTAATCTGAGTAAAATTAATCACAATTCCCCGATAGCCTAGTGGATAGTCGAGTGTTTTAGCACTCCAAAGATGTAGGTTCGAGTCCAGTAGTATTCATTTTTTTCCATTTTTTTATTTGTTTGTTTCTTTATCTTTATTCTTGATTTTGTGCACAACTGGATACATTTATTTGAATTTGACATGCGTGTATGTAACAAATACAGCACCGTGAATAATTTCAATAAACCTACACCAGAGGCGTAGTATCATACGCCTCTGGCCTACATGTGATTAACTCTTTGCACGCTGAATATTTTTTAGATTTTTGTTAGCATCTGCGCGGAGTGACTTTTAATCAAAATTTACTTTTTCAAAACTTCTTCAACACTATTAGAGTGTCAAATGGTCTGTATCCAGATCAGAACCGACGTTCTGTTAGTACTGAACTGGGTCCAAACTATTTGCAAAGGTTATCAGCTGACAAGAACAGAGTGGAGAACTTAGGGAATAATGAATACAAAAGCGGCCAAATACAAATGAAAGATGTAAAGTTCATCACAAGATGGCGCAAAATATATGAACAATATTACCTTAAAAAGAAAGCAATTTGACAATTATATACAAAAAGGTTCCTTCCAAGTTTCGATCCAGATATGCTTGATTTGTAAGTAGTCAACTAACCACTAGGCTATCAGACCATTTACATTAACGAATCGACATTATCCTCATATTCTCTGTAAAAGCGTGACCAAAGTCGGAGTACTCCACGAAAACGCACGAATATCACGAAGATTTTGGCGAAAATTAATCAGTCTAAGGTCAATTTTGGTAGACTATAATATATAGAACTTTTTTTTATAAATAAGGAAACAAAACATTTTTGTATTTAATTTGTAATCATACTAACGGTTTTGTTGGAGTGTAAAACGGAAAAACGGAACAGCCAGTGTGACGGAGCAAACAAGAGGCTTGTTTTGCACGTGCGACTCAGGTGTGGCTCGCTATCAATCAACGCACCAGTGTCATTTCTGGCGAATGAATTCGATGTTCGAAGTGTATTGCACGGGCAAGTGAGCTTGGCAGCTGTCAATCAAATTTGTGTTATTCGTGAAGCTATGAACGGTTGCAAATCAAAAGATTCACTAAAGGATTGCTTCGAAAATGTAAATAAAAAGAGAACAAATATTATGAAAGCGATTGTTGGTATTCATAATAGGGCAGAAAGAAAAGCTAAACTTACCAAGAGTGACATGCAGCGAGAACTGTGATATCTGCAAATATTAATAGAATCCATCTTGAGTGTGTGGGTGAGATAGAAAAAATCGTCCGGAGGATCACCGATTGGCATCACGAGGTTTGCCGAGAGATGACAAACGGTGCTCGTGAGGGACGGAATTTTTCAAGCGTGCGGCCGATGAGCGGATGTTCGTTTTTTTTTTTACTTGCATCGCTTTAGTGTTAGCAGATCTAGTAGTGGGTCCACTCCGTCCGTCTGTCCGCACCACTTTTGGGTGCCTAGTTTGTGTAATCTGTAACTCCAACAGTTTTCATTCCTTTATATTCAAACTGTGCCTAATGCTTGTTCATACATTGAAGATCTGCACCTCCTATTTTGTGCACATTTGATATATTCTCATATTTTACATTTCTCATATTTTAGGGTTGTTTAACTTCGACATTTTTCCATCGGAAATGCGTAGGGGGTGTCAGGTTTGTGTAATATGTAACTCATATAGTTTTCATTCCTTTTTATTTATTCAAACTTTGCAAAATGTTTGTTGACACATTGAAGATGTGCACCTCCAATTTTGTGCACATTTGATAAATACTTTCACATCTTTTACGGGTGTTAAACTAAGACATATTTTCCATCCGAAATGCGTAGGGGTGTCTGGTTGGTGTAATCTCTAAATCCAGAAGTTTTCATTCCTTCATATTCAAACTTAATATCACATTAAACATGTGCACCCTATATTTTTTGAACATTTGATAATATTTTTGGGATTGTTGAACTTAGACATTATCACGTGCATACCACCTTTGGATTGCTTACATTGTTTAGTTGTGAGTAATCTGTGATTCAAACAGATTTCATTCCTTTATATTCAAACTTTGCATAATGGTTGTTAACACATTAAAGATGTGCACTGGCGACGCAGGTCCAGAGCAGAGTTTGGTCTTGTATATATTTCCCACGGCTGAAACGGGTATCTCACATTGGTAAAAACTACGGAAATCTGGTGTTAGAGAATGTTATAATACTAATCTATCGATGCCAGCAACTGCCCTGATCTACTTCCAAGCTGTTTAGCTCTCTGATAGCATATAAAGTGAACCTTTTTACAGAATTATAGTTGATTTTGGGTAAAAGATCAGCATGCACTATTACCCAGTATGCATAGTAGAGTTAAGGGCTATGGATTTTCAACTTTCAATATAACTAAGATATTGAAAATAAGGAGTTTTCCTGCTTAATACACCCAGTTGATGACTTTATCCTGCTTATATAATAATTATGTTAAAATATCACTGCGACATTTTAATCGTTATGGGCAAGTTCATACTCAGTCGAGCATTTGAAGATGGGCATGACTGAAAAAAGCACGGGGATAAATCCTTTTCTGTAACACTAAGCATATAAAAGTGGATAAATCCTATTTTGTAACACTAAGCATATAAAGGTGGACCACGATTGGCCCACTAGCGGAACGCGGAACGCCATTCAAACGGCGTTTTGGTTGGGGCCGATGGTCGCATGAGACTAGCCAGCCAGAAAACAGTGTCGGGCCACCATCGGCCATCCAGAGAAACGCCAAATGGTGTTTTGCTGACGGGCCGATGGTGGTCCGCTTTAAACTGTTAACAGGGAAATACTTGCCAGATGAACTGCAAGAAGACATATAAAATCCAGAAAAGCCATTGTCTTGATTTGAATAGTGACGTCCGTACTAGATATATGCTGTAGATAAGAAAGTTCTTTCGCGATAAAACACACTAGATATAGGGAAAGGCATGGTGACTGGTTTGTGCCTTTTCGTTCGTTGTTTTTTTCGCCTTTTCGCCTGGCGTTATGGCGAGGCGTAAAAACGAAAAAACGCCACGCGGAAAGACGAAATAACGAAAATACGCCAAGGGAAACAACGAAAACACGAAATAACGCCAGACGAAATAACGAATTCCGCAATACTTTCGATCTTCATCAAGGCCAGTAAACAGGCCAAATATAACAGTGTCATCTCTCTGAAAGCTGTAGCAGAGAGCGCGCCACAATAACGCGTCTCGCCAAAGCCTTTCACTACACACATACACAAAATGACCCGCAACATGCGATTTCCAACAATATTCGCGCTTGATACGTTCCTGGTCATGGGTATTCGCGTTAGATCTAAAGTCCTACCGCAATAATAAGAAACGCGAAAATCTGGAATATTATTTTATTACTTGCATTTTTCCAAACATAAAGCTCAAATCTGGATTTAGACTATCCTGCAGTGTCAGAAGAAAATTGTTTGGAGAGTCTACTACCACTGCCCTGACCCCTTATCGCCATTGAATTTCACAATTTTAGGCTTTCTGAAAAGCGGGGGGAATTTAAACGGTGTAACAGCCATGTGACGGCCTATATATTTGTACTTAACTTTCTACAGGTAAGTGTCAAAAGCATCACACATTTGAAATCGTGATTGCTTTGAACATGCCAGTTTTATTTTTAAGCACTGCCATTCATTTGAACGTACCGATTCAATCAGCATAGACACAGATCCAACTGATCCAATACGACCAATTTGATCCAGGTCAATACTGTTTGCTATGTTTGTAAGGACATTTTCTACTAAAACAGCGTGATATGGCTATTATGGACACTTTTATAAAAACAACTTTGACAGTTGTAAACGGCCTAAACATTATCAACTACATATGTAATTTTATAGTCAATCATTCATTTTCTGTAATTAGTTAATTTGAGCTGTTTACATACATTCTTTCTATGGTAACACTCAAGTCAGGGATAATCCTGGACCAAACTGATGATGGGCCCTTAAAATGGGCAAATGGTCCATATCCCATTCAAATACATGCCAATTACATAATTTTAATGGGCTATTTGGAATTTCTATGGGCCCTTTGCAAACTTTGATGGGCCCAAGAATTCTTAATATCTATATTAGAGCATAATTGAAATGAGATTTAAATAGCTTATATATGGGGCCAAGCTAAAAATAAAGTCCATTTTAGCAGAACAATAATAGTTTCTCACAAAATGGATTAGGTCTATCCCAGGATTATTCCTGTCAAGTGTCAAATAAGTGTAATAAAATGCCCAAATTCTACCGTCAGAATTATTAGAGCAAAAATTAGCGATTATACCAGGCAATATCTTTTGTCAAAATACTGCCTGAAATGGTCCTCGATTGTTGAATGCTAAATGTGATATAAATTGAAAACGTACATCTAAAGTCATTTATTCGCGATTCTAATTTATGGAGCAGTACTTTACATGTACTATTACATTTTATGCTATACTGAACAAAAGTGAAAACGCTACACTTTTATATTTTGTATTTTGTGAGAAAGTATTGGACGAAAAGTATTTCTAAAGATTATTAATGTTTTCAAGATATCCAGCAACCGATTCGTCGAAACTCCATCAATTTGTCTCTTTAAATGTCTGTGTTATGTTCTTTTTTGTGTTTAAAATTTCATTCACTGAATTTTGCTATTGCGCATGCGCAAAAAGAGTGTTATGCTTATCAGAATTCGTCATACTTGTGTTGCATTAATATACAAGAAAACTGTCTTATCACTTGAAACAAGCTCAGAAATCAATTTGAAATTTATCAAAATTGTAAAATGTTTCCCTTTGACAAAAAAAATAGGGAATATTAAATATTTGGAAATCTTCGATTTATAACAATTTTCGATAACTTTCTTTCTTTTGCCAAATCAGGTAGATCTATCAGCACATTGTTCCTACCATATCTCGGCCAGTAATATGCCCAAAATAAGATGCAGCAACACATTCATTTTCCTTAAGGAGCTTTCAGTGATAAAATTTCAAGCTTGGCCAATTTTATGAAAACCCCACTTTTCTAAGGTTGCTTTTCTAAACGATCAAAACACATTTCTGGTTGACACATGTTTAAGACTACCATTTCGTCCAGTCGGATCTGGTTTGCAGTGAATTTTTTAAGGCCTAAACTGTGTGAGATTTCTTTTCAAATTTGTAACCTGAACAATTGGACCCCTGTCACATTTAAATGACTTTCATATGTTTCGTCGTGGTACATCCGTAAACCTTTTACTTCATGCATAGCCCAGTCTTTGAACTTTCAGATTCACTTTCATTTGCTTTACTGGCTTGCATCATTTTGCATATAAATGGCAAACAATTCAGGTGTAGCGTTTTCACTTTTGTTCAGTATATTACCTACACGGCGATCACTGACCTGAAACGACAAGTAAACCGTTGCATATTATTGATAAACTGGGTCAGTGTATGTCCATTCTACCAACAGTAATACTCCCCCGTTGAAAAGAACCAAAAAATTGCCAAAATTTCATCTAATTACAGAAAAACACAGCAAAACCATCAGGTTGAAAATTTTGTCAAAAAATACTGCAGCTTGTTCTACCCGCATATAGTAAAGATCAAGAGAAAATAACGTGAAAAGATACACTTAAAGTCGATTTTTCGCGTTTCTTATTAATGCGGCAGTACTATAGTGATAATTTCCAAAATCCAATTAGGTGGTCCATTTACGCTTGTATCTTTTTTATTGTTTTGTTGTTTTACGTCCCATTCAACAGCTATGGTCATGGCGGGACGGTCAGTTCACCTAACCACACTTTTCCTTGCAGTACTTCGTGCACATCCTTTCGCTTGTAACTGACAACAATCCTGCTAGAATGATTCAGTGGAAGGGTGGAGAAGGACCGTAAATTTTATGATCAATCTCCACGAAAGTATGAGACGGGCCCCTGGATCCGCAGTCAGATACGCATCTGTAGCCAGACAGACTACCGCGGAATGCGCCTATGTCAGTGTGCTTGCATTTGGTTTAAACATATTCTGTTCAATAAATACAATGTGCTTGCATTTAAACATCTATTATCAAAATATTCATGCTAAGCTCCGCCCACTTTGAATAATTATGTAAATATTTTTTTCACTTTTCTACAAAGGGCAAAGAAATTATTTGTCAGGTCCACTAGTGTAGGGTCATATTTCAAGACCCTGATTAGGCAGTTCATACCGTAACAGAGCAGACCAATATCCGACAGCTGTCGTATCATACGAGAGCTGTCTGATCTGGATCTGCCCTGTTTGCAAAAGTTTTTAAATGCGTCTCTATGAGGTAAAGGGTTAAGCATTTGCGATTGGTCGCTTGACGTAACGCTTTGGATAACGTTTGACGTAACGCTTAATGACGCGAGTCGTTTCTATGGAGTTTTATTGACGTTACGCGTAATATCAAAACGACTTGGAGATCAGTTTCACTACTCCGTTATGGGTATTGAATGTTGTAAGTGTTCCAAATTATATGACGGCAAGAAAGCGGCGATATATTCCAAGAATACAGAGGTTTCAGATTATAAGAAAGCGCCTCATGAATCTAGAAAGAACTCAGGCATCAGCACTGATGATATAAAGTTGCGAGCCAAGAAGGCTGTAGGCGTGGGTGTGGAGGAGCCTCTTGGGTGTTGGGCCAGCTGCTTCCCTTGGGCGTGGAAGAAAAAGAAAGAAAAACCGACTGAAAATCCGAAATCTGATGATACATCCATACTGTTAGTTAGTCAACTTACGGATCCAAGTAGTAAGCGCACGTCACAAGAGTTGAGTGAATGGGATACAGTCGTTGTCGAACTGAATGACAACGTAGTTCAATGTGAAATAGAAAAGTGTGAAGAAACAGACGATACTAGCTGTGTCTCTACTGCGAAGCAAGTTAAAGTTAGAATCGTACAGCAAGCTCAACCAGAGATGTGTGAAGAAATTGAAGTGGTATTGGCTGAATCAACTTCAAATGCTGTTAAAGACAGTAGAACACGGAATGCTAAAACAGAGGAGGGTGACAGAGAACAGAAAGCTAAAGCAGAGACGTGTGAAGATAATGAAGATATACTGACTGAATCTACTTCAAATGCTGTTAAAGCAAACAGAGAACAAAAAAAGAAAGCAGAGGCATGTGTAGAAAAGGAAGATACACTGGCTGAATCAACTTTAAATACTGTTAAAGTCAGTAGAGGACAGAAAGCTGAATCAGTAAGCTTAGATCTTGAACAACGATCTAACGCAGTACGACAAACCAACTATATTGATGACTGGATGAATGGGCATTCGGTTCATGACGCAAAGCTCAGTATACGTACGATGTCTGCTAGGGACGTGCACATGACTAAGAAAGGGGACTGTATTGGATACGTTAAGGCTTCAAAAAGTAAGTTTTGGAGTAGACACTTAATTGAGCATAACATCGGACATGATTTCAAAAATTCAGGTCAGAAGTATAAAGGACAGAGGGTTATTGGTGCAGTCATATCGCCTAAGCATGAGCGGGAGGTGCCACGGTAGAAAATGTCCTAACAGAAGTAGAAGGAGTGCAGATGCACAGACAGAATGGGATTGGAATCAGAACTACGAACACGCATGGTATGTCATGGTGAAGTACAGAGGTTTATACCCAGTGCGCATGTAAAACCGGGCCACTATCGACCCGCCAGTGAAACGCCATTCGAATGGCTGAAGATCTCTGGTTCACATCAAATGGCGTTTATATAGAACCAAACCACAGACACAACACTCAAAACAAACCGCGACAACAGTACAGACCGTGACAGACATAGCTAGTTAACCAGGTGCGACTCTAATAACTTGACCTTCAGGCTACAAAATCCAACACATACTAATGAGAATAAAAAAATAAAACATTTCAGGTACGACACCGGGTAGGCGGCATTCGAAAACGTCTTAACAATCGACGAACGTGGATCAAAAATTGCTAGAAACAGTGTTTTCGATTGCCATTTGTCTGTTTCTAGATATTCTGTATCTGTCGGATACTCCAAACACCTCTAGAAGAGTATTACGTGGAGTGCGCGCGAAAATGGCAATAGTTTTTAGTCCAAATAATCAGAATATAACATGTAAAGATGTATTGATAACTTGACAATACATAAAAATTTGGTATTTCAACTAGTTTCGTACTACAATTCGTTATTGTTTAAAAGGGGACATACTGTGAGACTTGCACGACTAAAGGTTTTATATGGTAGATGATATTATGCGTGAATGATGATGGTGATGATGATAATGATGATGATGGATGATTGGTGTTGTGAAAGCTTTAGTGGAGATATTGATCGATTCCAGCTCGGAATGTTTCCAGGGCTGGACAGTTGATCAAGTCAGGGGGTATGTCGTTCCATAGTCTTGCGGTTCTTGGGAAGAATGCATGTCTGTGTGCATCAATCCTTGAGTATGGGATGGAAAATCGATTTCGTAAAGTTGGTTTGATATAGTCAGGAAATTTAATTCTTACTAGGCCATGATTGATCTTGTAAAACATACTCAGAGACTGACAGAGAGGCAATTTTTCTGCGTTTCTCTAGAGTGGGCAGTGCCAGTTGGTTTAGCATGGAGGAAACACTACTGGTAGGAACCTTTTTATCTTCGTTCGTCGATAGTATTAAGGCTTTCGAATTGCCGCTTGTCCGGTGTTGGTACCCTAGCTGTTCTGTTGGAGCCCAACCTTAGAATAAGTAACTGCGTTATATATGATAGAGCAGATTTATGCTTTTAACTCATTTCCTACTAAAAAAATTAGTTTCGTCTGCTGAATAGCTATTTTCCAGGAAACAGCTACTATAAAGCTACTATAAATCACTTTTGGAAGGCCGAAATGTTAATGCATAGTTACAGTAAAACCTGTCTTAAGCGGTCGCTCAAAAAGAGTCAAAACAAAGGTCTTAAAGACAACGAAAGAGCATTCTGAAATACTTTTGACCTGCAATAAGCGATAATTGGTCTTGGAAGCCATTTTTGGTCTTCTTTTTGAGTGGCCGTTTAAGACAGATTTTACTGTGTATGCTAGATCTTTGCCTGCCCCGTCTGCACTCCAGAAAAAGGCTCTTCTGCAAATTACGGAGGTCAAAGGTCACCAAGTGCATTGTTACATTTGAAGCATCATATCAATGTAAATCAGCAACTTTGCGTTTCATTTTCGATTTATAATTGACTGAAAACACATGTTTAGATAAACAAATTTTGAGCGTAAAATTGTATATTATTTTCTTACTCGTCAGGTTTGTCATATGTTTTGGGTGCTCAAAAGAACCGCCTCTATGAGACGGGTTTTTTGAGTACCCACAACATATGTTTTGGTTGAGAAATAAGACAATTAATTTTTGGTACGCACCCTTGACTTAAAGCCTGTGAAAACATCTAAAAATGGTTTTAGGCTTGAAAAAGATGATAACCAGAAACTGTGCAAGAAGGATGTTTGAGTTTCTTGAGAGGCATATCCTGAAATGTATATGTGTATTAGATTTATATACAGTAGAGCTTCAATGGCTCGAACTCTGAAGGCTCATTCACCTTGGTTGGCTAAAACAATGAACATTGATCATGGCCCCTAAAGGTCATCTCATGCATAATCCACCCTGGATGGCTGGAACTACCCTCGGTTAATCGTAGTGTGTTCTAACAATATATTGCAGGAATTCTGGGTTAAAGAAAAGTGAGCAGAAAATTAACCAATTGTCAGCAGACCAAGCCCCGAGGATATAAAAAGGTTCATACGCAACTAAGCTGAGCACGAAATTACAACTGTTCATAAAACCTGAAATACCACAAATGTGGAAGTGCCTTGCTTTTAGCCTTCCAGTTGTTGTATCTACCATACTAATAAATGTTTAAAATGCCAACAATTGTTGGCATTTTAACATTTATGAGCAGAATAATTTTTGCGCTCAGCTGAGTTTAGCTTGAAAAAGTTTGATAACCTCGGGGCTCTTGAGCATGTCTACAATGAAGGTAACGTTTTAGGGGGCGGGGGGAGCTTTGTAGGTGGAGGCTAGGTTAAGAGTGTTCTACGGGTTCTAATTTCGAAGGAATACCAAGGGAGGAAGGTACTTTTCGTAGGAATACCAAGGGTGGAAGGTACTTTTCGTAGGAATACCAAGGGAGGAAGGTACTTTTCGTAGGAATACCAAGGGTGGAAGGTACTTTTCGTAGGAATACCAAGGGAGGAAGGTACTTTTCGTAGGAATACCAAGGGAGGAAGGTACTTTTCGTAGGAATCACAAGGGAAGAAGGTACTCGTGATATATGCCGGGGATATATAGTGCTTGACCTTAAACCATAGAAGCCTGGCCTTGAGGTTATAACACTTTTTCATGCTAAACTCAACTGAGCATGAAATTTCATCTACTCATAAAACCAAAACCCTGAAATAGATAGGGTTTCTTGCTTTTAAGCTCTCGTATGATGTATTTATCCTGCTTAATAGGATAAATTTCATGCTCGATTAAGCTGAGAAGAAAAAACTTAACACTCCCTGTAAATCCCCAGACAAAACACCCAATGATTCCTTGCCAAAAGGTAGTGTTGAAATTAATCAAGAAGATGAAAGTATCGAAACTATATTAAATCAAATGGAAATAGGTAGACTATTACCAGTAGATGATATGAGCCAGTGCATGAGATTTCCAACAATGTGGCATGCGCGACTAGCAAAGTCTCAGATCAGCCTGCGCATGCGCGCAGTCTGATCAGAGCCTTTGCTAGTCGCTTGAGTATTCTATGATTGTTAAGCTACTGATGAACACCATTTGGAGTTTCTAAGCTTAATAGGACGCTACAGAGGCTCGTCCGAGTCTACACTTGTCAAAAAGCCATATTGTTGGAAATATCATACCACAGCTCATATAACAAGCCACGGGGAGGATTTACACAAATTGATTAAACTTAGTTTTTGTCAGGCCTTGTCAGGGTTTTCTCAATAATTGTTAATAAAGCTATAGCTGTGTCGATGAACAATGAGTTATAGATTGTGTTTTTTTTCTTGTTTCTTTTTTTCTTGTTTGTCGCTCATGGAAACAGCTAAAGTCATGTCCCAGTGGTCCTCTATCCTGATCAAACTTTTCCTGGACAGCCTAATCATAAACAGTTCAACAATAGCCAGTACTAAAAGCTTTCACCAGTACCTGGCAGCTAGTTGAAAGATGTAAAGCCTTGGAACAACCGCACCCAAATAAAAATAAGTAAATTTCTTTTTAAGACTTCAGAAAAGTGCAAAAGATAAGGTAGGATAAGGTAGGATTTCCAAATTGGTTATATTTTCTAAGTAAGCTATTAATGAGCCACAGATATTGACATTTAAAAACAAATATATAGTCAGCCCCAATGTAGTGTATGTTACATTTTTTCATTGAACCCCCTTTTAAATGATAAATGAATCTAATATAGTTTGTCTTCAATTTTATTGAAACCAGTTTATATTTAAAATGAAACATTAATTAAGCTAAAGCAGTAATTTAAAAGCGAGGCCTTCGTTTGCAATCACTACTTGGTTGTGATAAACCTTTATAAAACGTTTACGGAACTGCATCAAACGCTTGTTTCTTTATTGAGCTTTACTTTGAAAATGGTTAATGTATTTACCAATGATTATCAACATTTGTATTAAAATCTGAATATTTTTCAATAAAACCTGTTTGTGGCTGTTCCTTGGCAGAAACCAGTACCAATGTGAAAGGTTTATATAACGTTTCTGAAAGGTTACTTTTAAACAAACCTTCATACAACCAAATACAAACGTTTCAGAAACGTTTTTTGTTGCCTGGGTTTTCCTCGTTTTTCTTAAACCAAGGCTAGAGGCCAGGGTCAGTGTGACCCAAAAGCAGTATGCGACACTCCACAACACAAAAATGTATCCACACACCAAATTTTGGAGTCTACCTCATATATTATACAGATATTGTCTGGGCTGGACCTATCTAGAACTGTAGCTAGAGGTCAAGGTCACAGAGACCTGAACACAGTAGGTAGCACACCGTGGCCAACAGAGGTATCCACATACCAAATTAGAGATTTCTATATCCTATGATACAGAAGACATGCCCAGTACACGATTTTTATACAACTGAGGCCAGAGGTAAAGGTCACAGTTGCCCAAAGTAGTAAGCTACAATTTCCAACATCCTGATGCAGCCACACACAAAGTTTAAGAATGATGTCTCAAAAAATGTGGGAGATATGTTTGGGATATGATGTTTTCAAGGTTTGAGTCCAGCGGTAAAGGTCACAGTGACCTGAAACAGTATGCCACATTCAACTACCGCAACATGTATCCCCAATATGGGATTTTTATGTCATATAGTATAGGAAATATGCTACACACACGATTTTAAAAGACCGAAGTCAGAGGTCAAGGTCACAATGACCCCGAAATAGTGCGCTACAACCAACAACAACAAAATGCATCCAAACACGAAAATTGCTTAGATATGCTCAGGACGCGCTCAATCTAGGACGACTGAGGCAAGAGGTCATGGGCAAAGTGTCCCCCAAAATGGTACACAACACGTTGCACCCTAAGATGCATCCACATACCGAATTTGGTTGTCTGCAGTTTGTAATTGTGGTATTTCCTGATCATACTCACTTTTTTTTTTGGAATTCCTATTTTCAACAGTAAGAAAAGTTATACTGCAGACATGATGTGAAGAGTCAGGTACTTTAAATGGACAGTGTGATTACCCTTTGGGCGCATAAAAACTGTCTGTCATGTCCGTCATAAGGCAGTGCCTTAATTCATGTTAATTCTTTTACGATGTGTATACTTATCAGATAATGTGAGGCTCGTTTAGATGGCTTTGTTTTCAATTGATGGTGTGTCTACCTTGGGACGTTTTTAACTCTTAAAAGTCTACGCCCAACGTTATACTAACAGTACTTCCGTTATCGATAGTTATCTTTACTTGCGGTTCAGTATTGGTTCTTTAA